>CM031236.1:530910955-531393455 GCA_018340775.1 Taxus wallichiana var. yunnanensis
GGAGTGGAACTATTACGGAAAATGCAAGGAATAATACTTGAAGGAGATAAAGTTACCTTTGTGGTTGCTCTATCGGGATGTGGTAGTTTGTCATCTCATGATCAGGGCATGAAGTTCTATGAACAAATACTTAGGGAGGGATTTGAATTGAACATTGTTTTGTGCATTGTGCTTATTGACATGTATACAGAGTGTGGAAATATGGAGTATGCATGCAAACTGCTCAACAATTTTCATCAGCATGGTCTTGTGAATAACGCACTCAAGATCTTTCATAGATGTGTGTTTCAGTACGTTGTCTCCCAGACAGCCATGATTGCAAGACATGTCATACATGGATGTGCTCAGCAATCCGTAAAACACCTTGAACAAATGAAGCACTTTGTCATAAAACCAAAAGCAATGATTCTCTATCGACACTTGTGTTGGGCAAGAGTTAAGACACATGTATGCCAAAGCCAGGTGTGCACTTCTAAATAATCATATCAAAGTCAAAGTCACCATGAAAATGGATTGCCGTCATGGTTGTCTATTGTTGATCGAAGAAGGATTTTGCAAGCTTTCGTGCATGCTAACAGCGTAACTATGGCTCAAGATGGTACTGGGAATTACAAAACTAATCTAGAAGCACTAAATGTTGCTCCAAGAAATAATCTTGGCAGATACTGAAATATGTGAAGACTAAGCTTGAGCTGAAATCATCGTATGCTAAGTAAACATTATTAGATTTCCATTAGAGTTTTGAATAGCAGGTGGTCATGGATGAGTATGTTCTTGTTAACTATAACCTAGTCGATAGCATTGAAGCATGTGAGTAGAATCGGTAGATAGATTAGGCAGGTTGGTCACTTTAGACGGTTTCATATATAATCTCAAACTAGCGGTTTCTCCAAATGGTCCAATTTTATGCCGAATGGCATTACGTTGTAAGGTATATTTTAGATGTTTTTGTGGCAGTTTATGTGATGGAGGAGGGTAAATGTTGGAAGGTAAGTATGATGTAATTAAGTTAAAGTTTTTTTTTTTTGGTATTTAGAGGAATCATTACATATTACAATTTTGTAGTACAGTCTCTACTAACCTTGGTAAACTTTAGTCTTGCGTGAGGAAGGGACCGTCAAGTGCACAAGTTTCATACCACCTCGATTCAGCTGAGGTCTAGGTTTCATACCGCCTTCGTACAGTTGGCGCACACTCAGGGACGTTGGTCAGACTACTCCAGCAGCACCTCATACGGTTTGTCGCACACTCGGGGACATTGGTCAAACTATTCCTCTAAGTTAAAATTATCGCCGTAACATTCATTAAGAATGATATTTTGTTACTACGAAAAGAATATGATAGATAAATGACAATAATAATATTATAAAGAGATAACTTATGTAGGTATTTTAAATAGGAAGGAAACAAAAAGTAAAAGTAGTCCACATAGTCATTTTGTAAGTTCTAACTATACATAGATAATTAAATATACTATTTCAGCATGCTCCCCTTCCTACTTGATCAAAGCCAAATCGAAGATTGGGTTGGTTGCAGAAGTTTTATGTGTGTTGTACCCTTTGGGTTAGTTGGCCAATTATGCTGGTAATTTTTCTACTTTTTTGAGAAAGTAATGTAATAGCCATGGAATAGAATAGTTAAAGTTTGTTGATCTAGAATGGGTTTTGTTTTACAGAATGCTTGTAACTGCATTTGTGGCCTGGAATTATAATATATTTTTTTATTGGTTTATCAGGAAAGGAAACCAATGAAAATCCTCGTTGATCCATCATTCAAAAAAATAATTTCTATGTACCACTTCTAACAATGGGATCTAAAACTACTGCCCACATTTCCCAGCAACCATTGCGCCATTTCTTACTTTCAAGGGAATTTGCATAATCTAAGGCTTGCGAAATCATCAGAGACAGAAAACATTCTCGGCATTTAGATAAATTTGTAACATTTTTTATTGATAAATGAATAGTTCCAACCATCACCTGGTTGTCAGATCTATTAGGAGCCAAGTTTTATGACTCAAAACTGTGATCCAGCTTTAGTAAAGGCCATTTTAACAAAACATGTTGTAAAATTGTTCAAAATTGCACCATCATCATCATCATCTGGATATATAGGCACTCTCTCGGCATTCAAGAGAATAAAAATCATATAAGTATACAGCGGAGCTTTCCATCAAAGTATCGTCATGATAACCCCCGATCAAAACCAGTTTTTGCTTCACCAAATGACAACGAGGATGATTTATAATTCCTTTTCCATTTCCAGGTGTCTTGGGAATGTGGGGAAGCATTTTCCATGTGTTGTTTATACGCTCACTCTGTAGTCGTAGTCACCATGGTCATTCCTCCCATAGAATCATACACATGCGTTGCTTCGAAATCTTTAATCTTTTTCTGTATTGATAAAATTGGGGGCTATTTAATACGGCCTTCTAACTTTTACAGACACCCTATATCATTTGGAAGCTTTCTAAATCGAGTTCCCATTTACAGCAATGGCGACACTGTATTCTACAGTCAGGGTCAAAAGAGTGAGTTCATGACTGATTTGCACCGACTTCCTCCCACTTTCTCCATTTGTGAATGGTGTCAAACTGCAGGATGACAAAGTTTCAGTAGCAGAACCAGATGTGTGCTAGAAGAGGCAAGACTCGGGTGATCCCTTAAGGCATATACTCCATATTACCCCAAGTCTTGGAGAAGAAATTATATTAATGTCTACATATGACCAAAAGTAGGTCAATGGGACTCGAGGACACAATAGTTAAGAATAGAAAGTTTGCCTCGTACTTTATTGATTTTTTCCTTCCTTTTATGAGTGCATAGGAAGAGCAGAGTGCTTTCGCTTGTTGGTGTTCTTCCCGATCTCAGCGCATTTCATAAGTCGCATAAGTGAATAACCAACCATATCACTCCACCAGTCACACAAATATATATCTAGGGAGTGGCTGGGTCTGAAACTCGCCCTGACGTGGGTATTTTTATATAGGGGAGCCCCATCCCCATGGAGATAGTGCCCCTAGCTAGAGGAGAATTGTAGAAATAAAAAAAGGGATTAAAAAAAGGTATATAAGAAAAATAAAGAACGTTGTCACTAATAAAGGTGGTAATGAAATCAATATTGAACGTCAAACAAGAGCCCCAAAAATATGCACCGATGTAGAATGGAAGGAAATATCATTAACTATTTGTATTTTTGCTTGAAGTGGAGGAGTTGTTTGAGTCATCACCAATTGTTGTGGAAAAGCAAACAATGTTTGAGTTGGGAAGTATCCAATGTCGAGGGGCCAAGCTAGGAGACCTTAAGAGGAAGAAAAACACTTCCTCTAGAATCTCCCCTAACGTCCAAAGCCAATGTAGCTCTTGTAGTAGAAAAGAAACTCGTGATGTGAGTCTACCCTTGTGGTCATGAGTTTGATTGGTATGTATTAGATCCATGGCATAGAGAAGGGGTAAAGCCACGCCAATGGGAAAGTGCATGGTCGCGATGGTGAGGGAGAGCAGTTAGGGATTTGAGTAATCTGAGTAGTAATGGTGAACCAAGAGAAGTGTCATGTAACTCATATATCAACTTTGATATGTGAAGTATAGTTTCAATGGGCAATTAGTGTTGTACGTCACCTAGTTGGGCTAGAAAAACAATGTGATTAGCATAGGGCTCTAGAACCTCTAGACCCCCCTGTAGGTATCTACACCAAAGGGTGACAACCTTGTGAAGATAAAGGTCCCGACACTACTGAGAAGGTATGGCCCTATGGGTCCCTCTCAATGTGAATGATGAATGTAGATGTGACAAGGGGAAGTAGCATACGACTATGAAGACCCCCCCAAAAGAAGATAAACCTCTCTAAACATGTAGCAACATGTATCTAGAGTGGGCATTACAAACCATAAGTGAAACTCTAGACTTGGGTCTATTCCGAATGATGCAAGCCACGCCCGAACCATGGATACCACACTGATTTGCAAGTCTCACGATAAGATGTTGAAACCCACGAGTGCCCTGTGATCGAGGGAGGCCCTTTCGAGGATCTTATGGGTCTTAGTGAGGAAAATGAGATACCATGAAGCAATAACATCCTGGAAAGTACCTTTAAAAGACCATATATTGGATTGTAATTCCAAAGAGCAATGGAGATGCCACCACCACCCTCCAAGGCGATAATTCGCCATCATGCTAACAAACTAGGACATGACCACACAAGAGGAGAATAATCACAAATAATGGATTTACAATCTTGGATAACTACCCTTTTTTTTTTTTTCCGGTGGCTATAACTTGAACACAAGCTTTCCTCAAGCTCCTCCACTTGGAATTTTGTAAGGTCTACATCTAGGTAGATTTTTTTGTGGAGGGAGGGGAGCTTCTTCTTAGCTCATAAAGCCTATAAGTGTTCATTTGTAGACCGAACCGAATGGTCAAAGTGTTGTCCGATAAAGTCCAAGCTCGGTTAAGGGGGATATCCTTAAGGTCCAAGGATTTGTGTAAGAATGTGTGACCTTCCTATTAAGAATCAACTAGCTTAGTGAGGCCACGAACATGGAGATTAAGTGCTTTGTTGTGCCACACCCTTTCTTTTGCACACTTTGCTTGGAAAGCTATCTCAACAACTAAAGCTTTCTTTCCTTTTACCACTTGTACCCAAAAGCCTTGTTCGTCTACCTATTTTTGAATTGATTGTTGTTGGGCCATGGTTTTAGCTTCTAAATGTTCATGTTGAGTTATTATCTTCAATTATTTATTTTGACTTTCGCAACCACTTCATTAAGCAATTGGAGACATGGACAATCAAGTAGGAGTAGCTAGAGTTTGTTCAAGCTTGCCAATCCTTTCTTATAAATTTGAAATGATATTATCCTTCTCCTACAATTGTTTTCAAAACAAGTACTGGGAGGTCTTGAAGTTCAAGGCCCAATTTTTTATCATATACATCCATCGGCAAAGGCTAAAGTATTTTTTCAGAGCAGCAAGGCCTTGGGAGGTGTGTAGTTTTAAATCCCTGAATTAATGGGAGTTCCATGCTTGGAGTTGACAGGAGTTCCTACTTGAAGCTCCTTTAGTGTGGTGGTTGAACAATGGCGTTTTGGTTGAGTCTACTATTTTCATTCAAAATTGAATATTGAGAATCGGTGCCTTAACTTTTTGGATCATTTTCAAATCAGTTTTGCCCTCTACAAAATTTGGAAATCGTACTTTGGTCCTTACACTATTAAATCACTTACAATTGTGATTTTCCTATACAAAATTCCCTAAAAAAGGGACTAAAACTTGCTTCCCAATTTTTTTGGCCTAGTCTAATGAAAAATCATGTAAGTTGTGAGACAACTTCGATATAGTTTCTCACTCTCAATCACTTTGTATATCCTCGCAACTTGCATTTTTGTTCTTTCAACTCGCATCTTGTTTGTGCTTTCATGATATACACCCTTGAGTAACCTCAATCTGGTTTGTACCTACTATCACATGCTCTTGGTGTGTTATGTTATGGTGAGAAAATAAACCCTACACGAGTAGACAAAGAGGTAGTGAGAAATGCAAAACTACGAAAGAACATTGATCAAAATGAAGGAAAATCCATGTGAGTTTATGATAATGGAAAATCCACGTACACCGACAAGATGACAAGGAATATAAAAAAAGAAAAGGTGACAACAATTCGGAACATGAAAGGAAAACATGTATAGACATGAATGGCAAGAATGACAAACAAATAGTTTGGAAATGGTTGACACAAAATAGGAAACAATAAAACCCTCACCACCAACAAATAAAATTTGGTGTGTGAACGAGAATTGAGAAAAAGCAAGTTGCACAGTTTGTATGAGTGGTTGGGCATGTTCCTAAAGGAAAGAACTACTCCTTGGGATTAAATACTAGAAATAGTACAATTGTGCTAGGTAGAAATGTTAATGGAACTCTCCATATAATGTTTAAATAGAGATGCTTGAGAAATTAGGACCTTGCCATCTATGTCATCAATTGGTCCTTAGAACTAAGGTTGAGATATATACGCAATTACTAATATCCCTAGTATTTAAGGTCCTATGGGGTGATTGGTTCCAAAATAATTTGAAACATTGAAAGAATCTCATTAGAATCTACCAAAAACTTTCAATGTACAAACTAGAAAATGATGTTATAGCCATCAACCTTGGCCAAATTTCAATCCATGTGATTTGTGATATTGATACATTTTCCTCGAGTATTATAACTTTTCACTTGATATCAACCAAACTAATTTAGTTTGATGAATTTAGTACATAATTCATGAGACCCTCATATAAAGGAAATAGCCTCACCTCTATTAGAAGACATATACAAGGAAGAAATAAAGAGAAGGCAAATTACACACATTTGAGATTGTGTGTCCGTCTATTTATTATAAATGAAATAAAACGGTTGATGTAGTTACAATTTGGTTACAACAAACTTATAGTTATGCATCTTATAAATAAGTCTTATACTCTCATACCCCCTCTTAATGTGTATTCTACATAAAGCAAAAACTAGAACAAAATAGAACTACGTAATCTTCATATGCTTTCACTTTGAAAGCAATGCTATGATAAGGTAGGGTTCCATCAAGCTACTTCGTGACCTTCGTAAAGGTGTAGCTCCCGAGCTGAATTCTCGAGTTCCCGAATTCCACCTCCTCGAACTCCCAAATCACAAATCTCCGAATTATTGAACAACCATCCATATTGAGCCATCCACAAGCTCCATCAAGTTGTTTCATGACCCTCGTGAGGTATAATTCCCAAGATTCACAGTCTCCCGAACTATCTGAGCAACCATCCATACCAAGCTTCATCTAACCTATATCATTTCTTGCCTTTAAAGTTTAGAGCATCTTTATATTGTGTATCCATCACTGTCCTCGCTACCTTCTACATCTGGTGGGTCTTCAACCATGGCTATATTGGTTGTATTTGATACGACTTTACCCTTGAGCACATCATTAGTTCGAACACGACAATCCCATGTTGTGTGACCTCTTTTCTTACAATAATGACATTCAATCTCCCGATTATCTTTATTTGATCTTCTACAAGAGTTTTTGGTTCTAGAATAGAATGCACTTTCTTGTTAAGAATGACATTTTGTATCTTCGGTAGGTTGTTTTTCTTCAAACTATAAGGGTTGCGATCATGTCATCTAGAGATTGAGATTGAATTTGACTTAGGGTGAAAACTACATTGTTGTATTTTGAAGACAAGGCTATTTAATAGGATAGCTTTGGCATCCTCAATCGCAACTTTGACTTCTGCTAGTTGTCTGATAAGGGACCTTAGATTATTGATGTGGCTTGACATAGAGACTCCATCCATTTTGAATCTATATAACTAAAGTTTTAGGGAAATTTTGGCAATGATCGCTTTTCTCGAATAATTTATTTAGAGTATCCCAAATTTCCTTCAATGATTTGTTTAGGTCTACATGATGAAGTTCAGAGTCGAGAGAGCAAGGCCAACAATAGTTTTCCTCTATCATCTATGTTTTGTCAATCTAACAATTTTGATGCATCAATAGGCGTCTATTTCCCATTTACAATGCCCCACAAATTTTTATTCATAAGTTGCATTTGTATTTTCACTCTCCATGTATGAAAATTTAGACCAGAATATTTTTCTATGAGAATTCCCATTTTAATAAAATAGAATAAAAACAACTGCGTATTTTTGGAAATGAATAAACAAAATAAATAAATAAAATACCGATTGGTTACTTGCACATTCGGTGCCCTAGCAGGATTGTCTTTAGATTTCCGAGCATGCATAAGGTTTCACTATGATTGTACGTTACACACTCGATAAGCGTATTTTGCTTATGTGTCTTTCTTTCCCTACGCCTCGTGGAAAATGTTTGTGCCCTTGCACCGTGGATCAGAATGGCGTTGTAATGGCCTTCAAATGTTTGTGAATCATGACTCTATTCACGTCTTATTTCGTGCTCAAAAATACTGTTATTTCCCTAAAAACACGCCATTCATGATGTAGATTTGAAAAACATGTTATTCGCGATCAGAATTCGTGGCCCCTTTTGCTCACGACCGCAAATTAAATGTTTCAACGATTGTAAATTCGTGGCCACTTTTTGCACACAACAAGAAGTTAAATGTTTCGAAAATGCCCTAGAAAAACTGCAACTGTTTACTTCAATTACAATTGTGCCTTCACTTCGATTCAAACTTCTTCAGTATTTACTTCGACCTTCAAATGAAAATATATTCATTCTTCATCGTGCCCTAATGGGACTGTTCTTCTTCCCTTCTCTCTTTCCTCACTTGGTCTCGCTTTAATACCACTATTAGAAGATGTATAAAAAAGAAATAAAGATGCACACATTTGAAATTGTGTGTCCGTCTATTTATTATAAATGAAATAAAACATTTGATGTAGTTACAACTAGTTACAACAAACTTATAGTAAGGCATCTTATAAATAAGTCTTATATTCTCATAACCTCAATGACAATAGGGTTGGTTGCCTACAAGCTTTCATTGATGAGTCATTGTTTGAAACTTACCAAATATTATTAACCGCTATATAAACTTTGAGACTTCAAAATTAAAATTGATATAGTGATGTTGATATTGTAAGAGTCATGGTAGCACTTCCTAATATTGTAAATTGTATAAAAATTGGTTCTTGTGGTTAAAGTTAATTAACTATTACAACATCTCTACAATAACATTGGAATAAATTGTACCATTACAAATCTTTGGGAATTATCTTCTCCTCCTTTACTCATAAAACAAGGCCGGTTGGTTAGATCATTACAAATAGATTACAAGACTTCTATAGTATTCTCCTCATATATGGTTATCAAGAGAAAAAAAAACACAATGGGATGTTTAAACTTAAATATTGTTTCAAAAGAATGAACAATTAAATTACGAATTAAAACTAGCTATGAATTTTAAAAACTTTTTCCTTTAAATCATTTTGTAGAGTGTAGAAGCACTTTGCATTCGGTATTTGATACCACATTTAATAAGCCTATAATTCAAAATGGATGAAAACATATTCTATTTAGCACTTGAAACAAGCTTAACAATGGATTATGTTTGCTTATAACCTTGTAATCCTATGATAAATTCCTCATACAAAAATATAATGTTTCAAACCATTTTCATCATATCAAAAATTTACTTGTTCGAGTGAACACAACATTTTGTCCAACATATGCTCCTACTGCCAAGTCTAGCAACAAAGTGCAACATTCTAGAGCATTTACCATTTAACTTGCACACAAAAAATAGACTTTCGGTTTGTAAATAATCTCTCTCAACTTAAGATAGGAGGAACCACTACTGGTCACATACCTCCCTAGCAACAAATTACATTACAAGGCCTAATACCCAAGTTTAAACACACCATTTTGTAATTTACTGAGCTACACTCACAGTTACTTGAAATTGAACCTAATTAACACTTTTCTTATTTTTCTATTTTGAGATTCTTAAGATTTGGACGTTTACAATAGGATAGTCAAACATAATCCTCGTGACTAAAAGTTTGTTGGCTACTTTTGATAACTGAAAATAGGCCAGATGCTACTACAATTATCATTTGTTTTACTTACCGTAGCTCTCAGTGGGGTATTCAAGAAAGGTCTTTGTATGCCCTTGTCTCTTATAAGCACTTGGTACTAACTATTTGACTTTTTAAATTGGCAGTCTTCAAACATTTTTCGACATGACGACATATCGACAAATTTATAACTGGGCACATATAAATGCAGCTTAAGGTCTCCCATATGGGGATGATCAATTATAAAAATCTCTATATACTACATAAGTTGTTACAAGGCAATTGACAAGGTCCGAGTTAACAAGGTATTACTAAGTCAAAGATGTTGCAAAAATGCAATTCCACAAAAAGGATGCAAGCCCTTCAAAAGTACAAATTTAATTCATTTCAGAGACATCACAATCTCTCATTATAGCAATTTAAGCATTCAATGATAGAAAAATTAGTCTTGTTGATACATTCTTACCTCTCAGCGTGTTAGTTGCCTTCTAACAACTTATAGATTGTTATGATTATCACCGTGTGAAAATACTTGTCACGTGAAAGGTTGTATCCATATAGACATAACCACAACAATCTAATGTCCTATGGAAAAATATATATTGAAAACTAGATACCCATTTAAAAAATCCAGTTATTAGTATCGAATGCTTACAATATACAAGGGCGACATCAAATCAACCCCTCATGTTATGATGAGCTTCCACAAACACCACATCGAGATGTAAAGTATAGAAAGCAAATGATACATGGTATGTCATCTATCTATATTGTCAATTGTCAAAAGAAGTAGAGACTTTTAAGAAATCGTTAGTCATGTATTATGTGATAAGAAGTTAGTGGGTAGACCCTCGAAGCATTAATTCTTACTGTTCTAGTCAAAAGGGACAAGTCCTTAAACAAGAAAACTGGCTAAAGCCATCTAAAGTATTGTCATTATGGGGCCTAATTAATTACAAGATTGCATGTAAACTTGGGTACTAGGCCTTAGTATTTAATTTTTTGCAAGGGAGGTATGGGTCCAATAGTGGCGCCTTCGCTATGTTAAGTTGAAAGAGAGGATGTACTACTTCAAGGACTATTTTTTAAGAGAGTAAATACTTAAGAATGTTGCAATTTGACAGTAGGCTTGGTAATTGGAACATGTATTGGATGGAATATTAAGTTCACCAGGATGAGTAATTCTTGATTTGAAAAGAATTATTAATAGTGTAATGGTTCTTCTTATAACGAGGAATCAACCGTAAGATTCCAAGAGGTTGAAATCAAAAATGTGAGCCACAACAGCAAAAGGCCATTCATTAATTCTGTACATGATTGAAACAATAAAATGTGCAAAGGTAAAATATATGTTACTTATTAGTGTGAATGTAAGATGGTCTTTGCAGTTATTTTTTCTATTTTATAACAGAGAAGATTGGTTACGAGTAATGACCAAACAATGGTAATTTTTCTATGCCTTTACAAGAAGTTGCACTCACAAAAACAAAAAGAATAATGAAAGCTTCCACCACAGCTAATGTTTTCTATTACAGTAGTTCCTTACTGTAGTTATTTATGTCTACTAGCATTTTGTTTACTACAACATTTTGATAGTTAACTTTCTGTCCTTCAAACTTTATAGATATGTAGACTATCAGAAAAGTAGCTTCTTAATTGACGACATTCTTCACAGCTAATCACTACCCTTATCAATGTGACTCCATAATTAGATTGAAACTCAAGGGAAGTAGGTAGGCCAATTGTAGTAATATGCAACCCGTTCTTCTCGAGTCAAGAATTGATTCCACTGCACTCAAACAAACTTCTTGTCAGATGTTGCTCGATCCATCATATATATTAATGACCACTACAAAGAAAAGACTACGATGCATAACCTGTACAGCCTAATCTTACTTTGAAATCTTAAGGGTAATTCACAGTTTCAACTTTCAAAAGGAGGAATCCAGTCATAAAGTGACAAACCAAAAAAATTATTTTAGTACACAATGAAATAAATAACGTTGATTCATCACAGTTTGAAAAAAAAAAAAAAACAGCTTACAGAATGCTTACCTTAGGTTCATAACGTTGTCTCTTCTTGAGTGCACCCTTCAGTCGATGGTTTTCACAAACCATTGCCAAGTCATGCCAGCTGTATCAATGCATCCATTCAGTTGTATTTCTGAATTAATATACCCTCTTTCAAGAATCATATTCAAGCAATTAATTTATAGTTTACATGATTGAATTATTTTTGGGTAAAATATTGATAAGATGTCCAAATGGGCAAAGCCGTCCTATTTTGATTATAACCCACATATAGTCATTCTTATAATGTTACACGTCATCATCAAATCATACCACATCCAGCATGCAGGTTTTCTCTAGTAATATCTAGCGTGCAAACTGTATGATATGACACAGTTTGTATGCTGTATATCTCACTCCTAAACCATATATAAACATAAAAAAGAGACCCAATAAAACTTTGGTCCAACAACAATGTTCAAGCTTTGGTTTCTAATCTTTTACCTCAATATTGTTGCTATGCAGAAGAGATTAAGCGCACTGCAAACAAATTCTTCCAAGTATTAATTATGTCATTGGGTGTTGGAAATAATCATGGTATGTCAACCCTTTTATAGACAATGAAGGCCTTGCGCAATACAAACAATATTCCATGATATATGTTCAGTTCATGCATTTTGCTGTTCGGTAATATGTAGATAAAGATTTTGTTGAATGGGGACATAATTAGTTAATGTGATAAATCATTGAGGCTTTCAATGCAGAACCATGGTTTCAAATCTACAGGAGACATGATAAGGGTTGAAATTGGATAAACTACAGCTGCTGTGCCAGCTATAAAAATGCCATACAAATAGTTGCATGTTAAATTTTGCCAATCATAAGAAACCAACCAACCCAAAAGTAATGTGATAGTAAATGGGTTGTTTGCCTTAATGGATAGGCAATGTATGTGAGATCAAAGAATGCATATGGTGAGCTGTGATAGTAGCAAGACCAGAATTCAACATAGATTTGGTGAGGTGGAGAGCCAGTCATCTCAGGCTTGTTTCATACCCAGTACCAAGACTTTGAGAAATCAAAAATCATAGAATATTGGAAATTTCACATAAAAGTTGTTTTTTTTGTTCCACCAAAAATTAACTTTGCAGATATCAAAAATGCATGTCAAGACATACCTAAATTAAGATGAAAATCTCAGTTTTTGATGGAAAAAGCTTTCCCATGGTCATTAGGAAACCAGTAAAATGAGAAAAACCTTGCCCGCATATGCTGATCAGAAAAAGAAATGATGAAAAACAAAATACACAGTGAAATCTAACACTCTAAATTTTTGGAAGTGGTTAACATTTAGGCTTCATGTCATATTGGACTCCACAAGCCTCTTCGGGACAATGATAATCTCAGCCATCCTCCACAGACTCATCAAGACTTGGTAAGCACTTGCCAAATCCAGCTCATATTTTGCTGTTTCAACTTCCAAGCTTAGAATTAACTTCAACTTTGGCCAATTCAAATAAATATGGCCACAACAACCATTAGAGATTCTGGGAACAGTTGAACGTGGATCTCCATTGAACTTACTAGTAAGCGGTGAATGTGGAGGAAGCTACAACTCTATCAAAGAAAGCCTTAAAAGGAACTCCCATCATGTTCTCGTTCACCAAAAACTCGAATCCACCAATGGCTATTTGTTATTGGGGTAGCATAAACCAATGTTGGAGGAAACTTGAATGTGCTGAGGTATATCCTTTTCAGGAATATACCATCTTTTACAGGACATTTGACTCAAAGTGCACCAAAATCCCGAGGTAGTCTCGTTGCATAAGCCATAACCATTAGGTAGTTGTGTATTCCATCCTAAACAAGTATATACTACTTGCATGCATCAGAACACTAATAATAACTCATACTCAAGCTAAGTAATCATCCATTCTGATGAGCCTATAAGTAGCAATATTCCACATAACAACATATACTCATCCATGAAGGAAAGAAAATGATTTTGTATTGAACTCTGCATCATGTATATATCCACAACCATAGGCCTCCCTTATGAATCTGAAATATGACAGATTTCCCTAAATACGTGCTAGAGCTGCAAAATAGTAGAGTTTACCGTTAATAGTGATAGTGATAGCCTATCTGCATACCAGCAGCATTGACCGACCCAACATGAATCGTGTTTTCTAATGAGGTGCATACATCTTTATATAGGTTTACCCAAGGTCCAGACTGCCAAACACAGATCCATGCACCCTGCCACGTCTCTATGAGATCAACATGTGTCCCATGCAACTAGCACATGGCAGCCTCTCTTTTAAGTGCAACAATGGTCAATGATCAACATTCTGGCCCGTGTATTTTTGTCTTTCGCACCAGTCAGTGTTTTTCCTTTGCCACACATTCTTCAGTACTCATCTCTATCTTCAGCACTCTTCATGTGTTCTTCCCAAGGTCTCCTTATATCTCCCTTCAGCACTTATGATTGGTTCGATGCCATAACCTCGACAATCTATCTGTTTCTACCATTGAATTTGATACCAACAATTTTATATCTATATATATACACACACTCAGGTCCCTATATCAGTGCTCCATACTTGGACAATATATTCTTAATTTATGCATGGTCAATTTCCCAGCCAACATTTCCTCCAATGCTATCTTTGTTTCTGTCCCTGGGCAATTAAAACAGCACTTCAAGGAACGTGTACCATTTCAACCATCAAAACATTGTTCCGTTCTTAGAGAACACTCTGTATGTCAGCACAAAGCTTCTCGAGGTCAGTTGTATTTTGTTTCAGTTTTTCTCTATCAGTGCCTACCTCTTTGTATTCATTCTTCAGTCCTTGCGCTCTCACTGAGCAGTTCCTCATTTTGTTCTTCAATGTGGCATAAATCTGCCCATGTTGGTCTGCAAGATAACTTATTTCCGTCTCAAGTGCCTTTTTCTTTGCCTTCAACAAATCCTTGATTTGTTTCACAATGCCTAGGCAGTGATACATCTCCATCATGCAATCCTCCTTATCAAAACATCTTCCACCACAGCCAAGTCTTCTTCTTCAGCAATGGTCTTCAACTATATGCTCGCAGCTGACTCAAGGAGGTGATTGCAAATTAGCTCTATTGCCTCCTTCAATCCCTTCAGTTCTTTAACGGCAAGCAGGCTTGCCTACTCCGCTCATGCAACCCAAGCACAGAACTGGTGAGTGGCCATTTCTTCAGAAGTCAAGCCCAGAGGTGGTGTAGAGGCCATGGCTTAAACCATAGCAAACAATCTATCTTCAGGCACCATCTCCACAAGTCCTTCCTTGGGGGCTACTTCAGACCTTATGTTCTCTACAATTTGAAAACACTCAGTAATGACAGTTGTCAATGACTCCAGCTCCTGTACCTTAGCCTTACTTTCTTTTATTAAGGCTAGTCACTAATGATGTAAGCTCATCCCAGTGTATTGATATCGCATCATTCTCACACCACATTCAATCACTCTAAATATTCATCACAATAATTTGTTTATCTATTAGCAAGCATACTGCCATCCAACTCAATCTTCCTCCGAGTGATAAGAGTTTTTAGCTCTTCTATCACATCGGAGGGGATCTCAATTTCTTCTTTAACACTCTTTATTAGCTGCGCCTCTGATGGCCAGGGTTAGGATCCTTCATAGAAAAAAGAGGAGGAATCTTCTTGACCATCCAATTTCAGGATGATGGATATCCGTGTCTCCCCAAGGTAAAAGCTTCAAAATGAGCACTTAATTCCACAACAAAAGAACCATTGCCAACTGAGATTTGGCACAAGCACGCACTTGAAGGTGTCTCCTCCATCAAGGTCAGCACTCCAATGTATTGTCTACAAGCTCTAGGGAGCTCTCTCATTTGTTACTACTACTTGTCAGCCAGCGCACAGTTTTCACTCTTTTGTTCTTGATCATTAATTTTTTTTCCTAGCCAACCAATCTTTTGCCCAAAGTTGCTTCTCACAATAGAATCCTTTGGACGTGTGACAAGTCTGTTCGCAAGGAAGTTGCACCATACATCTAGTTGTTCCCCTCTACCTCTGATACGGCAATCTACACTATCAGAATCTCCATTCATTTCCTTCGCAACAAACTAGCATGACTTGATGGAACCAATCCTCCAAAATCTGATGTCTTGCACCATACATTACACAGTTCTACCACATGAAAAAAGATAGGTTCTAAACAATGGAACCAAAATGTTGGGGGAAGATGGAAAATTGTTCACACACATTGCTGCGCTTTAATGAATAGTCAACAATGGAGAAAACTTGAATGCATTGGTGAATTTTCCTTCTCGAAAAGAGCATAATTTGCAAATGTCTCACCCGAAGCAGATCATAAAGCATGGTGGCAGTCTCATTGCATAGTCAGAACCTGTGTCACAAGGTTCAGCAAATTTTTCACTTCAAGTTCGAAATTCACCAAACTTCTGACGGGAATAAAAATTCATCGAAATTTGTAGCTATTCGTCTCAAAATTTGCACAGGAAAATGATGGGCTAAATTTGCGGAAAACGGGTGAGGAGATTTGTGGAGTATGGACTGGTTGGAGGTGTACAAACCCAGCGGATTTGAGCTTGCAAAAACAGTGAGCCATGGCTTGGCATGGACATTTTCCTTGGTTTGGCATAGACATCTACATGATGTTGAGCAATGGGGTTGTAGCTGAAGCTATGGAGAGAGGAGCAGAGTCAAGCTGTGCAAGGGCCTAGTGAGCTAAGCCGTCAAACAAGCCAGGTAGTACCCAAAACCACAAATTTTCTTTTCTTTTCAATATACATTTTTCATTTTATTCTTGTGTTGTGTTTTTTATTTCTTAGGTTAATTTTTTTACTATTATTTGCAAAAGGGGTAAAGAGTACTCCTCTTACATTTTGAACTAGACTGCACGGAAACACCCTGGAGGTCCCCGTACCAGCCTGGAAACGTACCAGGTACTGGTACGGGCTGGGTACGCTGTGGGTACGTCCGGAAACGTACCCTGTGCCTGTGGGTACGTTTCCGGACGTACCCGTCCAAAAAAACATCTTTTCTAAACCGAAACTCATAAAAACTTTAAAACATGTGTCTGTCATTCCGGTGTACACAGCATCTGTGTGAAAGCTTCCAGTGAAGGGAAACTCTGTTCATTTTCTCTGTTGAACTTTGTACATGACATATTTGCCTTTTTGGTGCTTGTATTTTAATACTTATCAATAGGTCTCTGCTTAATCTTTTACCAGTACTAGGAGTAGCATAGAAATTTTAGACAAATCCACAATTTTTTGGAAGGTATCCATTGTTGATGGTATCGTGATTTCATTGAGAACTGCAATTTGTAGTCTTCCTGTTACACTGGGCTGTATGTATGGTTTCATTTAAATAGCATGAGTGTACTCCTTTGGAGGCTTTTTAATGTTTGCCTAAGAGGAGTGTTAGTAGAAGTTATTTTATAGTGTGCAGCCACTGTGGCTCAAAGCTTCTCTACTGTTTGCCAACCTGATTTCTTAGGTTGTTTAGCCTATATCACATCTCTATTGTAGGAGTGTAGATTAATGGGGCCTATAATGTTTCTGCATTGTAATTTTTTAGTTTCCATGGATCTTAAACATGATAAATGGATAGGTATCTAAGGCAGCACTGCCACTTGGCGGCATATAATTTGATCACTTGAACATTATGTCATTATGAATCAATACAAACTCAAGTCTCAATTCTCAAAGTATTGGAAATTTCAATTTTGTTTTCGTGTTCTATGAATGATTTTAAGTTGTATGACTCTATGAGTATTAAATTTCAATAAGTATGCAATGTATGAGAATTAAATTTCAATAAGTATGCAAATGCTTCTTTAAATTTATAATTTATATACATATTTATATATTTATAAAACATACCCAAAAGCGTACCGTACCCAAGATTTTTAAAAATTTGCCGTATTAGTGTACTGTACCCGTACCCGTACCTGTATCCGTGCAGTCAAGGTTTTGAAACTTAGGTTTAATAATTTTATTTTTATTTATTTTTAATGTTTATTTTCATAATTACTTTTTCCTTATGTTATGTTTATTAATATCTTTAATGTATTTCTTTTAGATAAATTATTACTGTATAAATATAAATTTTAATGTTTTCTATTTTTAATATTTAATATTTAAAAATATTTTTACGTTTTTCTATTTTTAATATTTAATATTTAAAAATAACATTTTTCTATTATTCAAACTTAATGACGAATTTTTTCGAACTTTATCCATTGGCGAACTTAAACCAAATTTTCTGTCGAACTCAAACTCGAACCTTGTGACTTGGGTCAGAACCATGAGGTAACATGTGTATTCCACACTAAACTAGTATATACTACATGCATGCATCAAAAAAACTAACAAAAACTCATACTTGAGCAAGGTAACCATCCGTTCTAATGAGCCTATAAGCACAAATAATGCATATTGTGTCATATATTCATCAATGAAGGAAATTATATGATATTGTATTAAACTCAACATCAAGTATACGTCTACAACTCATGGGCCTTCCTCATGAATCTGAAATATGATAGAGATTTCCATAAGTTATCGGAAGTCTTCAAAAGCACAATAATGTTACTGCTCTCTAATCTGATGTAGGACCAGTTCCTTATTTTCGATAAGTTTGAGATCTTCTCTTCTAGAACTATTATACAGTTACAACTCACTCATATGCCCTCATTGATTGTTTCAACTCATTTCTGATTTTTGTTTGAAGTATTGCAAGTCACATAAATGATAGGCATTTATGAAGTTCTAGAAGACAAATGAAAAGTCACAAACACGAATCTAAGCAAAATTGCAGAAATTATCTTAGAGACAAAGGCAGTGGGGAATATTATCAATAAAAGAACAGGATAAAACAATACAAAGATGTGGGGAGCACTCAAACCAGCTTCCTGCCAGCTTGTGCCACCTTGGAGCTTTGGAAAAGGGTAATCCATCAAAATAGTGGAAAGCCTATTCTAATTTAAGAGCAATATACGAGTACAATAGTAAACAATCAAGGAAAACAACATTTTTGCTCGTTTGTGTCTATTTGTTAAGGCCCTGAGTGCTTGTAACTTGCTTTCTCAGCTCTTGGGGATGCAGAAAAATAAGCTGAGCGTAAAAGGAGCGAGAGTGTGATTTTACCACCATGTATTACATAGAGAATTTACAAGGATTTTCCTGACTGGTCCACATGGTTTAGTCTAGGTTTTTGCAAGAAAATGGCATTCTGTATATGCCTGGCAACAGATTCAAGCCCTTCGGTCCAATCTCAGGTACTTCTGTTGACTTGAAAAGTTGTTGCCTCGTGTTCCACAGAACCTAGAGGACTCAAAACGATAGTATGCATACTCGGCAAGTACTCACCATTTTTTCCTTGGCCGAGTTTTTGGAGAGAATATTTTTAATCTTTTTTAAAAAGTTGGCAAGTTTTGGAAATTGTAAATTATTGTTATTCATCACTTACATAGATATGCAATTTATGACAATAATTTTCGATGACAATAATGATATAATCAATTAATTCATAAGACTGATCAGCTGGCTGAAAATTGATGATGATGTAATTTTGTACTCTATTTGTATTCAAATCTAATAGAAAACACTTTCCCAACATTTTACAGACTAATGCGATATATTTTGTAACTCTATGTTGGATAAAAATTAAAATTTATGTTTTTTTATAAAAACTCGCGTATTTTTAAGTTGCCGAGTCTTTGCCAAGTCAAATTTTTTTGGGTCTGCCGAGCATTTGCTGAATACAAGAATGCAAACTATACTCGAGAGTCGAAACAATGACCTAGGAAGAAATGAAAATGTTGATTAAGTGTCAGAAAAAGTGTATAATGATGTCAAAGTGGAGGCCATAAATAAGAATACATAAATATGACTCGGATCCAAACAGAATATACATTTTTCAAGGATATTCATTTTTTTCTTTCTTTGTCTGGATCTACTTTATCTTTGATTTCAGCTGTTTTCTTCTGCTTTCTATATTTTGTTTTTGGTAATCTTCAACGAGGTCATACTTCATAGGCAATCTTCACTGCTCTACTTTACTCTTGGGGTTCATTTCAAGTGAGATTTTACGCCACTAAATTAAGGCTAATGTCACACGCTTAGTATCTGCATTTGCCAAATTTCAGGCCTGAAATTCGAAATCCAACAAATCTCAAAGCACAGGAAAAAAATTGCTTGAAATCGCGAATTTATTCGGCTGACGAATTTCATTAACATTCGTTTTTAAAATGCGTTGAAATTCATCTTGAAATTTGTGTTACAGTCATTGACATTCATGTTTATAGTTCACTGCTGTTAGCATTTTCATTTTTGTCAATTTTTGGTATATATTCACCCCTGCCGCCATTTAAGAGTATACACTCTTTGCCACCTCAAATGTGCATGCATCAACTGGGGTAGTGTGTATTTGAGGCTTGCACCGGTGATTTTAAGGCTTGGATCAGCAAATATGGTTGAATCCGCACAGGAACCTATGGGAAGCTTGTGTAAGGAGTATCCAAAGGACTGAAGCAGTACATAGCTGCCATTGCATGTTTGTTTGTAGCTTTGTAAATTATTAACTATTTTATTAAGTTTTAAATTAATGTATGGATAAATTAAATTTCCAAGCTTGTTAAATTTAAAAATTAGGCACATTTTTTTATTATTTAATGTTTGTTTGTAACTTTATAGATTATTATTTATTAACTATTTTATAAAATTTTAAATTATTGTATAGAAACATAGATAACATAAATTATTAACTATTATGATATCTATATGTAAATGTATATTTCTTATAATCGAATTTAATCACGAATTTTATTGTTGATTTTTTTAGCAACAGTTTTTTCACAAATTTTATCCTTGCCGAACTCAAACACGAATTTGAATGCACCAAATTAAGTCACGCGTACAGTGGCATAATAATATTTTCAGCAGGTGGTCCCCATGATGGGAGCTTATTTTTATGGTATCAGCGGATTCAGATAGGCAGAGTGTCATGGTAGCAAGAAGCCCTCAGCAAATCCTCCAACCCACCAGTCAGCTTCGCTGCCAAAGCTGGGACAACAAGCCCGAAGGGTCTGAAGTTTTCAAAACAGAGACAATGCTGGAGATTTTCATGCCTTTGATAAGCTGCAGTGATCCATGACACTGCATGTATTCTCTTTCATCATTGGCTATCTTCATTATTTTTCCTCTAATGGCAATGATAACCATAGATTGCAAAATATTCATTCTCGCCAATGTTGCTGCCCTAGATAGTGAGAGAAGAACCTATCATTTGGTAAGTGCTTGCACTTTATGGTTTGGGAAATGCTTACATGCCAAAGAGAAGAAATCCAATGTAAGCAGGCTGATTTTGTATACAGAAGAAATCCTATGTCCAGATTCCTGTAACTTGGATTAATGCACTCAGAGTAAAAAGATGAGTATTTTAGGGCAGCAACATTTACGGACTTAACGTAAACGCTGATCTTGTTTACAGAAGAAACCCAATGTCCAGAACCTTGAAGATTGGATTCATGTACTCAAGTAAAAAGATGAGTATCTTAGATTCAATGAATGTTTTTTATGCATAGCTGTTTTGGGTCAAGATCAGTTTTGGAAATGTTTTTAACGAGGAAAGATCAGTTTTTAAAATCCTTTTCATGTTTTATGTATTGCTGCGTTATTTCATTTTAGTTTTTTTGGGGGTGGGGTGGGTTTATGGAGAGGAGGGCTTCTAGGGATTTTGGTTTGGGGGAGGAGCTTCAAAATTTTAAGATAGAGACCATAATACATCAAAAATTTAAAGATGAAGACCTCCGGCTTTTGTGTTTGGGTTTACATAAGTAATATGGTTAGAGAACTTAAATCTCAATGTGGTTTGTTCTACAGTAGAAAAGCTGAAGACCTTACACTAGAGTCATGCATATGCTTTGGATTTACAGTTTTCTTCCTGCAATATTCGAGTGTTTAAATTCTCATCTCGACATAGGCATGATTAGTATTAATGCATATCTATTGTGTCATCTAATGCTTAAATATCCTAACTTCCTATGCAGTTCAAGTTTTGAAAAATGATAAAGTAGTTTCTTTATTGTTAAATTTTTATTTTTATTTTTATTTTGAATAATTGAGTTCATTTTTCTTGGCTGGAGAGGATTCAGGGTAAACTCTCTCGAATATACTGTAGGAATGGATCAATCTTCTACTTCAGTCGTTCAGCTTTTGAATGTAATTCAATTTGATCGTCTCAAAAATAGAATTCCATTTTTATACCAAAAATATCTCCATTGTGTTGAAATAATCAGGCTTATCCTGATGCATACTTTTTCTAGTGCTATCTATATCCAATTTATTCATGATTATGCCTATTTTTTATAGCATATGGAATATTTGATGGATTTTATAATGGAGTCTCATCAGGGGAATCAATATTGAACTAATGCAAGTATTCTTGTGAAAAATTGAGTTCATTTTTACCTCGAATTCGTTACTTTCTATGTATCATGCTGCAGGCAAATAGACAAATAGTAAAGGGTTTGACTCTAAGAAAGTGAATAAATCTTCTCATGAAAATGCTAGCAACTGTTTAGTGTCAAACCCCAGATATTCCTCATCAACCCTATATTTCTCTGAAGATTATTCCTAATCAGCCTCAGATTCATTGGAAGATTATTTCTCATCAGCCTCGGAGTCATATGATAGTCACTCACTTTCTGCCTCATAAGCACTTCAGACTTATTCCTCATCAGCCTCAAATTCACTTCATAATTATTCCTCATCACCCTCGGATTCAGTACAAATTTATTCTTCATCGTCCTCCATTGATACTCTGCAGGGAATCTCTAACAAAAGTGTCAAAGGCCAACGATAATACTGTATTGATCACAAAATTTAATGGATTGAGGAGTTACTCAGTACAAAATAATTCTGCTACAGCTTGTCAGTTATTTCCTATGTCTAAGAGTGAGCCTGCCTCGTCCTTCTCAACTATTCAATCTGTAAACACATCTGCAAGTCGTGGAGATTTAAGTTCAAGCAAGATTATTCATTAATCTTTAGTGAAGATTTTGCCTCAATCTTTAAGTGAATGTAAATGGTGTGAACAATCACAGCTTCGTCAGTCTCCAACTTTCAGTAAAGATGAAAAATCATCAGATGAACCTCTTCAAGACTTTTCTACTGGCACTGGTGCTGGCTCCCTTTCAGAAAGCACACGACAAGTTTCTAAAGAAGGTCTGGATTATGCAGAGGAATGTCACAAGCTTGTTCATATTATGCATAATTTGTCAGTATCATTGCTCACCAATACATCGGCTTCAGATAATATGGGCAATTCTAATCTTCAAGCCCTGCATTCTGTCATCTGCAATATATCTGTGTCTTGCGAAAATGATGAGTGTTTCCACATTGACAGATGGATCTGCTTTCAAGCCTGAAAAACAAGCTAGGTCCCATACCCAGGACGGGTACACCGGGAAACACGCAGGGTACACATTTCAATACCCATGTACTGAAATGCATACGTGTTGCATTTCCCCAATTTAACCGCCATAAAAAAACGATTTTTCCCCCTTTTTTGGTCCAAAAAAAGTCAAAAACAACTTTTCAAACATAAAAAACAAACCTCAACACTAAAATGCACACCCCAAATTCTTTTTAACACCACCACCACATTTACCTCACATTGCATACTAATCTTTCCTTGTACATTTGTTCTCTCATATTCAGATTTTCAACTGCTAAGGACTGATCCAAGTGCCAAGTACGTATTCTATGTTTAACCAATGAATATCATGACATTTGGCATTGAATTATCATTATGTTTTGTGGTTATGTAGCTTATTTTGTTTATGCATATTATATGGTTAACTTTCTTGTTTAGCTACATTTTTTATAATTTTAACATTTTATATATTTCTTGTATGGCTTAAGTCCGTAACCAAAGCCATACCCAATCCCCCAGAAAAAATCGCATACCGGCAAACCAGGTTCCAGTCCCTGTACCCACTACCTAGGAAACGAGTGGTCACTGCAAAACAGAGAAAACTGAAAAGGTTTGATTTTACTTCTCCTTCAGCATTGCATTCTTATTAATTATAGCCTATTAAGAGTTATTAGATTAGTGGAGAGAATAATTTAGAATTCTTTCTTCTGTGATGTTTGTTGAAAGCTCACTGTTGAATATGAGCATCTAAAAAGATGAAATATTCTATATTCTATCAGTTCCTTGTGTGTTTATTGTTTTGAGATCTTACTCATTGATATTAAAAGGAAGGTTGTTCTTCCAAGATTGCAATGCTTCCAAAGAAAAGGAAGATCCAGTCAGAAAAAATACCTTTTCCAATATCTGCAGAAGAAGTTCAGTCCCATATGATGAATGAGTTTAATGAAATCTAAATCAGATGCCTAACAACAGAGCTAGAAATGAAAAGGCTAAAAAAAAGTCACACAGGTGACAGTGTTTTCTTTCTAAAGTGCCTCTTATAATATGTACTCTCCTCATGTTATATGAAACGCATTGCTGTTTTTAGAAGCCAGTTGTAATTTTGGTTCTTGTACCTTTTGCATTGGAAAAGAAATTTATGACATGTTGCTTCTAACCAAGATTATTCGCCATTGGCACTTAGTCTTCCATTTGAATGTAGCCAATGTGTTCTGCAGAAAGTTTACAGAGTTTTCTTGATGTCTCAATTGATTTTTCCCATTTTTGGTTTTATTATGATGGATTTATGTTGAAGGCATGTTCTTTTGTATGTGTTTCATCCATTGCAAACTAGCAATTATTGTTTTATCTCCTAAAATGATAATTTCAGGAGTTTGAAGCTTCACTTTGAGAATGTTGTGGTCATTTGACATAACATACATGATAAGTTAAATTAGATCCGATGAGATTTCAGGGTATAAAATGTTTAACTCAAACTATAA
Source organism: Taxus wallichiana var. yunnanensis (assembly GCA_018340775.1). Lineage (NCBI taxonomy): Eukaryota > Viridiplantae > Streptophyta > Pinopsida > Cupressales > Taxaceae > Taxus > Taxus wallichiana. The sequence continues at coordinate 530,935,440 of CM031236.1, forward strand.
TTTGGGATTTGTTATTTCGAATAGTTTTTCCTCATTTTTTTATAGTTCATGCTTAGCACTGATTTCTAGTACAGGGGCTGTTTTATGATAACATTTTTCATTTAGTCAGCTTTTCTATCTATATAGTGAAATCCATGAATTTTTTGGGTTTCAGGCTTGGCTTTTTGTAACTATTTCAGCAATTTGAATTTAGATACTTGTTAGATGCCGAGTATGGCTTTTAATTTTAAAAGCTTAGTAAAAATTCTAGGAAATTTGAATAATCTTACACCCTAGCTACAATCAATTTGAATCGGCTAATAAGCGCTCAGAGGATAAATCTAAAAAACAGTTTTTGGTAAATCTATCACTCTTATGAATTTTACTTTTGATGTTCTTCCAAGGATTAGAATAAATTATTAAAGCAAGTAGTGTAAAGTTAAACATATCTCGTAACGCTTTGGCTTAAAATTTGGATAAAACCAAACAGTTTTATATTGATTAAATTGTTTGTATGTATTTATTCATTTATATCTCAAAACTTCTTTGAATGTCTTGGGGTTTTTATATTTGTTTGAGAAATTTGAAAAATACAAGAATTTAAAATAAATTCTCTATTGCTACATGCTACTATGTTCAACACTCATCTTTCTTTCCTTTCCATATAGTGTCTACATTTTCCACTCGAAGCACCCCAAAATATATTTTTGGGGGTTGGTCATCATCCTCGAGAGGGCATTATATTCTCTTTTTTACATCTTAGTTCAATGGAGATTTTTCTCAGACTTCAAGCAGTCAATGTCTAGCTAAATACCAATGTGATTTTGTTCACATTTTCCTAACCTATGGCACCTTTCAATAGTAAAATGTCAAAATTCTCGATAACCCTAATCAATGAGCTTACACAAGTTTATCCGAAACTTTTTGTTTTAAGCTAAGATACCGATACGCATACCTAGGGTACCAGGTACGTGTACAAAATGTACCTGGTATAGGTATGGCTCATATACACATGTGGAAACGGCCAAAATACAGCCAAGTACACCTGCATGGGTATGGGACATACCCAACACAAGTACGGCTTGAATATGTGGGCAGAAACAGCTAGTGTATGGGCCAGGTACATTTGCAGATATACTTGATCATACCCTAGACATTTCCACCACATTTCGGGCCTAAAACATGTTTTTATATTTTTTATTTTTTCTACATTAAAAACATAAAGTGCAAAAAATACATTAAAAAACACAATGCAAACCTTAAAAATCAAAGAGATAACATAAAGCAAAAGTAAAACACACAAGCAAAACAACTTATCAGTCATTCCTTCATTGCATACTTACCTCTCTAAGTATGATATCATTACCTCTATAGAGATTCAAACAACACTCTAGCTACCTTCTTCAAATACACTGACCAACAATGCCTGGCTCTTTATCTTTGTGAGGTTGTCACCTTTCGACATATCCCTACAGGAGGATCCTAGAGGCTCAAGAGCTCCCATATTGATCACCTCTTTCTTTCAGCCCATCCAGGTGATTGGCAGCACTAAGCGTCCTTTGGACACCGATACATCACACATCAAAGTTGATAGATCAGTTAGGCGGCACTTCTCTCAACGGATCATTACTACTCAGACTACTCAGATCTCCAGTTCTACAATCTATCGACATCGTGGCTCTGCTCCAACCCATTGGCATGGCTCTACCCCTCTCCAACAACATGGATCTACTATTACTTGCCCGCTGCCCCCAGACCACAAGGACAAACTGATATTACAAGCTTCTTTTCTACTACGGGAGTTACACTTGACCTTGGATGCTAGGGGAGATTCTAGAGGAAGTGTCTTGCTTCCTCCTAGGCTCCCCCAACTTGGCTCCTTCGACCCTGTATACTCATCGAACAACATTATTAGATCCCTCACAATGATCGATAATGGCTCAGATGATTCCTCCACTTCATGCACAGACAAGGACATTCGATGAGTTTTGCCTCCAGTCTTCATTGACGCATGCTCTTGGGGTTTTTGTTTGCCCCTCATTACTATTTGTATTGGTTTCTTTACCACTTGTGGTAGTGGCACGTTTCTCTCTTTTGTTGTAATTTATTTCTTTAGTTCATATCTAGGCTTCTCTCTTCCTAGAACTTTCTATTGTTAATGGTTGTATCCTTCAATCCCATTGACCTACTTTTGGTCATTTATGGACATTAATATAATTTCTTTCTTTCTTTCTAAGCTCTCATTTTGCTCATTTAGATTTGAAACTTCATCAAGAAGCATTGCTATCATTTTCTTAAGCTAGTACGAATGCTCATTCGCTGCCAAAGTGATTGTGGAGCTTGAAAGGGAGAGAATTCTTGCATTATTTGTTGAAGGTAGTGTTTTAACTTTGAAGTTTATTTTATTTTTGTTTTCAATCTTTGCAAACTTCATACTTGCTTTGATGTTTTTATTGTTGTCATTTTAAAATTTTAAACTGTTTTTTCATTTATTAAACTATTTAAATTAACAATATGTACATGTTATGCCCTAGGGTTTAACCATTGTTTTCTTTCCTTATAGTGTTGATTTTTGAACTTATAGGTGCATCTAAAGAGAATACTACTACAATGGGAACAATTTCCACCTCCTATGACCAATCCCGGTTCAAATTTGATCCAAATTCACCGTTATAAAGGGATGTCAAAATGCTAGAGCAGCTTTCAAGTGGTCGGTGTTTTGTTTGGCAATGCCATTATTGTGATGGCAAATTTAAAAGCAAATCAAAGGCCCGTATAGTTGGTTGAAAGTTCAAATGCAATTCAAAGGCTCCTATAGGTGGGTGAAAGCCCACTGGTGTGCAATACCAGGTCATGGCATTAGAACTTGCAAGGGGATAAAAAATATAGGGGTCTCAGCAACAAAAGTTTGGGAGTACATCAAGGAACAAAAAGATGTGGAAGCAGCCTATGCCATGAAAGCGGGTCATTCGTTGTCAAAAAAGATCATGTCATTTAACGAGGCCACTTGTCACCCCATCTCATACTGACTCCCCAATTGTGGCCTCGATACATCCATTTGTGACAACACCCTCCATGCAAGATGAGGATTCACCTCTTTCACAAAAGAGAAAAAAAGGAGCCATTGAAAAGTTCCTTTCAAAATGAGTGCAAGGATACACGGATTAACACATCACAGAATGTGTGTGTGCAAATGGTTTGTCATTCAATGTAGTTCGTTCACCATATTGGTAAAATATAGTGAAAGTCAATCAATGAGGCCCCAAAAGAGCACAAAGAGTAAGGTTATGAGAAGCTCCACACCACCCTATTGGCCAAGGAAAAAAATGTGGAAACCTCATCATGCAGCTTATTAGTGAATTGGGGGCTATAAGCTGGAGTGTCCATCATTTCTAATGGCTAGAAAGCTCTGAAAGCGGCCTTTGATCAATGTAGTTGTAGTATGTGCTAAAGGGGCAATGATTTTTAGAGCATTTGATTGTAAAGGGCATGTGAAGGATGCCCAATTCATTGTCAACATCCTCATCGAAGCCATTGAGATGGTGAGGCCTCAAAATGTAGTCTTAGTCATAACAGATAATGCTAAGAATTGCAAAGCTGCTAGGATGTTAGTGAGGACAAGGTACGGGCACATTTTTGGACACCTTGTGTTGTCCATTCACTCAACTTAATGTTGAAAAAGTTGGCTAATAAAATTGAGTGGATTAAGCAAGTGTATGCCAAGAGTGGAGATCCAAATATTTGTGACTAACCATCACTAATCACAAGGCATGTTTAAATCTTTTTTACGTTTGGAGTTATTGATGGTAAGGAAGGGTATCTTTCTTTTATTTATAATGTAAGTTTTTTAAAATATAGCGATCAATTTTTCATTTCTTACCAAGTTGTTGAGACTCGATTTGCATCACACACAATTGTCTTGAGACAACTTGTGGAGGTGCGAAAGACACTTAGCAAGATGGTCACTTTTAACCTATGGGTTGTATGAAGGGTAGTCGGCATTGAGCGAGCCCAAAAATGAAAGCATTGATCTTAAATGACGATTGGTGGGATCGTGTAGAATACTTGTTGAGTTTTATCGAGCCCATTATGAGTATGATTTGCTTTACTTGACATGGATCAGCCATGTCTGAGAGAGATATGATGGCATCAACTCAATGATTGAGAAGATTAAAACTATAATAACGCAAAAGGGCAAGATCCCAAAGAAACATTTTTCAAAGAAGAAAAAGCATACCTCATTGAGAGGTGGAACAAAATCACCTCCCCACTGCATCTCCTTGCCTTTGCATTGACTCTTAGATTCTACAAAATAGAGATCGTTTATTTGTCACTGAGGGTGGCACCATACAAGGATGCTAAAATCAATGAAGGGTATAAGTTAGCTCTCTTGGGTTGTTCCCTAATCTTGAGGTCAAGGACATGGTAATGACCGAGTTTGGAAATTTTAGAGTCTCCACAAGTCATAGCCATGTCGCACTCTTTGGGAAAAATACAAGGATCCTCATATGTGGTGGTACCTCTATGGTCAATCATGTATGTACCTGTAGCCTCTTACGATTAAGGTCTTGTCATAACTAAGATTTTTACTTCTCTTTCCGTTTTGTTTTAACTTTTGTAAAATTTAAGTTCGAGAGTTTACTATTATAAATATTAATATTAATTTGATTTAGGCTCAATAGGTTGCAAGTTCATCATCCTTTGAGCCCAACTAGAGTACATATAGCTTCATCAACTCAAAAGTGCAACAAGTTGGGGACAATAAAGGCCGAGGAGTTGGTGCATATACATTCCAACTTGCACCTTCTATCCCACAAGCAATCGTAGTGCAAAGGCCAACAAAACATTAAGATGTTGACCTAAAGAGTATTGACTTGGATGCTTCCATTTACCACTTGTCATTACATGACATGGAGACTTCTTTGGCACCGGGAGACCCACATTCACAAAGGGGTGCTAGCAGAAATGGAAGTGCTTTGAGTACATCTGGTTCTAATGAACCACATCAGGATATTAATGTTAATGCTCTCAATGAAGAGGAGCAATATGATGAACAATGAATACTATTTTGATCATTGGTGTAATAATTAAATTTAATATATGATCTTAAAATAGTAAAAATAGTTTTGCCCGATGGCTCTTTACCCGCTCTTCTCTAGATCGTATTCGCAAACCCTAGAGGCACCACCTGGACAGCCAGATTGTGGCGTCAATTTTGGTGGTCGAATCGTGAGCGAGTTTTTTCTAAGGGTGTTGGGTTGGACTCAAGCAATGGTGTCTCGTGCTCCTGTTCTTTGGTAGCACCCCTTCGCCCCTATGGGTCCTCTCCTCGTTAGTGGTGATGGTAGCACAGGGAATACTTTCCCCTCTGCAGGGAAGAGATCTTATGCTACAGACTTCAACTTCCTCTTTTCCAAGCCCCTCTCTGCTGCTAAACTTGCTCCCCTGGTCTCCCTTGGGGATTCGGTGTTGGAGGTTGAAGAGTTTTTTTTTCACTCCAAGGGTCTAATTTGTCGATTTAATGACCTCTAGCCTAGTCTTCTACTCCCAACGTGGATCTCTACGAACTGGTGTCCTCTTGTTTCAAGTAGGATTGATTACCCCTGTGCAAAGGGTTTTTTTATTGTGGCTTTTTGCTCTGGTGATGATAGGGATATCATTCTCTCAAAGATTTGGGAACTGCAGAATCATCACTTGTTGATGAAACCATGGTTCCGACTTTCAATCCACTCACCGCCTCTTTCAATGTTAAACCGGTCTAGATTCGTTTACCTCATCTCCCGCTGCAGTTTTGGGGAGAGGAAAGTTTAACTGCTATTGGCAATGCTTTGGGTAAGTTTTTATCCATTGATTCCAATACGGAATTCTACACTCACACTACTTTCGCACGGATATTGGTGGATCTAGATACCTCGCTTGATCTACCTGCTTCTATTGACCTCAAAGTGCTAGATCGAGTTTGGTCACAACCCCTGGATTATGAAGGCTTGCCCTTCAGATGCAGAAAATGTTTTAACCTAGGTCATCTTGCTTCAAATTGTCAGGTTGTAAAGCAAAATTTAAAAAGAAAAGGTTTCTTGGTGGAAGGATTCTCACCAAAACCTTTTGTTTATTGATGAGGAATTTGAATCTGCTGATGTCGACTCGACACATACCAGTGAAGAAAAGGATTCCAAGGCCTAATCACCAGCCGCCCCTTTGATGGAGGTGATTGAGGCGGTTAGGGTTGATCAGTGTTGACGATGCCTCAAGGTGTTGCTACCGATTGCTCTAATACTAGTTTCAAGACTGAGGAACCCAATGAAGGCCTTATGGCTTCCTCTATGTTTCGGCTTCCTACTCACTCAAGCAAAAATGCGGATCCTTTTAGGAGTGATGATTAGACAGTCGTTAAAAGAAAAAAGAATGCTCATTCTCTGCCTACAATGCAACTATGATCCCATGTTAGGGTTGGCTTTAGGTAAATCAAGTTGACTACAATGAATGGGTGTTCAGTCTCATCTTTTTTTCTCCTCTTTTTTTCTTGTGTGCCTTTTTGTCTCCTCCTCTGTAACGCTTTATTGTTTTATCCATCCTTTTAGGGCTTGTTGTACAAGGATGCAAGTCCTTTCAAAACCCCCAACTTTTACTATTTTCCAATATATATATATATATATATATATATATATCATGACATTGAAAATTCTAGTTTTCGTTTGGCATTTGATTGGCCTTAATAATTTAATTTAAGCCTTCAACAAATTATGAGTAGTTTCTTGCGGTTATTAACTTATTTAGTTTGTTTTGTTTTTCATATGCATATTATGCGGTTAATTCCTATTAATTAGCTTTGGAATTTATATATTTTTGTAATTGTATCTGGATCCCAAAAAAGTTGCCATATCCACATATGGATACTCAGTATCCAATATTTGTATCCAAAAAAATTGCCATAACCACATATCGATACTCTATATCCAATATCCATATCCAAAATGTATCAACTTAGGTTTTAAGAATTATGGACTATGGAAACCTTAAAACTCTTATGGCACCTTTTTTTTTCTTATATTATGTAAATATTACTTAGTTTCCTTCTAATATTGTCTATATTAGCACACATCATCCTTGTTGGAAAAAACATCTCGAGGGACTGAAAAATTATGTCATGTAGGAAATTTTGCATCCTATGTTGCTCCTTTGTGTTTTAGAAATCAGACTTATTTTTTTGTTTAGATGCACAAAACAAGTAGCTACTAATCTTTTTATTTCCTTCATTAAGGACCTTGGTTCTAAGTTAACCTATATTGTTTCCAACGAGGGATAATTTTAAGATAGAATGTAGTTTGAAGATAGCAATTGGTAGCTGGTCATAATGTGCATGTATCTACCACTCAAATTGTACCTTGGTTCCAAGTTAACCTATATTGTTTCAGTTGACCCTAGCTTGGGGGTTGGAGGGTCGGTGACCCCCTAATCGGGGGTTACGGGGCTGGCTCCAGAGAAAAATTTTGGGATCCCTATTTTCCCGGGAGTATAGATATGTGATTTTTATCTATACGTGTATATGGGTGGTGTCCTAACCCATGACTTATGGGGAACTGTTATGGGTTGTTTTGTTAACCCATGGTTTTGGTACCCATTGTATTGTAAAACCGCTTTGACGGTTTCCTATTGATGTGCTTACATATAGCTGGACATGCAGTAGGGTAGAGCAAACTTGGAAGTACATTATTATATTGTAAACAATTAATACAATAAGAGAGAGAAGTTATTGCGTTGGGTTTTTTCCTAAAGGGTTTCCCAGGATAAATCTTGTGTATGTCATTTTTGTTTCTCTATTTATCTTGAATATTTTGTTAAGTATAGCTTCTCATTTATTTGTTTATTGGATCAATTCTCTTCATTCACGACCTATAATTGAAATCTATTTGCAATCGCATCAAATTTGGTAATCCAATCACTAACAAGTCTCGAACATTCACAAATGTATATATAGATATACATATACATATATATAACCTTTTAAAAAATTAATGTCAGGTTTTATTTGGTCTTTTGTTCCATTATCATTTGTCTTACATTTTCGTAGCTAGATAATTTTATGAACCATGACATTACTTTACATATCGTATTCAGTTAGACGAAGTAGACATTGCAAGCTACAGGATATTCAGTGTGCCCAAGGTAATGTTCATATTTCAAGAAGTTATTATGCTTTCACCTTTCAGCCTGAGGATTTGATGTTCCAATATTTCCTATATTGAAGGTGCAAAAGCAGAATGGCAAGGAAAACTGGTGCACCATATTTTACTAATCATACCCGCGCATGACAATTTCCTGTCACATTAGTCCAAACATTTGTCCTACTTAAAAATTGGACAAAGGGCTGCTTGTTGATATTAAATAGCTGTATCAGTTAATCAACAAGGTTTATTATGCAGCTGAGCATCCCTGTGTGGATTCAATAACCAAAGTTACACAAATGTACTTCATTCATGATAAATTGTCATGTAAAGTTACACAAATGCACGTCAAAGTATTACACAAATATGTTAACTTTGATTATCGCACATAATTTTTCTGATGAATGAGTTTATATGATCTCCTTATTTACTTTCATAAATTTTATACTTATTTATGTAGCCATGGATTAAATTGCAAGCTTTTGTACAAGCGTTTCATCTTTAGATAGCAACATTTTGTTTAAAAAAAAGTTATGTAGCTGAATTCAAATTGCTTGACTTCAAATAACGAAAGTTAGATGCTGCCAAAATTCCTGAAAAACATATGGCAGTCCTACGAAAACTGTTCGTGTGAATTTTTTTATCGGCAACCTCTCATTTTAGATTTCCCTTATGATGATTCCATTCAACATTTTTTTTGTTTTCCATTAAGTATTTTTTCAAATTTCATTGTAATTGACAAATCAAAATTTGGCAATTTTCAAAATTTATGCTTTATGGATTTGATTATGGACAAATATATCCTTTCGCATTTTCCATACATGTCTACCAAGATAGTTGCAATTACAATATCTAACAAAAATCCCCTCCCCGTTATGTTTTGATCAATGTCTATAATTGATGCAGAGCTTAAACTAGGTGTAGATCCTCGATGTCAATCCATAAGATAGAAACACCAAATAGTACAACCTTCCTATATGCCCTGACTGAGACTAGTCTCTTCTTTCCTTAATATAACTCAAACATGCAAATTTTATCATCCTTTGGCCTCAGAAAGTTTTCCATATCCATGTACTCTGTTCACAATTTCAGTCTTGAGCTGATAACACCTTTTCAATGAGCAAAAATAAGAACTACTTCCATTGGTTTCATCTCTACCAGTCTGCTCTTTACTAGCTTGATAAATGAGTCTTCTTGGAGTCACGAACCATTTGCACCCTGCCTACATGCGCTTTCTCTGCACAAGCAAACCCTTCACAAAGGTCCAAAACAAAAGGGTTTAGTAAACTTTACTCCTTCACCTTAAACTGTTCACTTTGAGTTCAAGAGCCAAGTCTTTGGTGGTTTTGAGATTAGAAACCTCTGCAAGGGGTCTAGAACAAGTGAACTTATTTCATACAACCATTATGCACCTCATAGAGTATAACAAAGTTCACAGTTCAACTCTTCTAACTCATTCCTCAATAACCTTTCCAATCTCTTTATTGGCCTGCACTTCTGGTGGCTCTGAAATTCTCTGCTGTCAGTCTCATCAGACACTCAAGCAACTTTGAATCCAAATCTGGAGGTTTTCATTCCCCCTTCAAGCCCTATTGCCTCCCAAGAAGCCTCCACTTCTTAATCCATCCCAATTTGCATCTTCTTGATTACTGCCCTATCTCCTTTAGGACTGTGACACCTGCACAGATAGACTGTCAAAGATAACCCGCGGGAGAATGATGGTTTTGATCTAATTCTTCCACAAACACTTAGACGTCCCCAAGACCAAGATTTCTTCAAAATTTTATAGAGTTTGGTCAGTTTCATTTTCGAGTTTGGTACATTTTCTCCTACGAAACCCTAGTTTGGGGTTTACCAGTCTGAGCACGCCCAAGAGGGCAAAAACTTAGTATTTCTAGACTGTAATTCAATCTCCTTCGACCCTACAAACAAGGAAGGTCTGTGCTAATGTGGAGCAACTGTTATAAAGCGAATTAACTCATGACACAACTCCGTACCCTTGACAACTCGTTTTGACAGTGAATTTTGGCTAAGACACTCTGTTTCTGCCTTAAAGTGAGAAATAAAGACTTCTTTGAGGTATTGTTTCAATTAGGTATGACTGTGGGAATTGGAAGTGGTCATACACACATTTTTTCATCTAATCTCCTCAAGAGCTCGAGATCACTTCTCTTTTGTTGACTATGTCCCCAAAACATGTGCACCTAGACTGCTACCAACATTCATCAAACTAATTTCACCCAAAGATCAAACAAAACCACACCAAAATTACCATACTAGTGAATAGATCCTTCACAGAAAACAACAGTACCTTCCTGTTTCAAATTACCTTCATGCAATAACATCAACTGTCAAATACATTTGTTTCATCCAATACTCGGTCTTCTGAGGATGTTCTGAGACCAAGGATAGTAATGTGGGCTCTACTCACTTACATGCACCTCCCCTTTCTTGATCCCGCGGCGTTTCCAGGCCCAAGACTGTGTTTTTTTGTAGTTTAAATTTAATATATCATTACAGTAGAAATTACAGTTTTCATAGCACCATTATTCTACAGAAGGTACCAAATACAAGCCATCATAAACATGGATAAAAATAGCATGTATGAGATAAATCATAAATGTAATAAACACCTCAACTAGATATGGTAGGGACAAATGAAATTATGAATTTATGAGTAGTTTGTTGTGGTTATTTAGCTTGTTTTGTTTTTCATATGCATAATATGTGGTTAATTCCTATTTAGCAGGCTGGATATCAAATCTCAGCTTCAAGAATGCAAAGCCTCAATTTTTCTGCTATAAAACTACTCAATCTCATTTCAACCATATACAACTCTCTCAAGCAGGGCAATCCCTCCACACCTACAAATATATACTTACACTCTTCATGCACCAACTTCTTGTACACTTTTCTCCCAAAATCCTCCTCTCGTGTATGTTTTTCACTTGAAATACTCTGCTACAGTACTCCTCAGCCTTGTTTAAGGGCTTATATCTTACTATCAAACAAAGAAACACTCAAAATCATGTAAAACTTACAAGAACAAGACTCTCACCGGTCTTAGATCTCTCCACAAGTGCATGCACAAGATCAAACTTCAACATTTAACACAAGAATATACAGAAATTGTTACACAAGAATAAGTAAACATATAAGAAAACCTTTACCAACTCTCTCCTTGAAGCTTCCTTGATTCTCATTTGAATGGGAATGCTTGAAAACAGTTATGTTTAGCAATTTATAACCTTCTTCATCAAATTCTAACCGAATAGGCTCCTAGACCTCTTGGTCACATGAGTGTTTTTAGACTTAACACTAGATTCCTTAACTTAAAGACCCAAGCCCTTGATTTCTCACTCAAATTATGACTTCTAGACCCTAAAGAGGACCTAAGACACTTAATTACATCTCATTCCATCCTTTTACAAGTTTGTAAGCTCCAAGAATCAATTAAAACAACTATAAGAATCCAAAAATGGCCTTCATATTCAATTCTTACATTTGGAGGGAAAATTCTCCATTTGAATTTTGAAAGGCCTACACCAAAACTAGTCATACTAATGAACTCCTAATGACCCCTAAGACTCATTACCATACTTGACAAACCAAAATTGATGTTATCATCCCTATATACACTCTAGAGTTGATGCTCCTGCATCAATAATTGTCTTGAACGTATCAGTGGCAATTGCTTAAAAGTCTCTAAGGCCTTTTCATCAAACCCTTCGCGCATATCTCGCATAACCATAAAATTCCATATAGTTCACTCTTTTTATCTTCTATATGTCACGTGTACTAAGCCACTCCGCAGCTCTTGTTTATTTGTTCATGGTATGATGGACTTCGTCACTCTAAAATATATGGAAATAGGTTCCAAAGTTACAAAGGCATTATGAGATTGCCAACCATGGGAGTTTTGCATGTACCGCTTATGTTTTCATTGGTTCCAAAGTTGTAGCTTTAAAGTTGCAATGACTGTAGCATATATATACTGGTGCAGTCAAGGTAGAACCTTACTAGAGTCTCACCTCACACACAACAACTAAGGTGACAATAGGATTCAAAAGAACCCATAGATTCATAATTTCTTTTTGCTTCAAATTCATTCCACTCTGAAGAGCTGTTACAATCTTCCTATTATACTTATTCTATTGGCCTTCTACTTACATTTCTATGTTACCTGTCCAAATAGAGTTTTAAAGCTTAATGTCTACTCTAAATGAGCTACTCTATTATGCTCTAAGCAATTGCAAAGTTTCTCTAGCCCCGCAACCTTGCAACCAACCCCGCATCCACAGCCAAAAATGACCTTAAACAAACAAAACTGGGACTCAATGCAGATTCCCACTCAAATCATCTGTAAAACTCCTAAATGAGTTTGGCCTCATCAGATGAATGTTGGTGGGATAATTTTTGATACTCAAGAGATCTTTGTGACCTTTGTCACCCAAAAGTGAATGCTAATTCCTCTAAGAATGTCCTTTGGAGGCTCTGCAAGTATGATCGCTTCCCAAGACGACCTTTATGCTTTCCAAGGAGATGTTCCCTCATTCCAAGTGATTTCTCCCAAATACGAGCATGTCCTATCAACTTTGCTTGTGCAATCTTAACTCTCTTAGTGTCTGAAATCTCTTCAAGTTTAATAGTCTTCTATCTCATTCAACCAATCTACCAATTCCTTTAATTCAAGGGATCATGAGTAGCATGACACCATCACATGCATAATTCTATCCAACTTTGAGATTGCTCTCAACAATCTATCCTCTTCAAACTCATCATTTGTCAGTCCTGGTCTGCCAACCTATTTTCCTCACTCTCATCCTTCACAGTGATGAACCTTATTTTCCTATCGTCCTCAAATACACTCATCTCATTCCACACTACCTTCACCATCTTCAAGGCTTCATCTAGTTTTCTTGCTTCAGTGCTTTTGTATTACTTCTTGTAGCCAAGGCTTCATCTACTTTTTCTTGCTTCAGTGCTCTTTGTAGTACTTCTCCTTGTAATCATCTTTGTCATTCTTCTTAGTAACAAACTTTGTTGTCTCTCTCTAGACATAACAACACTTTCCAAATTGCACACAACCTATTTCAACTCAAAACCTGTTCTCTACCCATCTAATCTTAGATGGAGAACACAACTCACACACCTAGTGACCTCTACCCACCATTTTGAGAATGGAGGACACTCCACACACTTTCCTTAGTATTCTCTACTCTCTCCTCATCCTCTACCCAATTGTCTCAATCTAGGGGACTCTTAGAAAACACTGAAACGTAACAATCTTTTACACTTGTTGGAAGATGTTTCTTGTCACATATTGCTCCCTCTTGACTATTTTCCACCCACAATGACTCACGATGTGGAAAACCGACCCATTACAACTCACAACACTCTCTCATTGACTTGTCCTCTCAACATGCTCTTTTCCTTCACTCAAACAACACTCATAATGACATATACACACTTGTAGGAGATCGTCCCCTACTCTCAAAACTTTGGTCTTCTTGACTCACTCTCATGCACCTTTACTCGCAAACCTCCACAAGAGCTTTGACCAAGCTCTACGATACTAGATTGGTGTGGTCAAAATAGGGGTCTCAGCTAAATGAGCGCCCTTAGCCCTGCAACCTGAGACACTCTACAAGTTCGTAGACTTTTCTCTTCAGCCTTACTAGAGTCTCGCCTCACACACAACCACGGTGAAAATAAGTTTCAGAAGAACCCATAGACTCAGAATTTCCTTTTGCTCGTATCCATTCTACTTTCAAGAACTGTTACAGTATTCCTATTACATTTGACCAATACTATTGGCCTTCTACATACATTTCTAAGTTTCCTGTCCAAACAGAGTTTTGACGCTTGTGTGCTCTCTCAATAAGCTACTCTCTATGCTACATTATTGTTCTCTAAGCACTGGCAAAAATTTCTAACACTTCTCAAGTGTGTATTCAACAACCTTACAACCAACCCCACAACCACAACCAATAATGTCCTCACATAGACACAGCTGGCTGGGAGTCAAATTGCATATTCATGCTCAAATGGCGGCAAAGACTCATAAATGAGTTTGGTCTAATCAGAAGAATGTTGGTGGGATAATTTTAGATACGCAACAAAGCTTTTTGACATTTTTTCCCAAAATTGAATGTTAAGTCCTCCGGGAATGTTACTTGGCAGCTCTGCAAGTTATGATCACTTCCCAAAGACATCCTTTACACTTTCCAAGAAGATCTAACCTCATTTTCTGTGATTTTTCTCTTGGAAAGCCATTTCTCCATTAACTCCCACCGAATTCTAGCTTAATGACCCCTTTTGATAAAAACCACTGAATGCATGTCTCTTTCCATGTGATCCCCTTTGTTGTGACCCCTTTTGATTAGTTCCCATTTGACCTTTGTGCTTCTCCATCCTTCTCGTGGCTCCCATGTGAATTTCTGCACTCTCTAAGTGCTTCAAAAATGATGTCCCAATTTTCAGGCACATTGCCACCTCTCAGAAACTTGTGGCCACCTCTTGCAAGCTTGTGGCCTTTCACTTCCCTGGCCTTCCTCTCCCTTTTCTATGACCTCCAAGAAATGCTTCACCGCGATTATGATACTTATCACAATCTCGTAGCCTTACGCTATTTGAGTTGCAGCCTCCCTTTCTCTTTTCTTTAAGACCTTCATGAAGAGATTCCGCAAAGTCATGACATTGTCAAGATCTTGGTGCTTCTCACACCATGCCTTTGTTGATTCTTGACCTTAGGGAAATTTGGGATGCCACCAAGTGGCATCATCTCAGTGCCATTGCACTTGGGGCTTTTTTTTCCTTCCTCAACTCTATGGCCTCAAACTCTTCATGGAAAGATTCTCCATAATTTTGCAATGTGTCGCTGTCTCAGTATCCTACGTCACAGACCTTTTCAAACTCATTTTGCAAACACTTTGTGGCTCCTTGTCCTCGAGACTTCGAGGTCTCACCACATGGCACTCCATCGCATCATTCAAAATGCTCATGAGCCCTTTCGTTTAAGCAAGATGGACTTTCTATGTCCAATACATGATAGAAGTGTTTTAGTATTAATAAAACACGATTTTTCTTGGCACTTGGCTTGTGGGATAAACCCCTTCAGCTGTGATCTTCTCTTTGGCAGCACTACTGCCATTGCAGTCTCTCCTCTAGCCTGCAAACAGCTTCTTCCAACTCTCTCCACCTTCAACAAGTCTCCCTAGGTCTGACCACAGTTTCACACATCTGCATATTTCAAACATTCAGCATCTTTCGAAACATTTCCATCAACCATCTTTTCTTCACCATGCTTTTGATGGAAATATCTAAAATTAGGAGTTAACTTACAGACCTTAGTTAACTACTAAGTTGTTATGCCTAACAATCTACTTGTTAAAAGACATAATACAAGACACGGTTTATAGTTTTCAAAAGTACAGAAAATCTACGGTTTAATTTGTTCAGAAACCAACAGGATATATGATTTTTGCTGATTTGGTGTGTTTCAGAAAACACACTCTGTAGGTCAAAAGTGACAACCAACCAATAGAAAAATTCGATAAATGGGGAGGTAGTCCAGAATTGCCAAAAAAATCATTCGTTTCCAAAATCTTAGTTCATATTTTTTTAAAGCTTCCTTCCTTTTTTGGTTTTAAGTAATTATGAGCTCTCTTAATCCACGGAGAAATATTGAAATTGGGTAGCACAATCAATACAACATATAAGTAGTATTGAACTTGAATAAATTTCGACAACCAGCTCATTGAAATTAAAATACTTCATCTAACTCCTTCCAAAATTGGATAAAATAGGGCATCTAACTCATAAATATAAGGTTAAAAACTGGATAAAATACTGTGCACCCAACTCATATTAAAATTGGGTGAAATCCAGTATTAAAAACAGGAAAAATACAGTATTGAAATTGGGTGAAATACAGTAATGAAATTAGGTTACATACAGCAACCTACTCGTCTACAAATTAAAAAAACACGCAGCCAACTCATTGGATGTAACACACACCAAAGGGCAAACGCCAGGTGAATTTGACGCTTGGCAAACCAAAAAGAAAGAGATAGATAACAATTGATACATGAACTGAGGCAAGAGAGAGTGAATGTAACTGACTTGAAAGCATTGCAGGTTTGATGGAAATAAGGATCAATGAAGGCCATAAAAGTGGAGAAAACAGTGCCCCATAATACGCCTTCGAAGGGTTCTGTTCCAGAATGGGGGACGCCTGGATCACCCTGATAGCCTGGTCCAAAAATCTTATCCATGCCAACGCCCTAAAACCTGCACCGTAAACACTAGACGAGGGTTTCGCGAGGGTTTTAAGAGGCTCCTCTTCAATATAGATGGTTCGTAAATGGAAGATTGTCGGTCTATATGATTTTACCTTGTCATGTCATAAGCTAACCCATGTTTAACATTGGCGGTTGTCTACATTTTTTAATTTTATTTATTTTAAATAAATAATGAGAAAATTGTTGGTATTGATGTGTGGATAAGTCCATCTACTTCGATTTAGTGTCAAGCATTATGGGGTGTCTATTGACTAACTCATTTAAAGGGGTGAGGCTAGGTAAAACACGGAGTTTTTTGATCCAAGTCTTTAATAGAAGACCCAACATTAACACTTACGAGGGCTTGGCATAAAGGTGTTGTTTTTCAAGAATGTCCAAAACTTTATAGACATGATTTAAATGTTCCTCCTAGAACTTGTTGTAGATTAATATATCATCAAAGAATATTACGACAAATTTGTGCAGAAATGGTCTAAAGATGAAATTCATCAAAATCTGGAAAGTAGATGGTGCATTTGTAAGGATGAAAGGCATTACTAGAAATTCATAATGTCCCTCGTGTGTCTTAAATGTTGTTTTATGAATATCTTCATCACGAATTTGGATTTGATGATATCCTAATCGAAGATCTAATTTTGTGAAATAAACAACACCATGTAATTCATCTAGCAAATCCTCACTAACAAGAATGGGAAACTTATCTTTTGTCGTGTATTTGTTGAGCTCCTTATAGTTTGGACACATGCACCAACCTTCATCCTTTTTCAAACCATCACGACTAGTGAAGAGTAGGCACTTTGATTGTGATGAATAATACCTACTTCCAACATCTCCTCTAACATCTATTCAATCTCACTCTTTTGTAGATAGGGGTACCTATAAGGTCAAATAGTGAGTGGTTGGCTTCCTAGTACTAACTAAATAACATGATCATGATCTCTCTTAGGTGGCAACCATTTTGACATCTCCCCAAACACAACTGAATGCTCGTTAATAACGGTCTACATATCTAATGGTATAGGGTATTTTGATGGTTGAGCTTCCATTGAGAATAATTGTGCCACAAACCCATCTACACCCTTCCTAATAATTTTTTGCATTTGATGAGAACTTACCAATTGTGGAGCTTTAGCCTTCATCTCGTGGAGTTCAAAAGTACTTCCTTCATAACGGAATCGCACAAGAAAATCCTAGAAGTTCATCTCCACCATTCCCAAAGTAGTAAGCCATTGAACCCTAACACAATGTCTGCTCCTCCCATTGAAATGACATACATGGGGCCCTCTAACAGGTAATCTCCCATAGATAGCTTAATCTTATGGCATTTTCCTAAACAACTAAATTTACCTCCATCTACAACCATGACTTGAAATTTTGGTGTTGGATAAACGAAACAATTTAAGCATATGGCCAACTTATGATTGATGAAGTTATAAATACTTGCATCATTTAAGATTATCACGCTTTGCTTCTTTATGAACCCAATGACCTTTAGTGTTTGTGGGGTGATGATTCTTAAAATGGCATGACAAGATATAGTTGGTTAAGATTCTCCCACCTCAATCTCGGGAACCTCTTCCTTTGCATTAGTTATTTCCTCCTCAACTTGTTCCTCATTAGGACCCTTAATGTAGAATAGCTTACTCACATAACACGTATGTCCTTTGCTCCACTTGTTATCACAATTGTAACATAGGCCTTTTACTTGTTTCTCTTCGAGTTATTGAGAGTATTTGGATAGGTTGAGGAAATGATGGTACCAAAGTACTACGATCTCTAATGTTAGTGAAGGCATTCCTCTTCATGACAAGGAATTTGTCCTCTTCCATACGCGTCATGATAATAGAATCAGAAACACTTGATGGAGAAAACATTTGTACCTCGTGATGGATGTGATCCTTAAGACCACCCAAGAACAAATGATTCAAATTATCATTTGTAATGGTATCCACACACAATGGAAGGATCGGAACTACTAAAAATAATCGTGTATGGATTTTTTTTTGCGGCTTGATAGTTAGTTGAAGTGGTTCTCGGCCACACTACTTTTTAGTGTATTTGTAGCTCTTCCATAAAAACTAACCAAGTGACATTGAGAGCCTTCTTCTTTTTTGGTCACACAACGAACAATACCAAGTGAATTGTTCTTGTTATATATATAATGATGTCATAGTAAACTTTTGCCCACTGGGATCGATTTAGATTAAAGATATCCATTCAAGTTATCCAATTGTCCTTACCAACAAACTTACACATGTCCACCTCTGGGAGTAGGTTCTACGGCCATAAATTAAAGCTCACTCCAGATGAATATGATGTAGTATGTGATTCACGATTTGTATTTCCATTCGATCCACCTTGAGTTGTGTGAGAGGCTAACAACAACTCAATATTTGCAAATATCTTTTGTATATCTCCTTTGATGGCCTCCACTTCTCCATGTATGTTATGATCCATTGCCTCCATATTTCCCTTCAACTTTTGCATGCTCTCCATAATAGGTTGGATTTGTTCATTCATAAAGGAATGAATAACATCATAATTTCCACCCATTTCCAACTTTGATTCGGCTTCCTCCTTGTTGGGCATTTTCCTTAGAGTAGCATAATTTTTTCCTTGGCCTCTAGTTGATCTCCTCATCATGGAAATTAGGGTTTAGGTTTTGTATCTGATTTTGACCAGAAATACAAAACCCTAAAGAATAAACCCTAACTTAAATTTAGAGACCTTTCCAAAAATGAATTTTTTTAGAGAAAATCCACAATCTGCAACGTGGGAGTGAATTTGTGTAAAATACTAATTTTATAATAACTTTCACAAAACGAATCCAAATCTCTTTGAAATTTGGGGTCGATGTATCTTCGGATTTCTCAACTTCAAGAAAAACATTTTTACATTTTTGCAATTATTCACAAAATATGACCGAAATAAAAAATAGGATTTCGACATAATTTTGGTCAAGGTCGCAATTCTAATACCACTTGTAAGGAAATTACTTGGATAGATATGAACATCGGTAGCAGTAGAACACCGAAAAATAAAAAAGTATAGAGAAATGGTCAGAATATGTAAGTAGAATAACTTAGCCACTTTGAGGGGGCAACCTCCAAACCATACAATGAGACTCGAGTGCTCAATATAATGATCATCTACCACATAATAGACCTATATATATCCTATTATACTATGCAAAGCACCAAGGCCGACCTACTAAGCATATGAAAGCATAAATAAATATGATATGACATATTAGGAGATAATGTTAGCCACATTTCGACTATACATATCCTGATATATGACCTAGGATTAAGGGCATAATAGTGAGATTAGTCCAACTCAATTCATTACTAACATTTTTTTAAGGTTACCGACAAGGAGGAGATGTACCTCAATATAAGACATTGATTATACATAAATAGGTATTGATTCTGGGCGCCCTGGTCTACGTAAATGCTCAAAAAACCTCCTCGAGGTGTCGCAATAGGTTCACACTAGTCTACCTTTTGCCACATGTATGTCGTTGAATTATATCGAATGTCTCTATAAATCTAGAATGAATGAATCTCCTATAAAACCCCAAACAAATCATCAAACCCTAAAAAAGAAAGATGCAAATGGAGGGGCCAGATTATCCTCAGTTTCCAAAATGATGGACTTATCATTGAGCATTGCACTACATCTCAGACCCAATGTAGTTCTAGGTGTGTGTGGGTGCGAAATTGTGCACTAGGTTACTCTTCATCGGTCACGCATGTGAAATAGCAAAGAAATAACTAGATGTAGAATATAAATAATGTGTGCATGGAAACAATAGACTCCCCTACTACGAAGTGTGATACGGATGAACTAGTCGTTTGTCCCTTATGATGGAGCTAGATGGATGCAAATGGAGCTATAGATGTCTTTGATGGATGCAACCTTAGGTGGTGATAAATAGTGTTTAGTGCTTGGTCCCTTATTATGATCACATAACTTCATATTTTTATGATTCGCTTGCTTGAATTTTGTAATTAACCTCGAAAAGGCCGACTACCAAAAAGATAAGATGCTCAAACGGTTAGAAAAGACCCAGAAAGTGTGACCAAAGTACAAAGAGGACAAGGGTGCCCACAGGGACAGGGGCGCGTGACTTTGGAGTCCTGATTAGCGCTAGTGTCTCAGAATGAAAAATGCCGAAAGGTGAACATACTGTTGAGCAAGTAAGAATGCAAGGAAAGCGAAACACAAAGCAAAGAAAGGTGGCCAAAGACATGGGTTAATTAGTACTTTTCTTACTCATGAACCATATGAAATAGTAGTATATGATCAATCAACAATAGATAATGACTCAAAGTAAGTGATTTTGTCTCTACATCGAGACACCCATGTCGACTTGATCCATGAGTCAAAAAAATTACTCGAGCATTGACGACACTTGTTCACTTCTAGTTCAACAGTTTTCCCAATCTGTACCAATCCCAGATCAAACATAAATCAGCTAAGTCATCCTTTATATACCTCTTACTTGTGGTTTGCATACTTTCTCATTGCGTGTGCCATATTGTATGTAGCAATTGTATATCATAGTTTACATTTAGTTACTCTCAATTAGGGTTTCACAAAAAGCTTATTTTTGTTAAATCATTGGGAGCCTTGACAACTAAATAAGTATGGGGATTTTTAAAGAATATTGGTTTGAGGGGTTGAAATTTGAGTTTCATTGTGAAAGGACTAAAAGGGTGTTACCTAAGTACCAACACGAATCTTTAAGCAAGCTCGAACATGCGATGGTTCACAAAATGAATTTTTTTAAAACCCTTAGTAAGGTTACGGATACCTTAAACCATGATTTCATTTGACTCTAAATGGCCTTTAATTTAGTTTTGCAAAAAGATTTAGAAGGAATACGACCACAAAAATAAGCAATAAGAAAATTATTCCTATACCATTTTATTATTGGTTCCATACTCTTTTTTTGGTGGGTTATTTATTTGTACTATTTTTTAAAAACTTCTTATTTTCATTTATTCATAATCTCAACACAAAAATATTATTCACCCACTTTTTAATGGAAAAGTGCACGCGCGCACACATACATATACAAATAAGAGATATACAATGCTAATTGTACAAAAATTGGGTGGAGAGAGACACACCCCATAATACAAAGCATATCAAGCCAAATAGGCTTGAGAAAGAGGCTAGATTACAACAAAACCACTATAAAAGTGCAATAATCAATCAAAAAACCTTAGCAAAATAAGGAGCCCATAAATCTAGGTTGCGCAACCACAAACATGGAGGACGAAGGAGGAAGCGAAGGGTTGTCGAGTTTGTCACCCCAACCAGAACTAGAGGGGTGAGCCGAGTTCGGGATGGGTTCTCACCCACTTTATTGTTGATGTTGTGTTGTTACTCGGGAACCTCAATAGACGATCGAGAGAGAGGAATGACAAGATCCAACCATGAATGTTTCCATCTTCCAATATAAGGTTATGACTCACTATTAGTCAAAAGGATCTTATAAAAAATTTGAGAAATGTTAGAAAAAGAAAAAGCAAAGATTTTTTGGTAACCATTTGGGATAGTAACATCTATGGGGACTCTAAGTTTATGATTGAATGGATAACATAGTCTATGGTGCAATGCATTTTGGGACTAGATGGTAGCTTTTGACATGAAAGACTCAACCTTTTTATTTATACACTTACATCACATGTACATGGAATATAATCAAATCAATAACTAATTATCCCAATAAACCCATAGTAGACAACTTACTTCTCTTCTTATTAGATCTTCCTAAAATGATGTTGGTGATATCCTCCAAGTCAATTCAATTTTTTTACTATTGGAACATCACATTATATAATATAAATAAAGTTGCTGTAATAATAAGGTGACAAAAAACTCATGGTCCAAAATGAAGGCACGAGGGCATTAATACATTGGCCATATAGGAAACAAAGAATGTCACAAGGGAAGCAAAAAGAGGCCCTAAGGGTAGATTCCAACAAACATAAAAAAATAAGATATAAGAGCATAGTTAAGAACACGTAGTCAGTAACATTAGATGGAGGGGAGGATCATCCTTAGGAGGGATGAACAATTTGTTATTTGGTTCTTTAAATGTAGGATCAACAATCCAACCATCATGGTCGATAATTTATATGTTCAAGGGCACCATTATCCCCACCTTGGTGGCAAAGAGCCCTGGAAATGTATTCCCTCCTTGAGTAGGAGAAGTCCAGTTCAAGGAGTTGGCCACAACCTTCCCCCAAGGTGGTGGACTCTAGCCCAACAAAGAAGAGGATAGAGTAGAAAGATGACCTCGAGGAGATGAGGGGTGTCAATTGCCAAGTGGAAATAAGTTATAGGTTACCATCTTTAAGGATAAACTTGATATTTCCTTTATTAATAATTTTCCCTAATGAATTATTTTACATGGATTTGTTATAAACCTATACCATGTCTACACCAATAAAAGACCATATGGGTTTGTAGAATTCACGAGGAAATCCATCAATTATAGGAGATTTGTCATTCGCGAAACACATTTAAGCTTCGTGAAGCTCATTAAGAGAGAGAGATAAGAGCTTCACAACACGCTTTATCTTTAAGAGAGATTTTTAAGGAAGCGCCACCATTCATTATTACAAAAGATGAAAGGCACTCAATGAAGGTTCTTGCGCTTAAAAACTAATTTATAATGCTCAACAAAAGCATTGGTTACCACCGACAAACTGGTGAATTGATCATGCACACTTTGTATAGCTTTGATCTTATCGTGATTATACTTTGCTAAAAGGGATTTGAAAAACCTTTTTGAAGCTTTATCTCCCACCTTGAGCCAATGTAAATGGGCTCGGATATGGGCTCATCTAGCGAGAATAACTCTCCATGACCTTGAGCTAGTGTCAAAGCTTGGCAACTTGAAGCTAGGTCGGAATATCAAAAGGACAAGATTTCATAATGATGAAAAATCTTTGGAATTCCTTATTTAGAACACAATATGCACCTTTTCACACCGAATGACGTGCTTTCCAAAGTGGCAAGGAACTTGGTGGTGCTTCGAATGGTTACGTTCCACCACTCAATCCGGTTAGCGTGAAAATACGAACATGGCTTAATATTCCATACTTTGTGCAATGAGAGGATGACCCCGTCGTGACTCAACAACGAGATATTAAGATAAAATTGATTCTAGGCACTTTGAAGCGGGTTGCACTCTAAAAAAACTTAAATGAGATTAGCTACGACATGATAAGAGAATATTATGCCCAGACAGTGATGACCGTTATAGTTTAAATCAAATATTTGTTGTTGAGAGAGCATAATATGATCAAGCCTTTTCATAATTTTGTTAGAGTTTTCTCAAAGATTGGACAAGAAAACCAATTTTGAGAAGTAAAGTATCACTGTCGTCGTCAAAACAGAGGGTCGAAAAGTCCCAAAGACTTTTAAAATAACCAAGCCTCACGCTCGCCCACACATCACCGCATATGAAGGGCCCCTTATTTTCCTTGAGATGTTGATCATATTAAAGTCTCCATGCAAATCAACTAATAAAAAATGGAAAATTGTCACCTAACCATCACCATAACGTCATATTTTTGTGACATCATTAGGGGCATAAATATTAACAATGCCAAGAGAAAAGCCATTAACTTCTAAAATAATCCACACATCTCAATTAGCAAGATCGTGGCCCATAAAAGTAATTAAAGCTGAAAATATTGGGGAAATGGAAATACCGACACTACCTTTCCCATCTATATGCATGCTTTATGAAATTGTGTGTAATCTAAAGCAATACCAATTATAGTAGTCGAAGTAAAAACTAGAATTTTAATTTCTGTAAACAAATAAAATCTAAACTACCTATCAACTAACAAGATGCTCGCACAGAGTATTTTCATGAGGACTCTCGAGACCTCAAACATTCCATGAGAGAAAATTCATGAAATATATGGCATTTCAAGATCTCTTTTTCCTTCCCTAAACTCTAAACCCAATAAAAAAAACTATTAGAAAGAGTCAAAAACTATTTTGACATCGGATGCTCAACTTAAATGGAGCGGTGTTTAGCCCCATTTTTTCCCCTCGACCCAGTGGGAAAATATTAGGGTGGGTTACGCGAATGACGTTGAGATAAAGAAGTTGAAGCAGAGATCCTATATTCCTAGTTTTTATGCAAAGACAATAAATGGCTTTGTGAAGGTTGGGAACTCAAGGGACATGAGTTTGATTATGACTATCCACTAGCTTTTCGAGGGAAGACAATGGTGTAGTAGTAGTCGGGACCTCTGTAGACACGGAGTTTAATCCTGAAGCCTTCTTATTGCCCACTAAGGTTCATCCATCAAAGCGGTGGGTCAAACTTAGGCTTATGATTTGGGGGAGAGATAAAGAAGATGCTTAGAAGCGAGGCTAGAAGAGAACAATCACAAATACGATAACTATGAGCTTAACAATGAAAACATGTATTAGGCAAGTTAAAATAAACAACCTTATGAGATAGACATATGGATCCCTCTTGGAGATCTATGTGGTCCTTCAAATCTTTTATCAGTCCACCTCAACACAAACACGTTTATTGGGGTGAACATAAAAAAATTCTTGGTTGTAGCAAATCACCTTGCCAACGAGTTTGACAATATCTAGAATAAAAGACCGGACATGCATTGGGTGTATACACATGATCATGCACTTGGGTACATTTCTAGGTCATAAACACATACTAGCATTTATATGATTCCTAAGCAAAAAAACTAGTAATTGATGACTCTCTTTGGCCTCTTTTATGTGTTTTTGGTTTTCTAGTTGGTCTTACACACACTATAGTCTAGTCAATATTTTAATTAGTTATATTTTATAGCTCCAGACACCAACACCTAGCCTGGGACAATAGTTCTCAAGCGCTCATGTCCCCTGGGCGTCCCCGACCCTTTCTTATCTTGCTTGCTATTTTTGGGTCTCTTTTATCTTTTAGGAATATTTTTCACTTATGGGTTGGCCTTCCAATTGTCAATTACAAAATTCAAACAAGGGAATCATATAAATACATAGCTATGTGTTCAAAATAAAGGACCAAGCTCTAAGCATTACTACTATCACCTAAGCTTGCATCCAAAAGGCACCTAAAGCACTTCAAAGCATCCAATTGGTATTCATTCAAGATCAAAAGACTACATTTTATGCATACATTGCATAGGAAGGGTAAGTTCATTCTATTCCATCCACACATGTTATACATTGTTACATTCTAGATCTAGCTCGTTATCAAGTGCAACTTGCACTAGGGCATCCTAGGGCACAATCCTTACACACACTCTGAGACCTACATGGAGTCGAGATGTAGTGCGGTGTTCAATCGTAAGTTCACTCTATTGGGTGACCTTCGGGGAGTCGATCGACTCCCCATATCGCATCTTTCTTTTTGGGGTTTGATGTGGTTTTGTGGGTTTTGTAGGTGAACTTCTATTTTGCAGTCACAAGTATCTTCTACGATCGAGGTGCGACATATAGGTGATCAACAACGAAAATTTACGACACTTGTGTGACCTTTGTGAAAATAAGATTCCAACTATTTTTGCGAGTCATGGACACCCAAGCTCCCCGCCTTGGGCCTAGGTGATTATGTTAAAATGTAAAATAATAGCCTAATCTTATGTAAGTTTATAATAATAAATAATTGAATAATGAAGCAATTAAATACATAAATGATACCCAAGAAACTAAGCAATGAAAATATGAAATCCTAATGTGTAAAGAAGGTTAAAAGAGCCTTAGCTGATTTGTAGAGGTTGTAGGACTATGTTGCAGTGTAGAGACCGAGTGAAGAGAGATGGAAAACCTTCACATAGAAGCCCTAAAAATTACATATCCGAAAGATTTGAGTGGACGGGGTGCCTAGAAAGGGAGAGAGGGGTGCCTTGGTCTTGATTTGGCACCCTGATTTGAGTAAATGCTCAAAAACCTCCTATGAGGTGTCACAAGAGGTTCACACTTGTTCATCTTTTGTTGTGTGTATGTCGTTGAATTCTTTCGAATGTCTCTATAAATCTGGAATGAATGAATCACTGTAAAATCCCAAACAAAGCATCAAACCCTACAAAATAAATATGTAAATGAAGGGTCAGGACTGTCCTCGCCTACAAAATGATGGATTTATCTTGAGCATTGCACTACATCCAGGACCTAATGTAGTACTAAGTGTGTGTGTGTGTGCATAATTGTGCCCTAGGTTACTCTTCTACCGATCATGTGAAGTAGCACACATTATTTACATTCAAGCCTTTTGTCCCTTGTGATGGAGCTAGATGGATGTAAATGGAGTTGTAGATGCCTTTGATGTATGCAACCTTAGGTGGTGATAGATAATACTTAGAGATTGGTCCCTTATTATGATCACATAACTTTATATTTATATGATTTCCTTGCTTGAATTTTCGTAACTAACCCAGAAAGGGCTAACTACCAAAACGATAAGATGCTCAAACGAGTACAAAGGACCCAAAAAGTGTGACCAAAGTACAAAGAGGAAAAGGGCGTCCAAAGTGGGGACGGGCGCTAGTCTTTAGCATCTGGTTGGGCGCTAGTGTCCATAATAACAAATGTCGAAAGGTGAACCAACATACTAAGCAAGTAAGAGTGTAAGAATGAAAACAAAATCATAAAGCAAAGAAAGGTGGCCAAAGACATGGGTTAATTAATACTTTTCTTACTTAGGAACCATATGAATAGTAGTATGCAATCAAGACTAGATAATGACTCAAAGTGTGTGATTTTGTGTCTACATTTGCCCCCACTTTATGTTGGTGAGTAGAATGCTCGGTAACATAAAGTAGATAGAGATGCGTACTTGATATCCATGTAGATCGATGTAGAAAGCGTGTCGAGGGACTAGACAAAGCGTGGAGTGATAAAAGATGGAGTGTGGAGACTAAAGATGCCAAAATTTAAAAAGGTGATGAAAATGAACCTAGGCGGAAACATGTGTGTAAATGTTGATGTGTGTGATGTACCTGTTGTTAGTATCATGTTGATGTCAATGTGATTTGCTTGCTTCCCATACAGACAGACCTACAAAAGAGAATATGATCAAGTAGTCAAATACAAATGTATATGATAAAAGTGTGTGTAAAGACAAATGCATGCATGTAAAAAGCATGTAAGGAAGTATGTAAAAGAAAATATTGAAAATGTGAAAAAGGAACATGTGCACCTAATTTGGGATGAGAAAAGAGTGTAGAAAGGATCTTGTCGATGAAGTGCGAGTTTTTGGGTGATCTCACGCCATTGGCTGAAGAAGTATAGGGAGGAAAGTCTGATTTATCCTCCAACCTTTAACCGCTTCCCAAAACTATAGAGATCTATGTATTGTCTAGTTTTTTTGGGAAACCCAACGCCACAACAAAAGTAGTGTAGAGAGGAATTATGGTGTTATCCTCTAACCTTTAACTACTCCCAAAATAAAACACCAATGCAGATGATGTGTACTAACACATGTGTTAAGGATAACATGCCCTATAAAAGTCGTTGTGTATGAGTTTTATAGATTGTGTTAAACCCAATCGTTGTGTAAGCGGCCCTAGTTATAGGTGCTCCAAGAAAGGAATCATTGTACTAAGGACCCAAGTCTTATTCTAAGCTGAATTGTGATATACCAATGTTTGGGATGGGTCTATGTGGAAACATTTACAACTATAGAATATCAAATCCAAAACATGCAAATACGGATCTAACAATCCCCACAAAATCTACAGCAGTGGAAGTATAAACAAGAATAATCCAAATCACACAAAAGTACACACACATAACACAACATGTACCATGGTTCACCCAATGTGGGCTACGTCCACCAAAGATAGATATCTCATATATATAATATAACAAGAGATTACAAACTAACTCTTTTGCACAAGAGTACATGTATCTCTACAAGAGTATCTCTTCCTCCCAAATCTCAACCGAATCTACCTAAGTACACTAAACCATGCCTCCATACCACCACATGTGTCTCCTCCATATCTTTAATGGATCTACCGAGTGCACTACTCGGCCGTGCCTTTGAAACACCACCAGATCTCACATACACAGGCTACCTACCTGCATCTGTCATTTGTGTAACCAAGCTCTCATTGTATTGTGAATATGTAAACAAGACCTCTAGAAGGGTCTACCAATGTGCAACCATAACCGTGCACCAAGAAATAAGTCTCTCCATCGTCACTGCATCAACCCATGCAGACATGAAGACAACTTCCTCTATAATACTAGATTCATCATGATCTCATTGATATGTAATACAAGATCTCACAACATGTGGATCTACAAGAATGAGCAATAACAAGATCTCACAATAACCTGTGGATCTAACAAGAAGAAACACTAAGTGCTTTGCATACTATGCAAGCCATTACATGAGACTAAATAATACAAAGGAAATACAGTAGAAGATAATACCATCTTCTCACCAACAATGTACCTACACTTTCCTTTTGTTTAGCTTCTCTCTATGAAAGCTCATGTCTTCATGCAATCTGCTTTTTCTTTTTCTTCTTCTTCTTCATCCTTTCAACCAAGGATTATGCTCTTCTTCACTTATTTTTTCTCTAACCCTAGTTTTCTAACTTATATAAGCTTAGACAAACTTATGACACAATAGCCATCCGATTACATCCAATAGATTTTCTTTAAAAAAATCTATATTAAATCCTGTGACTTATAAATAAAACACTCTACACAGTGTAACCATTGCCGATTCTTACCTAGCGGTGTTGGTCATTTCTTGGCCGATGTCGGTCACTTCACGACCCATCTTTGCTTGATAATTGACCAATGTCGGTCACTATGTAACCTAATCACTTTGTATTGCATGCTCCAGTGAAGCTATTTAGCTCCACAACCTAACAATCTCCCACTTGGAGATAAATTGTTGAACCTCTATACATGTACTGTACATCACCATCCTCTACACACCATGAAGACCATCTATTATTTCCTTTAACAATTCTCTCAACAAATAAAAACCAGGAAGATCAAACCATCTTCTCAAATCTAGAAGATAAAACCATGACTCACCAAAACTACACGAAGCTACAATTGATCTGTGACACCAAGCCTAAAGCTCCCATTGAATCATAACACCATACCAATTGTTTGTATCAAGCAATCAAGCCAACCAAGCTCCTCATGCAATAAGCCATCATGACTAACACACCTGTAAGAGCTCCCACTCAAATTGAAGTATTGAGCCTCTATCACATCCATAGCCATACCTGTAAAACTAACCATGCTTTACATCCATCTATCCATGTCTCCATGCTACTACCAATGCAACTAACCAAAGACAAGTCAAACTAGAATAAGCATAAGCAATAAACAAGATACTAGGTAAGATAACCCAAATGAGTTCTACATGCAACCAGTGGGTGACCAATCCACAAACACCGATATAAGTCATAAAATCCAAACACTGCAATCTGCAAATCCAACCGTCCATAAAAAACTAACATGCCCAAGATAATCATTTGTATATAACATCTCCCTTGCAGTAATATAGTAATCAAGAGGAAATACAAACATCCCTTACTCATGCTCAAGGCATCCATATGCAAATCAAACATCTGCATCATCATAGACTCACAAAAGCCCGAATCTATCCATATGTAAAAGCTCACCATGCACATGTATCCATATCACCAGGCTCTCAGGAAGCTCCAAGTCTGCCACCGACTAACTCCAAAGCTGAATATGAATCTGTGCTCATCAATGTCAATAACAAACATCCATGTTAAACCATGTCACTAATACCAAGTGTAAATACTAGCATACATGTCATCAACATACTACATAAACCAACCAAGATGAAAGCAAAACAAGGGCACCATCTAAAAATGGTAAATAAACACTGCTGTCAAACTTGTGACCAAACCAACCCCGGTCACTACCTGACCGACCACGGTTACCAAATGACTGACCACGGTTAACCCTAACCAACACCGGTCTCTATAACTAGCATGATTTTCTCCTTTTTCACCCTTCAAACTCTGAAAATTGCTTTATCATCTAAAACCAAAGTTGAATCAACCATCAACTACCTTCCCTAAGGAATATCCAGGCACCACAAAATAAACTAGAAGTGACATCACAAAGCAATAAACTCAAAATACCTGCAAAGCTATGACTACCCTCCAAAACCAACTTGTGCTTCCTACCACTTTAAATAGTAGCAATCTCCTCTCACTTTACATGTGCATCATGTATCCAATCGTGTAATGCCAATAATCATGGCTTACTCCCATTGAACATGAAATCCCCTGCACTGCCTCTAACACCAAGCTCAAAAGCTAATTTTTCAATGAGAAATAAAATCAGATGAAAGAACTATAAAATTGATTCCCTTTCTTCTCTAAGAATACTTCTACATCACAAAAGTTTGGACTTCTTGTGAAGTAGGTGAATCACCTTCTTTCCATCCATGTGTACTCAACATCTCTCATTACCTATAATTGTGTCTAATCATGACTTTTCATTGAGGATGTCAATGGACTAATCGAGCCATCTATGTCCTCTTTCTAATCTAAACCATGAAGTGATCTACATTGTTTCTACCATGTACACTGTGCAAGAAACTCGATCCTACAAACCAAGACAAAAACTCATCTGCCCTCACCTGCTGTAAAAAACCATGTATAGATAAGTTGCCACAAAGACTGACCATGACCATCCCCTAACCGACCATGGTTAGCTGACCGATATCGGTTCCTCTGTGACCGACCTTGATTCTTAGACCGATGTCAATGCTACTGGAATGAACCCAATGCCACACAATTTGGCATAGAACACCACACCAGGTGCCTACTTTAGCGAAGCTGATAGTTGAGTTGAGCAGTCATTTTAAGAAGCATCCAAATCGTACAAAACCACTACAACAATAAACCATGCAATAAATTACATGAAGATGAAAAACATCACTTTACCAGCACCAAGATACTCAACCACATCTTCAACCGAAGTACGTGCTTCTCTAAAGGAAGCCTTGTCTTCATTTTGTGCTACGAGACTCTCTACCGAAGTCTATGCATCTATCGCACCATGGATGCATACCTTCTCCTTTTCTCTGTCTAGATCTGCAATCCAAAACTATGCATGTGCAATTAAAATGCAAAGCACTACAAAACCAAGATAAAACCATACATTTGTAATGTAAAGTGAATGAATGATGGATGGGATGAAATGTAAAGTGAATGGAAGGAGCCACATGCCCACTGAGTGAATGGAATTGTATGCGATGTGACGCTCATTTGTTTATGCCCCCTCAGAAGTCAAGAATGAACCATAAACGAGAGTGCGTCATCGGGAAATGGTCGAACTATATGTTGTATGTAGCGTGATGTGATGAATGTGTAGTGATGATATGCAACATAGAGATGAGGTGCGAGAATGTGTGATGATTTAGCCTAAAGCGTATATCACAACAAGATAATGGAAAAAGTGATGATTTAGCCTAAAGCGTATATCACAACAAGATAATGGAAAAGCGATGATTTAGCCTAAAGCGTATATCACTAGAGGATGTTAGAAGAAGTGATGATTTATCCTAAAGCATATATCACTAGATGATGCCAAAGGAAGTGATGATGTAGCCTATGATAAAAACTGAACTATAATAAACAACACCAAATAACAAGAATATAGAAATTTGAATTAATTCATTCGGGATGTCAATTACAATGATAGAGGTTACATTTTATAATGTTTGATCTCCTATAAAGGTGGAGTCAAACTTCATCTTCAATCCCTCATATCACTCTCCATGAATCTCTCAAACTTATCCCTAAGATATCTCTCACATCCCTTTATTATCTCACACACCAAAATAGCTACGTGAGTTGTTTATTCAACAACTTCACTCACACACAACTATTAACTATATTATTAATATGAGTTGTATTAACTCATTATTAATAATATTACAATTTATTAATAATGTCACAATATATTTGTAACATTCACTCCCCTATTGTTAACATTATTAATTCCCAATATACACTCCCCTAATGTTGACAAGGTAGAAAAAATAATCACACTTCCTTCTACAACTTGTCGCCCATGCGTGCTCATGATCTGGATGGTTTTGTAGGACAACCAACAACCTTAACAAGGATGGTTTTACAGGACAACCAACAACCTGAAACAAAGGATGGTTTTACAGGACAACCAACAACCAAAATATCCTTTGTGCTTTGCTTATGTCCACTATGTCTTTACTTGAGAGAATATGTATGAACCATTGCTTCTGACTGAATAGAGGGAAAATTGAACATTGAGACCATGTTCCAGTTCCCACCCTCAATGTGAACATTCCACTCATTCAAATAGGAACTTTGAAATCATACTGCATATATGAAATAAAAGAAAACACACATACACACACACTACCACCACAGCTTTGTGTTACCCCATCGTTGGTGACTAATGAGAGATCGTTGATTGACCTCTAGCCTCCGTTGCCTCCGTCATGCAATGAGTGTCACTACTTACTTAGTAGATTGGACCATTGAGCTCAAATTTGCATTACCTTTTGTTTATGCATCTTCCCCACAAATCTTCGCTTTGGTTCTGAAATTCCAAAGCAGGGTCTGGGGGTGGTAGCCCCCAATGGGGTCAAGGGGAAATGCCCCTTACAAGGTCCTAGGGTAGCGTCTGGGTGCAATATCATTAGAACTGCAATATTATTCATCTTATTCTCCCAAAATTGGACGTTAGGTAACACCTAAAATGCATCCGTGAGACAATTTTATTTTATTTTTACAATATTTAAATCTTTTACTTTCTAATAATGGACCCAAAAATACTAGAATTTGATGACACATAACTCTACTCAAGATAACAAACTGATAACATGATGATGACTCACATTTGAAAATAATACTAATGACACCTAATACAAATAACTTAAAAGTAAGGAATTTTGTTGACATGGATCATATACAACTACGACACTTTACATAGACTTTATTAAAAAAATGAGCATAACTCACTCTAATTTTGAAACTTAGACTAAATTAAATGAAATGTGTGTATTATATAAACGACAACCAAATAACGAAATCTAATTCATATGACCTGGATTTGCGTTGTCTCCTTATATATAACTCTAAACGATTCCAAGACTCAGTCAAGTTACAGACAAATGTCAGAAAGAGTTTAGATATGCATGCACACATTAATGGAAGATCACACATTCATCTAACCATGTATTTAGCTAGATCCAATAAAGCGGCTTTGCTAAGAAACTCCTCTTGATGTTTCAATGATCTAACTCACCATCGAATAAAGAGATGTTTGGAAAACAATAAGTGGGTAGAACAAATAGAAGAGTTTGTGTACTCAGATGTAGAGAATAAACTAAGATGTGATAGGTAGAAAAATGATGCCATGTGTGTAAGAACAACAACGTACTCAAAAAAATTGACTTACTCGAGTAAAGTAACCACAGATCTGACCAAGTTCATCATCACATTCAAGACGAAGCCAAGTATATCTGAAAGCTCTGAATGGAATGGAAATTCATCCAACTTGATTCCAAAAAAAATTAAATGTACAAAACACCACCTAATTTGAATATTTAGTGCAATTTGATATGTTGATTTGCACAAATGTGTAGACCATACCAAACTCATTGTTATGTGTCTCACCAAAGAAATGAAAATACGTAAAAATCTAGCACAACCAGATCCACATATGATGGAGGGACAAGCCTAATTGAGATGGATCAAATTTTTGATAACCAAGCTTTGGTGAAAGTGTAGATCCATATGCTCAAAACAAGAATTGAACCTAAATCTCGTCTCCTTCATGTTTTTCCAGAAACAACTCAAATCACGGGCTTTTAACTCGATAATTTTGACTAAATAGCTATATAACTATAGAGATTATAGTGTCGGTGGTAGTGAAGATCACCTAGAAATAGGACCAATGAGTGCAACGACATGTATCATTAAGCGCACAATTCATAGGCTTGGGGCAATAATAGAGGCTTATGGTGTTGCCCCTTGACTAGTCTCAACTCTCCATAGTTTTCTCAGAGCTTGACCGAACTGCTCTGATACCACTGATAAAAAATGAACTATAATAAACAACACCGAATAACAAGAATATAGAAATTTGAATTAATTCATTTGGGATGTCAATTACAATGATAGAGGTTACATTTTATAATGTTTGATCTCCTACAAAGGTGGATTCAAACTTCATCTTCAATCCCTCATATCACTCTCCATGAATCTCTCAAACTTATCCCTAGGATATCTCTCACATCCCTTTATTATCTCACACACCAAAATAGCTACGTGAGTTGTTTATTCAACAACTTCACTCACACACAACTATTAACTATATTATTAATATGAGTTGTATTAACTCATTATTAATAATATTACAATTTATTAATAATGTCACAATATATTTGTAACAGCCTATGGTGTATATCTCTAAATGATGCAAGTGAAAGTGATAATGTAGCCTATAGCGTATATCACCAATCTAGGAATGTCACACGAGAAAAAGATTGAATGGTGAACATGTGAATGTGATGAGGTCCATTTGTGATGTAAATCCTTGACGGTCTAGTATGGACACCGAGACTAGAGTGCGTCATTAGGTAGTGAGTGCATCGTGTATAAGTAGATGTGTATAATGTGTAACATGTAGTGTGTAATGTAGGATGTATAGTATGTAATGAAAGATGCATGGATGTAGATACATAGTAAGACATAAGATATAATATGTAGGATATGTATGTAAGATGTGTGAAGAGGCATGATGTGCAATGTTTAGTGTGTAGTGTGTGAGGTTCATGTGTATAAGATGCCCTCAAGCGGTCAAATATGAACTGAAGCACAAGAGTGCATCATCGGGTAGTGACGATGCTAAAGCATCATGAAGATGTCCATGCAAAAGTCTAGGATGTGTGGATAGGGGTAACCGACAAGAGTCACCTACTAGAGACCAAGTTTGCGTGAAGCGGTGGAAGAATGTGTGGCAAAAGTGATAGTAAGACCATGTGATGGTGGCAAAGTTTGAAATGTGTCTCATCGTCGAGGTAGAAGGGGTAGTTGCTTTGACAAAATCAATTGGAAATGAAAGTGGACAGGATGGGAGGAATCTTGAATGGTGGTAATTTAGGTGGGATTGATGATGCTACGAAGACTTGATAGTAGAAGAAGGTGGACTGATTTTGAGATGCGGTTGCATATTTTTACTTGGTAATGTCACAAATGACTTGAAAGGAGGGGGTGTTATATTGATTTTGAGAGGCAATTGTTTAGGCGGTTCTTGATTCTTTGTAGAAGGAACCTTATAAATGATGATATGATGCTCATTAGATATAAATGAATTAGATTTAGGAACCTATTGGGATGGAACAATTGTAGATAGGCATGCAACTATATAACGAATGAGATAAAGCCTTGACGCTCAAGATGTTTGATTCTTTCTCGTAAAGTATAACAATCATTATCATTATGTCAATTGATTCGATGATAATTGCAATATGGGCGACCTTGATATTTTATAAGTCAGTAAGGAGGATAGCCTTGAGTATATGGTAAAGTGATCAATTGATGACTAAGGAGCTCAGTAAGAATGTCATGTTGCGTAGAATGCGATCAAAGGTGAGAGGCTCTGGTAATGGTATGACCTTAGGCTCACTGATATGAGCACATGTAGTAGACATAGAATGAAGATGAGATGTAGAAGGAGAATAAACATGAGCTTGAGAAGCACCCTTAAGATATTGGATTTCATATTTGAGAGATGTAATCGTGGATTCCATAACCTAAAATTTGTCTTGAAATAAAGAATGTAAATCTTGAATTGAGTCCAACATGGAGTGATTAGATGGAGGATCACGAAGACTAGGGTCATTAGATAAATGATCAAAGATAGGACTTATTTCATGTAGTAATGTTTCTCTATGAAAATACATGGTGTCTAAGGTTTTTGCGAGAATATCCTAGTAATTGGGATGCATCTTAAGTAAATCAGACAAAGAAATTCTAGGAATGTTATAACCTATGATATAGGAAAATTTAGGATCCTTAGCGTGAAAGTGTTCGGGTTCACTAAAATGATTATGCTAACATGTAAAATAATAACCTAATCTAATGCAAGTTTACAGTAATAAATAACTAAATGATGAAGCATTGAAATATAGAAATGATACCCAAACAACTAAGCAATGGAAATATGAAACCATAATGTGCAAAGAGGGTTAGAAGAGCCTTAGCTGATTCATAGAGGTTGTAGGATTGTGTCGCAGTGGAGACTGACTAAACATATATGGAAAGCCTTCGCACATAAAATCTAAAAATTACAGATCCGGCTGATTTTATTGGACTGGGGTACCTGGAGAGGGATAGGGGAGCTCGTGGGTACCCTGGTCTTGATTCCGGCACCCTAGTCTGCGTAGATGCTCAAAAAACCTCCTATGAGGTGTCGCAAGAAGTTCAAACTTGTTCACCTTTTTCCGCATGTATGTCGTTGAATTCTCACCGAATGTCTCTTTAATTTCGGAATGAATGAATCACATGTAAAACCCCAAAAAAACATCAAACCCTAAAAATGAAAGATGGAAATGAAGGGGTCGAACTATCCTCGTTTCTAAAATGAGGGACTTGTCATTGAGAGTTACACTACATCTCGGACTCCAATGTAGTTATAGGTGTGCATGTGTGGAATTGTGCCCTAGGTTGCTCTTGTGTCGGTTGCACATAAAGTAGCAAGCAAATCACTAGATGTAGAATGTAAATAATGTGTGCATGGAAACAATAGACTCCCCTCTTATGAAGTGTGATGC
This sequence comes from Taxus wallichiana var. yunnanensis, assembly GCA_018340775.1. Classification (NCBI taxonomy): domain Eukaryota; kingdom Viridiplantae; phylum Streptophyta; class Pinopsida; order Cupressales; family Taxaceae; genus Taxus; species Taxus wallichiana. The sequence continues at coordinate 530,972,735 of CM031236.1, forward strand.
AGATGAACTAGTCTTTTGTCCTTGTGATGGAGCTAGATGGATGCAAATGGAGCTATAGATGCCTTTGATAGATGCAACCTTAGGTGGTGATAAATAGTGTTTAGTGTTTGGTCCCTTATTATGATCACATAAATTTATATTTATATGATTCCCTTGCTTGAATTTTGTAATTAAGCTCAAAAAGGCCGACTACCAAAAACATAAGATGCTTAAATGGCTAGAAAAGACACAAAAAGTGTGACCAAAGTACAAAGAGGACAAGGGTGCCCAGAGGGGACATGGGCACCCAAGACCGGAGTCATGTTGGATGCTAGTGTGTCGGAATGATAAGTGTTAAAAGGTTAACAAATAGACTGAGCAAGTAAGAGTGCAAGACTGAAAGAAGCATAAAGCAAAGAAAGGTGGCCAAAGACATGGGTTGATTAGTACTTTTCTTACTTATGAACCATATGAATAGTAGTATGTAATCGAGACTAGATAATGACTCCAAATAAGTGATTTTGTGTCTACACCATGCGCCCATGTCCAACTTGATCCATAAGTAGCAAAAATTTAGTCCGAGCATTTATGACATTGTTCTCTTCCAATTCAACAGCTTTTCCCAATATGTACTAGTCCCGAGATCGATCGACGTAAATCAACTAAGTCATCCTTTCTATACCTCTTGCTAATGGTTTTGCATACTTGCTCATTGCTTGTGTCATATTGTATCTAACAGCTATATATCATAGTTTACATTGAGTTACTCTGCAATTAGGGTTTTACAAAAAGCTTATTTTTGTTAAATCATCTAGAGCCCTAACAACTAAATGAATATGGGGATTTTAAAAGAATATTGGTTTGAGGGGATGAAATATGAGGTCATTGTGAAAGGACTAAAAGGGTGTTACCAAAGTACCAACATGAAGCTTTAAGAAGCAAGGCCAAACATGTGACGTTTCATGAAATGAAAAAAGTGAAAACCCTTAAGCGATGTTACGCATACACGAAACCATGATTTCATTCGACTCTGAATGGCTTTAATTTAGTTTTTCAAAAGGATTCGAAGGAATGCGACCAAAAAAATAAGCAATACGACAATTATTCCTATACCATTTTACTATTGGTTCTATACAATTTTTGGTGGGTTATTTATTTGTACTATTTTTTGAAAACTTCTTATTTTCATTTATTCATAATCTTGACACAAAAATCTTATTTACCCACTTTTTTTAATTGAAAAGTGTGCAAGTGCAACACACACACACATATACAAACAAGAGATATACAATGCTAGTTGTACAAAAATTGGGTGGAGAGAGACACACCCCATAATAAAAAGCATATCAAGCAAGATAAACCTCAAGAAAGAGACTAGATTACAACAAACCCACTATAAAAGTGCAATACTCAATCAAAAGCTTAGCAAAATGAGGAGCCCAGAAAGCTAGGTCAGAACCGTAAACATGGAGGACGAAGGAGGAGATGGAGGGCTATCGGGTTTGTCACCCTAGCCAAAACTAGAGGGGTTAGTCGAGTTAAATATGGGTTCTCACCCACTTTCCTGTTGATGTTGTGTTAGTACTGGGAACCTCTATAGATGATCGAGAGAAAGGAATGCCAAGATAGAACCATGGGAATTTACCTTGTTGAGGGGCATTCTAGCCAATGCCACTAGAATCGCCAAGCCAACCAAAGACCTTGTCATGAACAGGGAAGACAGATTAGTGTAAGGATACCACCACCGTCAAGGAGAAGTGCTCCATCGACTCGAAGAGTGATATTTGTAAATCCCTCGGCCTCGAGGCGGAGGAGGAGAGCGATTCGGTCAAGCTGGTGAGAGGCAATGAGCAAGGAATCCGAAGGTGTGCTATTGACTTCACGGCGGGAAACGCCCTAGTGGTCGAGTAAGCACTAGAGGTGATAGACCTCAAGTCAAAATTTCTCGGCCTAGTTTTGAATCTAGAACATCACGGTGGAAATAACATCCACTTGTCACATAAAAATATATATCCATATGAGCATCAATAAAAATGGCATTATTTAAATCTTTCTAAAGATGAAAAAAGAATATCAATTCTGAAAATGTGCCAAAATTTGTTATAAATGACAATAAACAAGGTCGAATCCCCAAAAAATAATTTTCTGGAGTAAATAATTCTTGAGAAAAAGGTGAAACATGGTATAAATCCACTTCTATATCGATTGAGCTCGAGGGAAAAACCAAAAATGTGCTTAATAGAATTTGGTTGATGGAAAACTAGGCAAGTGGGGTTAAGACCCATATTCTTGAGTCACCCCAGCCTAGAAGCCCTTTGTGCAAAATAACCACAGAAAATGATTTTTTTTGGGTTCGATAAGAACACTCCAAACCCTTTGAAACTGATGTTTTCAAACAAAATCATGGGAGGCAATATTCTATCGACGATTAAGAGTGTTAATGGGCATCGATTGAGGGGCCATTAAGGCGTACCCCAAATGGGACTCATAATGGCGGAAAGGTATAGCGGTGGGCCAATTCCAAGATTACCACCACAGAACACTAGAGGTGATGCCAAATTTGTACACATATTCATCAAGTATGCAAGCAATGATTTTCCGAATCGGTTTTACATCTTACTCAAGATTATATTTAGTAGTAAGAGCACCCAAGGAAATCCAAGATTTGGAGTGTTTGTAAAATAAATCTCCCACCACCTTGATTCCTTTTCTAAAAATTCTAATACCTTTAGCCCAAGGAGCCAACACAAAAGGACCATCATGAAAAAGTGAGAATAAATGACCACTAGAGAGAGTGGGAGTTAATAAAGACTAAATTTGAAGCCACCCCCTTTCCAAATTATGTGTAGTTTAAACAACTCCCAGGATTTCCAAATGCTTTGGGCAATGAAAGTACCCCCAATTTTAACTGAAACAGAGAAGAGAAGAAGGGATTGAAATTTGAGACCTTACTAAGCCTACCTACCAAAAGGAGAGCCTTGACAAATGTAATGTTGGAGCAAAATCTTCCAAGCCTCATTACCTTCCAGGCTACAGATTAACCACTTGACACAAAGAGCATGTCCTTGGAGTTTGATGTCAAGAAACCTAAGGACCCCAACTTCTTTAGGTCAACAATAATTATCCCAAACAACCTGTGGAACCTCTTTCAGACACAAAATCACGCACTTGGGTACATTTCTAGGTCCTAAAAGCATACTAACATTTACATGATTCCTAAACAAGAAAACTAGTAATTAATGAATATATCTCGGCCTCTTTATTTTGTCTTTTGCTTCCTCTTTGGTCTTACACACGCTACAACCCACTCATAAATTTACTTATTTATCTTCTATGGCTTTAGACACCATATCCCATCTAAGACAACAACACCAGTGCTCGTCCCTTTTGGGCACCCCTCGCCCTTTCTTACCTTACTCACTCCTTTGGGTATTTTTTATCTTTTGGGCATCTTTTCACTTATTATTTGGCCTTCTAGCTATCAATTACGAATTTCAAACAAGGGAATCCTATAAATACATAATTATGCATTCAAAATAAAGGGACCAAATAGTAAGCATTAATATTACCACCTAATATTGCATTCTCAAAAGGCACAAAAAGCACTTCAAAGCATCCATGTAGCATTCATTCAAGGGACAAGGGTTCATAATCTGCATGCATAAACATAAGAAGGGGAAGTTTATTCTATTCCATCCACACATTTGCATCATTGAGCAAGTCTAGCCCACTATCTAGTGCATCTTATACAAGGGCATGCTAGGGCACAATTTCTACACACACACACAAGAACTACATGGAGTTTGAGATGTAATGTAGCACTCAATCATAAGTTCACTCTTTGGGTGACCGTCAGGGTTAGTCTGCCTCCCCATTTTGTATTTTCCTTTTTAGGATTGATACGGTTTGTGGGCTTGTGCAATTGAACTTCTCTTTTGCATGTTATAGGTATCATCGACGATCAATGTGTGAATATTAGGTAGTTAATAAAGAGCAAGCTGCAGAACCCTAGTGACATAAAAGAAATCAAATTTCAAGCCCCTCGCAAAATCATAGGTGCCAGTTCAGGTCTCAAAGTGCCAGTGCGCATTTGTCCTCTCGTGGGTACCCCATGTCCGACATTGTTCGTAGATTCCAAGTTTAATAGTGACTTGTGATGACCCCTGCTTGTAGTCTATTCAATTGTCACACCTGCTCATATCACTTCCTGTCCATTAAAAAATCAGCTAAGTCCTCTTACCTCTTCATCTTGCTTAGGGTTTCATATTTTACATGCTTTATTGCTTGTGTATTTACTGTATCTTAGCATTGTACATACTTATTTACAAGTAGTTACTCTAAAATTAGATTTAATTCTATATTTACTAAATCATTTGGTGAACCCCATCGCTTGAACCCTACCTTCCTTTTAAGCATTCTTGTGATCTTTCTACCATGGTTGAAACCTATGAACCCTTTACCGATGAAGACCTTCATGATATCCAAGCCCATATTATTGAACATCCTCAAGACTTAGATCTTCTCTTGTTCGTTGCTCGTGAAGAGGCCACCAACCTAGTTGAGCTCAACACTCTTGTCTCACAATGTTTCCATTCCTACCGCCACCTAACCTCCTAATTCTACCCTTCCACCTACTTTCATTGTTCATGTTTCTATTCCTAATCCTACCAACCATTTCACCCCACCTCTTACTTCTCATACATGAAAAGTTTCCTCTTCAAGAACTCAAGACCTAGCTTCTCTATACCGGGACCTCCAAGCTCAAATATGTCAACTTCAACAAGCCACTACACGCTCCTCCCCATCTTTTGACTCCTCCTTACTCCTTCATACCCCTTTTGTAAATGACATTTCATAGCTTATCCACTTCCTCCTAACTTCATTACACCTAAGCTTCCCACCTTCAATGGCCATGATGACCCTTAAGAGCATCTCCGATATTTCCATGTGGCATGTCTTGACTATGCGGATGATCATACACTATTAGCTAATCTCTTTCCTATAATTTTGCAAGATTACGCCATGCATTGGTTATATGATCTACATGTTAGCTCAATAACTTCTTTAACACACTTAGTTGATGTTTTCCTTGCACATTTTTCTATCAATATCGAGTACTAAGATATCTTATGCACAACTTGCTCAAATCAAACAAGGATCTAATGAGCATCTAGCTAACTATGTTTTGCGTTACAAAAACAACCTTGTTAAGATGCTAAACGTACTAGTTTATTATGAATTGTAAGATCTTTTTATTCAAAGTCTCTTACCTCCACTTCAAGAGAGTGTTATCTTTGAGACCTCTCCCTCATTTGATCAATTATGCCATACACTTAAAATGTCGAAAGCAAACTCTTATCTATGGGTAAATTGAAATATTATGACAATGCTTCATCCTCGTCTTTGATTTAGTTTCAAGGAAAATCTACTTTCAAGCTATCTCTTAAGCCCACTAAAGTAAAGGACATTGTTAATGATGTTTCTACACCAGAGAAGCTACAATTGCAAACTATAAAGCGTACATTTGCCAAATTACCTTATACACCTCGCTTCCTATTGCCACAACTTATCGAAAGCAATCTTATCACTCTTCCTCCACCACTCAATCTTGATCCTTCTCCCCTCGTGGCTGCAATTATGATGAAAATGCTAGATGTGATTATCACCAATGCGTTGGGCACTCTATTGATCATTGTTTCAAGCTTAAACATCTTATCGATAATAATGCAATTGATCTCCCTAATCCCTCTTCTTCTAAGTCAGTTAATGATAACATAAATATAAAAATCTTTAATGACCCTTTGCCCAAACATGACAAGCAAGCTACCGATTCTTCTACCAATCATACATATCGCGTTGTGCCTCCTCCTTCCTCGGGGCCTCTTGATTTTATTGTCGCTATTGTTGATGCATCACCACCAGTCATTACAATCTCGGATCAACATTATCATGCTACATTTACCTCTGATTCATTGAATATCAATTCCTCTATTGGTTCCTATACCGCCAATAATACTATGATTTATCCATCGGCTCCTACCAATGTGTGCTCTATTGCACTCCTTCTCACTATCAAATGTCCATTGTCTAATATCACATTTCCAATTCCTAATTCTTTTGGCTACATTAGGCTTCCCGTTCTGATTGGGCCTTTTATCATGATCGTTTCATTTGTTGTGACATCTTCAATCAAAAGCTATGACATGCTCTTAGGTCTCACTTGGCTCCGCGCCACCCAAACCATTCCTTCTATGAATCCTTTGTGCCTCAAATTCATTCATAATGAAAAAATTATCACTCTTAAAGGCATTCCATCATGTACAACATTGCCTATGTATTCTCTTGATGACATCTATACACTAGTTTCAAAGCATCTAGGCCTCCTATGCCTATCAAGTCTAAAGCACACTACACACCTAGCTCTCCTATGTGCACATGAACTACTTCACAACCTTATCCTCCTCATAGGTTCATTAATCCGACTCATCGGCCTAAGTCCCCTACTCGGGTAACCCCTTCACATAGGTGTTCACCACCTCCTTCACCACATAGGTCTCCTTTATGTGCTCATCTTTCCTCAAATACACCACCGATCTTAGAGCATCATCACATGCCTTTTTCTCCTCGGCTATTGGGTGGAGGGCCCTTGCCCTTCACTATCATTGGATATCCTTCTATCCCTCACAGAGTAGGGGCATCACGTTTTCTTCCCCCTCCTCATAGATATCAACTATTTATTGTCTCTACCAATACACTCATGCTTCACATCTAATCTCTCTACACATTTTGATACACTATACACTATGACGCACTCTAGTTTTGTGGTTCATACTCAACTACTGAGGGTATAGTTAAGAAATGAACCTCACATCATATACACCATTCACGTTGTATACTTCATGATTCATCTTTCTAACATTTACTCTCTCATACCTATTTCCCCGATGACACACTCTTATTCAATGGTTCATTCTTGACTATTGAGGGGGATTTTATAAATGAACCTCATCTCATTCACATTCGTTGGGGGCATGCTACTCCTACCATCTTCACACATTGCATATCATTCCATCACACTCATACATTACATTTGCATATCTTGGTTGCATCTACTCTTGTTAAGCTTATTTTATTTACATGTTACACTTTGTTTTCCATGTTAGACAAATTCTTAGTATGTCATTATATTTCTATATACACATGCATGTTCACTTGGTCTTTTGAGGTGAATGCAAATCTCTTACTGACTCCTTACACGATGCATTATGCTCGACACTATATCCTTTTCCAATCACACTAAGGATCGTGGGGAATCTACCCTTACTACTCTCGCACATTACAGGTTCTATCATTTCATCATTTACTACTTCTTACTAGCACTTACTTTTTCACTGATATATATACGTTATGACATACTCTTTATCTTTCTAACATGCTAATGAATGCTTCATGTGCAACATTTACTTTGCAGAACTACGTACAACCATGACTATCTCGATACATTTTCCTTATTATTGTTTGTAGGCTATGCCCTATGTCTTGTTTGATCATTGTATGCTTTTTTCCACTTCAACCCTGATTGTCTTGTGACATTATGAGTGATGTCCCATGTTTGAAACCCAATTTTGCAGTCCATCTTGTTTGCACACTTGCTTGTTACATTGTCTTCTTTTGCATGCTAGCTACTTTTACTACTAACACATATTTCTAGCCCACTTTGTTTGCATGTGCCTTGGTTTCTACCATGCACATCCTCTACCCCCGCAGTATCTAATTCTAATCAATATCAAGTCCTCTCCTTTAGGCCGCATCCTCCTATTATCGTCACATGCACCCCAAACAAGGGGGACATACATTGGATGAATAAATCGCCCCTATAACATCTTAGAGCTACAACACATATCGTTCAATACAAAATCATCACATACGTACATCCACGTAAGCGATCGAGAATAAAACTTGGGTCAAAATCACAGAGAAGACACCAATGCCTAGAATTAGACAACAACGTTTGGGCACTGTGTCCTCCCTGGGTGCTAATGTCCTAGGGGCACATACAATCATTTTCACATATCAACACAAGCTACAAAAGTCTTAAGAGCAGTTCTACGGTGCAGTGCATGGCCTTTAATTACAAAATGCATTCTATCTCCTTCAATCGGAACAAATTTGGAACTAATTTAGGATAATCGGAAATAATTAGGACGTACCATCTATAGTGGTGCTTATTGGGTAGAGTCATGAAAGGAGAGTAAAATTAGACCTCTCTCTCCCACACTTGCTCTTTGGCATGAGATCATCCAAAAAACTTACACTTGGCATGAGATCGCCCAAAAAACCCATACTTGGTGTGAGATTGCCCAAAAAACTCACTCTTGGCATGAGATCACCAAAAACCTCACCTTTAACATTCAAATCAGTAATCTCCAAGCAACATGAAACATTTCTACATTTTACTCTATTTACATATTAGGTGCACACTTTTCTTTTTACATACTTATGCATACTTTACTGATTTTTCATATACATGACTTTGACTACTCTTTTGCTCTTCTTTTGCAGGTTCATCCTTAATACGCAACAAGGAGCAACTTACTTCACCAAACATAGGTTCTAGCAACACTTTTTTATACATACGCTTTACCCCTAAGGTCACTTTCCTTTCCTAGTCTCTACGCTTCACTTTGCAATCACTCCACGCTTCACGTGTCCACTCGACACGCTATTCACCACACTTTTTGCATTATCGTAAGGTATGCATCTTATAACTACTTTATGTTATCGATTATTCACTCAAAAACATAAAGTGGTGGAAAATGTAGACACAAAATCACGCACTTGGGTACATTTGTAGGTCTTAAAAGCGTACTAGCATTTACAAGATTCCTAAGCAAGAAAACTAGTAATTGATGACTATCTTTGGCCTCTTTTCTTTGTATTTTCCTTCCTCTTTGGTCTTACACACCCTACAACCTAGGAAAAACTTTACGTATTTATCTTTTATGGCTTTAGACACTAAAGACCCATCCATGACAAAGCAGGTGCCAGGCGCTCAAGTCCCTTCGGGGTGCCCTTAACCCTTTCTTACATTACTTGCTCCTTTTGAGTCTCTTTTATCTTTTGGGCATCTTTTTCACTTATGGGTCGGCCTTCCAGGTTGTCAATTATGAAATCCAAACAATGGAATTGTTATCCAATTACACCCCCTAGGTGAAATTGGAGAACAAAGCAGAACTTGCACTCATGGATTCTCATAGCCATTCGGAAGAAGAAGAATTTTTTTAGTTCTCGGGGGTAGAATCAGGGTTTTTGGGAGAGTTGAAGGTTGCGAGAGGAATTTTTCCTCTTTTTGGTTTATTTTTAGTTCAAAATTTTCACACGATCGAGAGTAGAGCCATGAGGCCCACCTTACTAACAAAATGGAAAATACTAGATCGTTGCTTCAAAACATCCTAGGCACCCTCTTATAAACCTAAAAGCACTAAAGATCCAAATATTTCATAACTTATTCAAGACGGTTTATGGATTTTAAAGGGAGAGCCTTCAACTCTTGGGGAGATCATCGAGTGATTAAAGAAAACGAAGTTGCTCATTTAAATCGACACAGTCGTCTTGGAGGGAGTGATCGAGCTACATTTTAGAGTTGAGATCCTCAAGTTATGCACCAAACTACAAGTTGGCCAAGTTATTTTGTCGATCTCCCCATGTGCCATCGAGTTATTATAATATGCACCGAGCCCATACGTGGATGAATCGAGTACATTAGAGAGGAAAGGGTCAAGATTTTTACAAAACAAGCTTGTTGGGACCATAAAGGGAATGAATCGTCCAACTAAGCCACAAAGCCCATGGATAGAAACTCGATTTTGTAATGCATGAGTGAGTTTTTTCCATTTTTGGAAGAAGAATGGGCCCTTGCGGTCAAGGTAGAAAAGTGAGGCCCATGTAGCTTGAGAATGGGGACGATCATGCACCGAAGGCCGAAAAATGGCTGCATAGGTTTATGTGATAGTTTCGGGAGTAAATGGCCCATGCGGCCCAGGGACATATGTGCCTCCAAAAGGTGAGATGGCTGCAAAGTGTGCGTTGCGGTAAGGGTGGAGAAAATTGGCTCGAGTGGCCCTGAAACATGTGGGCCAAAAAAGTCCAACTTCACTGATGGGCGAAGCGTGCGGGCATGAGATCGGTCAACGACTGATCGGGTCAAAGGTGGGGCTTGGGAACCTGCGGGTGCGATGGTGTTGGGATCCCTAAGTGCGGGTGAGTTAGGTCAAAAAGCACGAATGGCCCAAGAGAAAATGTGCATCTCATGTCCACGAAGATTTGAGATCACCGAAATAGACAAGGGGATGCGAGGAGGGTGGAGTTCCCGCCTGAGTGGGGATTGCCTCGATGTTAAAGAAACCTAACTCGGGGCCGATGCAACATGTAGAGTGGCGTTGAGTTTTCAAGATTGCTTGGTAGGATGTAGAAAGAAATAAGGGATGCCGAACAATACAAAATAAAAGGGCTCGCTACGACTATCAATTGGCTCATTTAGCACAAGCTTGCTTACGTGGTGATAGGTGGGTATAACTCGACATTAAGGCAATGAACTCGGAAAATAAGCACAAATGCACATGGAAAAGGGGCCCAATGCAATGTCCGATTGATGGGTAGGAAAGTCGGGGTATGAAGAAGTGTTGATTAATGCACAAGAGTTGTTTGGCGGTGCAAGAGAGAAGAGCTAGTTCGACCAGAAAGTGGCAGCAAGTGGCAATGTTAATTGCAAACATTTATACCTCCCCAAGAAAGGTAATGATAAAATAGATGGGCCCCACACTTTTAAAATGCAAGAATCATTTCAAAAGGATGCAAAAACATTAAAATGAGGGAGGAAAATAATTATATATATCTCTAGCTCCAAAAAAATTAAATGTTTTGTCTAGGAAAATGCAAGAAATCCCTAGCAAACTCAAAATGACTGGGATCACTCGAAGCTTATATCTTGAGAAATTCTCAATGAAATCGCACAAATGAATACTCGTTGGAATTGTGGCTCGAGATCATCTTACAAAAATTGAGAAATCCATAAATTGATGGATATCGGGGGATATTTAAGGAAAATGAGCCGGGTTCTAACCAATGATTTTATTGGTGGTTGGGAGTGCAATTAAGAGGCATGGGCAGACATTTTTCACTACTACAAGTCATGGGACAATATGGGGTGCCTTATGTAGGTCATGTATCATCATTTGGGCACATTTATGACATCTTGCAAGTAGTTAAAAGGAAAATTTTGGGATTACAATTCTTTCTCCTTCTCATTCTATAAATTGTAATCTTGGGCTCATTTGTAAAGGAGTTAGTATTTTTATCTCCTGCCCCCCCCTCTCTTCTCTACTAGGATTGGATGTGGAGCTTAAGCCTCTTCTCTCTACTTTATAATGGAATTATCTTGCCTCTTGCCCACTAATGATGTACTGTGTGAATTCATGGAGTAATAAAATATTTTTGTGATGCATCTTGTCCATCCTTTGCTTATTTTATTGTCTCTTCTTACCTCTCACCATTGCAGGGTATATTGTGCATACTTCTTATGTCTATTGCAGGTTTTGAGAGTTGTGTTTAATGGTTTTGAAGTGTTTTTCTTGTGTGAATATCATCTTTGGTCTGTGATGCATCTTGTCCATCCTCTCCATTGCTCACCTCTCTCCACTTCAAGCAGTTGGGATTGTGATCAAAAACCTCATTTTCTGGTGTATCACCATTGTTAGTGTAGGATTTGCTTTCATGCACTCTCTCTCCCTGATCCCTTGGAAGGTTATATTAGGATTAGATAGTTTTTCTGTCTTTGGAAGTAGCTTGTGGCGGAGGGTAGTTTAAGAGCAAGAACCAACTTTTTCTAGAGGTCCATCTCAAGTAGCAAGTCTCACAACTTGGAGATAGTACCCATGTTACCTAGTGACATCGCGAGCTCAAGCACACACACTTGTGTAAATATGGGGTGTTGTGATTTAGTGATAACATGAATCACATAAATACATAGTTACGTTTTCAAAATAAAGGTATCAAGCACTTTGAACATTACTATTACCACCTAAGCTTGCATTTAAAAGGCAACAAAAGCACTTCAAAACATCCATCTAACATTCATACAAGGGACAAGGGCCGCATACTCTAGATACAAAACATAGGAAGGGTAAGTTTATTCTATTCCATCCACACATTTGCATCATTGAGTAAGTCTAACCCATTATCTAGTGCATATTGTACAAGGGCATCCTAGGGCATAATTTCTACGCACACACACAAGAACTACATGGAGTTTGAGATGTAGTGTGACACTCGATCATAAGTTCAATCTTCGGGTGATTTCCGAGGTCACCCGAGTCCCCATTTTACATTTTCCATTTTAGGTTTGATGTGGTTTATGGGCTTATCTTTGGTGAACTTCTTTTGGAGGTTACATGTATTATCGGTGCAAATATGAGGTGGTCAATAGAGAGGAGTGTAGAACCCTAACGACACAAAATAAATAAGATTTTGATCTTCTGTGATCACGTGTGCCTAGTTCTAGTCTCAACACCCGAGTACCTTTGTGCTCTGTGGACACCCATGTCGACATTGTTCATAGATTCCAGCTTTTACGGTGACTTGTGAAGACCTTGTTTCCAATCTATTCAATGTCGCACCTGTTCATATCACTCCATGTCCATTCGAAATCAGCTAAGTCCTCTTACCTCTTCATCTTGCTTAGGGTTTCATATTTTACATGATTTATTGCTCGTGTCTTTCTTGTATACTAACATTTGAAAATCATGCATTACAAGTAGTTACTCAATAATTAAATTTAATTCTATTTTTATTAAATCACCCTTATATCCTTCAAATTTAGCCCACAAAAAGTTCCACAACAACTTCTCAAGTTTGACACATGCAAAGTGTTAAACGAAGCCCAACAAGAAGAATAGTAAATGTGAGTATCAACTAACGCTTTAGAGCAGATTTGAAACTTTGTTATGAAAGAAAGAGGCTTGATAATCTAAAAGGAAATCTTACGCTAAACCCTTTGAACCATATAAGTCCATAGTTGAGTAGAAGTGGCCTATAAAGCAAAGGAAGTGCCAAGAAACTTGAATCGAATACCCGGTTGAATCAAACTCCATTGCATTCCTTCTAACAAGGGAGGGATATGAGATTGGGATTGTTGATAACATTAGGGTTTCTCCCATTGAATAGATGAGTTAGAATCTAGCCACAAAGTATGCAAACAATCCAAAGCATTTTAAATAGACAAATTCCTCCTCTAAGAGTGTGAGAAAAGAATCATCTGCAAAGTGGCCATTGATGAGTTGTTGATCCAAAGCGGGTAGAGAGATCCCTTTAACCAAACCTTGTGTAATGAAATTACTTGTATAATTCAGATTATGAGCAACAATAGAACACCAAATAACACATTATTTCAGAATAATGATCTCAATATGTAATTAGAATAGCTTCACCACTTCAAGAGGGCAACCTCCAAACCATATAATAAGACTCAAATGCTCAAATGATAATGAAATACTACCTACAATCCCCTATATATACTATTCACATGTTATGGCCATCACCAAGGCCGACCTATTAAGCATGAGAAAGTATAAATGATATGGTAAGCCACAAGTTGGCTACTTATATCCTAATACAAGCAATAGGTTATATCCTAATACAAGCAATAGGTTAAGGGTGTAACATGCCCTTCCCCTTCAAACCAACGTTGTCCTCGATGTTGAATAATCCCGGATATTGCTACAGAAAACCTTCATCCTCCCGAGTCGTCTTTTATGCTTAGATTCTTCCACTTGATCAAATATTCCTTAATGTCTCTGGTTCTCACCTCTTAGTACGTGTTTGCGCAGAATCTTCTCTCGGCTCCAAAATGATGCTTCCTTCCTCGTCAAGTTACAGTAAATCTGTATGGGCTTCAAATTTCTGTCCAATAACCTTCTTCAAGCATGAAACATGGAATACTTTGGGTGTATGTGTGAAGATGGAGGCAACTCTAGTTTATAAGCAACACTGCCAATTTTATGTAGAACCTAATAAGGGCCATAATATTTAGGAGCAAGTTTGTTGTCCTTTTTTTTGTTGCTTTAGGGACATCTGTTTGTAAGGTGGAGACATACAAAAACCCAATCACCAATTTCAAAATGTCTTTCACTACAATGTTGATCTGCTTGTTGTTTCATCTTGTTTTGTGCTAATGCTAAATTCTCCTTCAAACTAGCCAAAACCTGTTGTTGATGTTGAATGTGTTCCTCAACATCTCGACCTTAGTTTGCACCCTTAAGGAGGAAGTGATAGAAGGTGGATGGTAACCATATAATGCTAAAAATGGGGTCATTTGAGAAGAGGTATGAAAAGATGTGTTATACCACCATTTTGCCAGTGGTAGCCATTTAATCCACCTTTCCTGCTTATCTGATACAAAACAACGTAGATACCCCTCTAAGCATTTGTTGACCACTTCCATTTGTCCATCGGTTTGAGGATGATAAGATGAATTGTGAGCTAGTGAGTACCCAAACATGAAAATAATTCCATCCAAAAGTACTTGTGAAAATAGGATCACGATCACTTACAATTATCTTTGGGGTTCCATGTAGCCTTTAATCTGTCTCAAAAAAATAGTTGATGTGTATTGGCTGCAAATGGATGTGATAGGGCACAAAAATGGGCATATTTTGTGAGCCTATCCACAATCATGAAAATACCATTCTTACCCTCCGAACAAGGCAATCGGTGATGAAATCCATGGAGACCTCCCATCTCTAGCTAGGAATTGGTAAGGGTTACAACAGATTTGGTGTCTTAATTGTTTCGCCTTTGTTATCGTTGGCACACTAAACACTCGATATAAACTTTTGTATATCCCCCTTGAGTCCTTCCCAAAAGAATTATCTTTTTATTCTATGATATGTTTTTGAAGAGTGTCCTCCAACAGGTGAGGCATGCAGCTTTGCAAAAATTTTATGCTTCAACTCAGAATATTTACTCAAGTATAACTTGTCCCTACTGTACCATAGGGCATTACCTTTCCACTCAAATTTGGTAGATGTCATAGATCCTTGCTTGATATTTTGTGTTAGAGATTGTGTATCCTTATCTTGATTCCATTCCAATCTTGCTTCATCCACCCAATCGACCGTCAACATGGACATTCTACATAGTAAGACATCTGCGGATGTATCCCTTCTGGACAACGCATTAACTACTACATTTTCTTTACCCTTTTTGTATATGATTTCAAAATCATAACCCAACATTTTGTTACCCATTTTTGTTGTCCTCGATGATAACCTTTGCTCCAAAAATTATTTGAGACTATCATGATCAATTTTTACCTTGAAGTGTCTACCCATGAGATAGAGCCTCCATTGCTTGACCGTATGAAGAATAGCCATCATTTCTTTCTCATAGACAGTTTGAGCAGATCTTTTCCTTTGAATTGGTGACTCTCAAATGCAATTGGTCTTCCTTCCTACATTAGAACTGCTCCCAATCTTGATCCTGAAGCGTCACATTCAACAATGAAGGTTTTTGAGAAGTTGGGAGCAACCAAAAATGGGGTGTTGCACATGGCTTCCTTTAATTTGCTCAAAGGATTTAGTGGCTATGTCTCTCTGTCCAATGGAAGGTATCCTTCTTTAGCAATGTAGTGAGTGGGGTTGCTATTCTACCATATCCCCTGCACAAATCTTATGTAGTACCTTGTTATTCCTAGGAACCCACAAAGATTTTTGAGATTTTTGGGCCTTGGTCATTCCACCGTAGCTTTGATCTTTTGAGGATCAACTTTGACGCCTTCATGGGATACAATGTGACCTAAGTACTCTACCTCTTGTACACCAAAAGAACATTTGGATGGCTTTGCATAAAGAGTGTGTTTCTCCAAAACTTCCAACACTTTATTTACATGTTGTAAGTGTTCTTCCCATGTCTTACTGTAAATAAATATGTCATCAAAGACAAATTTCCTTAAAAATGGCCTAAAAACAGTGTTCATCAAGCTTTGAAATGTTGAGGGCTCATTTGTAAGACCAAAAGGCATTGCCAAAAACTCATAATGGCCCTCATGAGTCCTGAAAGCCGTTTTATGAACATCTTCCTTTTTATTCTACTTTGATGGTACCCCGAACGAAGATCTAATTTTGTGAAATAAACAACACCATGCAATTCATCAAGTAAATCATTAATTACTGGAATAAGAAACTTATCTTTGATGGTGTACTTGTTGAGTTCTCGATAATCTGGACACATCCTCCATGTTTCATCCTTCTTAAGTACCATGACCACTGGTGAAGAACATGCACTCTGGCTATCCCTGATGATACCCGCCTTCAACATTTCCTCAACCATTTTCTCGATCTCACTTTTATGGGAATATGGGTATCTGTATGGTCTTATGTTAGGTGTTTGGCTCCCTGGAATCAAACTGAATGGCATGATCATGTTCCTAATCTGGTGGTAGTCCCTTTGGAATTGCATCAAAAATAGATGAGTGAGCATCAACAATCTTCAAGATCGGGTGGCATTCAAGACTTTGTATTTTGTACTTCTATGAAAAATAACTTTGCTACAAATCCATATACTCCTTTTCGAGAACCTTTTACATCTGATGATAGCTAATAATATGTGGAGACTTAGCTACCATCCCATTCAATTGTATTGTCCTTCCATTTGAATTAAATCGCATGAATAATTCTTGGAAATTCATCTCTATAGTACCTAAGGTTATGAGCCATTGGACACCAAAACAATATCTCCCCCTCCCATAGAAATAAAAACATAGGCGAGTCTAACATGTAGTATCCATGGAAAGCTTGATACTATGGCACTTAAACTATCCCACCATCCATAATCATAACTTGCATTTTGGAGTGGGTAAACAAAACAATTGAGGCGGGCAACTAACTTACTATTTATGAAGTTATGAGTACTCCCTGAGTGAATCAACACCATCACCTTCTGTTTTTTGAGATAGTCAATAACCTTGAGTGTTTGAGGAGCACTAATACCTGAAAATGCATGGCAAGAAATTGTAGGTTGGTGATCCTCTACTTCATCTTCTACTGGTTCCTCAACCTCTCCTATAATTTTAGCTTCCTCATCATCCTCATTACCTCCGTCAATATAGAACAACTTCTTCTCAGCACATTTATGTCCCGATCCATATTTTCTATCACAGTTAAAACATAATCATTTTTCTCTCTTTTCTTCTATTTTTGAGGAGTCGTCTAATTGGCCTAACAAATGAAGGGAAAGAGATACTATGGTCTTTGGTGTTAATGAAAGGTGGCCTCCTACTACAAAGAAATTTTTCCTTTGCACGACATGCCATGATAATAGAATCAGAAAGCTTGAGTGGATTAAACATATGTACCTCATGCTCGATGTGGTCCTTAAGACCCTCAAGAAACAAGTCATTTAAATTATCTTCTAGAATATTCTCCACCCTTAAGGATAAGTTCGGAATTGATGCACATAATCTTTGATTGATCCTGTTTTTCGTAACTTTGCTAATTGACTAAAGTAGTTCTCTGAAACAATGTAACTATAGTGCAATTGTAACTCCTCGGTAAAAGCTGTCCAAGTGACACCGAGACCATTATTCTGCCTCTGAGCACATAACCATCGATACCAAACAAATTGGTCTGGTTCAAGATACAAGGATGCAAATGTCACCTTTTGTCCTGATGGTGTTTGATGTAACTCAAAGTAGTTATCCATTTGATTTATCCAATTCAGGGGATCCTTACCATCAAATTTGTGCATATCCACTTTCAAAGCATCATGTTTCGTGGTTACGAATAAGTTGGATTCTGATTGGGCTCGAAAAGTGATCCAACATGGTTATTTTGTCCATGAGTTTGAACTCAAGATCCTCCTTGGTTGATATGGGCGGATTTGGGCCATATTGTTTACCCTTTACATGTTGCATGATATCATCCAACCGATGATTGATTTGGTCTATGTCTCCTTTAGAGGCCATCTCAGATTATACATTTCATAGCTCATACTCAAGTTGGCTCACCTTATGATCAACTGAGGTAAACCCTAGTGCTGAGGAATATGTATTTACCCCTTCTGACTCCATCTCTTTAATCACTACCCCATCTTTATATGGGGTTTTACCGAGTAACAGATTCTTTTTGCTCTTGTGGAAGGCCCTGCCATGATGTCAAACCTTAGGGTTTTCTGATACAAATTCGACTGAACAAGAAAAACACAAAGAAGATACTAATACTATTTTTTTGAGAGATTTTTGAAAATGTAAAGAACTTGAAAATATTCCACAATTTACACCCTAGGGAGTGATTTTATGAAAAACCCTAAATTTGTAATAACTTTTGCAAAATAAATAAAAAAGTTTGAAATTTTCAAGGAACCTTACTTGAAATGTTTCGCAACTCTGGTAAAAATATCTCCCACCAATTCACTCTGGTTCACAATATATGAGAAACAAAAAATTAGGGTTTTTACCCTAATTTTTGCCCAGATCGCAACTCTGATACCACTTGTAATGAAATTACTTGTATAATTCATATTATGAGCAACAATAGAACACCAAATAACACAATATTTCAGAATAATGATCTCAATATGCAATTAGAATAGCTTCGCCACTTCGAGGGGCAACCTCCAAACCATATAATAAGACTCAAATACTCAAATGATAATGAAATACTACCTACAATCCCCTATATATACTATTCATATGCTATGGTCATCACCAATGACAACCTATTAAGCATGAGAAAGTATAAATGATATAATAAAATGATATGGTAAGCCACAAGTCGACTACTCATATCCTAATACAAGCAAATAAGTTAAGGGTGTAACACCTTGAGAAGCATTATGGGCTAGCATATAAGTAAACCCTTCAGCGGTAAACACATAAAGCTAGGGGCCAAAGGAAACCGTTGTCTAATGGATCTGAACAAACCAAACTGGAAGATTGAACCTCGTTGATGGATATGCAAGCCCCTGTCATTGTTAAAGAACATCTACACAATGTGAACAAATCTCGGCCCAAATCTAAGAGCTTGAAGCATATCCAAAATGAAAGACCATTCAATGCGATCATAAGATTTAGCAAAATCAATTTTGATAAATAAAGCTTTTTGGTTAGAGAGTCAAGCCCATTCCATCCTTCCCAAACAACAATAATATTAACCAAGATATACCTGTGCTCGATGAAACTTGTCTATTTGCTTCTAACAATAAGAAGAAGGAGATTGTCAACCCTATTAGACAAATCCTTAGCAATAATTTTGTAAGACATATTAAACAAAGTGATGGGTCTCCAATTAGAAATTTGTTCAAGGTCTCCAGATTTGGGGATAAACTTGATGTTGCCTTGGTTAATCAGTTCACCCAAAGAGTTGGAATCTAAAGATTCAAGGTATACATCATGGAGATCATTCCCTCGAGTGTCCCATAAGGTCGATAGAATTGAGGAGAAGCCATTGATGCCTGGAGCTTTATCGGGAGTGATTTGAAAGGTTGTCTCTAAGTAAGGTCTCTGTGAGAGACAAAGGCCTATCACACGCTACCTATTGAGGGTGTGTGACTTTGCAAGGCACAACTTGTAGGCATTTTAAAAGAGCCTCTTCCCTAGTAGGGGTGACAGGTTGAGAGGAAAAAACTCCATGGTAGTGATGGAAAAAAGCTTAGAGGATATCCGGCAGAGTAGTGTGTCGGACATTCCCTTGAAAAATGACTTTGATTTGATTAGAGGAATGCTTGGTGCGAAGCATAATAAAGAACTCTTTGGAAGCTTTATCACCAAATTTGAGCCAATGTAACCGAGCACACAACAGAGCACCTGTGCTTTGTAAGATTCCTCCACCTTAAGTTTGTGTCTCTAATGGGAAACCTGGAGTTGTAGGGAATGATTGAAAAGGAAAGGAGTTAAGCTCTTATGAGACATGTTGAAACTCATGTTATGAAGTCTCATGCACAACATGTTGAAAGAGAGCAACTTGTTTGCCATAGATGCGAAGGAAGGCGCTAGATCTTTTGATGGCATCATTCCACTAAGCAATCTAGCCCTCCTTACTAGTAAGGCAAGGAACCAAGTTCCAAATGCGTTGGATATGAGATACAGTTCGAGAATGCTTCAGGTGCACAATGTTTAAGTAAAATTGAGAGCTAACCATGTGTTTTTTTTTGTAGGTTTGGCCCAAGTAATGTCAAAGAAAACGAGGGAATGATCATATAAGAGAACATTGTTAGCAACCACAACAAATCTTCCCAAAATGGGAGAAAGATAAAATAAGTCTTGAATCAATATAATGACACGATCCAATTGTTGCACAACCCTATCTTGACCCTTTCGGATAGAGATCTTCTTATAGGGGATGTTGGGGTCAAAAAGTCCGAGCTTGTGCTTTATATAGAACTAGGTCTCTCGCTCTCCCGCACAACAACGCATAGAAAAAGGACCAACTTTGTCTTCTAGGTATTTAATCATATTAAAATCACGACAAATAATCAAAAGAGCATCTAGAAAGGAGTCAACAAGCTAGCATCAAAACAATGCTCTTTCAACCACATCATTGGACACATAAATATTGGCTAAACCCAAGATACGCTCATCAAAATCAAAGAGATTCCAAACCACTCGATGAGTGGGGTCAGAGCCCCATGAGAGCACATGCTGAGCGAGATCAGGGGAAATCAAGGTCATGACCCCTCCACACCTAGGGTCGTGATTATACATGTGGCAAATAACATTGGGCCAGATGGTGCGAACAACATAATGAAGTAAAAAGCCTACAAGTTTAATTTTTACATACACATAATACGCATATGCTTAAAGTGTAGACAACTATCCCTGACCAGATATCTTTAGGTAGGTTCGGTAAGGCCATGTATATTCCAAGAGTACATAATCATTGGATTGAATCAAGGTGCATGGATCCCTCATCATCAAGATTGGAGAGGGTGGAAAACTGGTTGTGAGACGAAGTGACATGGGTGACATTTGCAAATGATCACGATCAACGTTTTCTTGCAAAAATTCACCTTCTTCTTCAGTACGGGGCTATAGGAGTGACTAAGGCAAGCTTTGTAGGCAAAAGAAAGTTGATTTTCTTCCATGAATGTCGGTTATGACAAATGGAGAGGCAAGGTGACCGATGGAGTTGGAGATTTCGAAGGACAACAACAAGGGCAACTAGTAGAGAACGAAGAGAGATGGGGTCGTTGTGGGAGGTGAAGGCACAACTTGTTTGCCATGAATAACTGAGGAGTTGGATCCATTCACAACGACTGGGTGATAGGAAGAAGTTGAGGGTTTTGCAGGACCACGAGCAACACTCTTTTTATTGGTTATCATGGTCCACCCATCCAAAGAGGAGGGAGCTATGGACTCGTTTGAGCCTTTTCTTATGACATAGGGCAGGATTTTACCATTAGAGGACATTCGCGAATAATGTGGTCAAAAGCTTGGCAAGTGAAAAAAGTATTAGGTAAGTTAATATAGAGGAATTGTTGAGAAAAATGAGTATCTCCAACCTGAATATCAATGGAGTCTTTAAGGTCTTTGGATAAATCCACCTCAATGCAAACATGTTTTTGGGGCGAGCGTTAAAAAAATTCGGTTGTTCCAGACATATAAGTCAACCCAAGGGTTTGATCAAGTGTTTGACAAATCCCCACAAGGGGAGAGGCAACCCAGGAAATTCCACCCATATTAGGATTTTAAGCTTGGCTTGTTTGAAGACATGGAAAACACAACTAGTGTGTTTCGAATAAACTAATGGTCGTGGTTGAAAATGACCTTGCAATGTTCAATGTTATTGAAGTGAAACAAAAAAGGCCCTTGGTGAGGTTTTGCACTCCCTTGATCTTGACACCATGTGGTTGCCAATGGTTATGAACCCATTGTTTCAACAGATTTTCAGGGGGGACTCGACCAACAAAATACATAACAAGGGCGTATAATTCAAGCCGATTCACTGAGCCTTATTAAATTCGGGCAAATTAAGCACAACATCGAGGTAAATGAGTCTCGAGACTCATAATGATTACCTCATCGAGGACTTTCGCGACAAATTTCCTCGCCTTCTTTAGAGCCTTGAGTGCAGCGCTCCGCCAATCAAACTGCATTACTAGAGGCGACGAAAGGGTAGCCATTAATAAAGGCGTGACGCCGCCTAGTGTTGGATTTTGACGTTCAATGTTACATGTCATAGTAAAATTGTTTGGCGGTCTAGAAAATTATATGGTTGTCATTTGACGTTTAAAATTTAATATGCACGTCAAATTTGTTTTTATAATAACTATTACAAAATACATAAATTAAATTAGATTTTATATGGATGTTGGTGTTCTTTGTAATATTCTCTCATAGTTATGTGACTTTTATTTAATTATGGATAATAGATTGTACTAATCAATTTCATAGTTTTTCACATATTCATTTTTTCCCAAAAAAATTATGTTGCACTAATCAATTTGAAAATCCATAAACATCATTAAAGTTTATGAGAATATTAAAATAGAATTTCAAATTAAAATTAAAAACAAATTTGAAGAAAATGATATAAATGACTCACTCAATGCAAACTTGCAATTATATAGAAAATGAGTTCCATTTCCAACTTCCAACTTCTAAGCTTGTAAGGCCAATCTTCAAATTTCACCTTTCTTGCAAAAGCCCAAATCCAATGCATCTAGTGTATTATCCAATTTTTATTTATAAGAAATCAAACATATAAAAAAAAAAAAAAAAAAAAACAATTACAAATCAAAATCAATAAAATACAACTAAACAAGAAATAAAAAATAAATCAAACAAAACTAATTAAAAATCAAAATTAATGGATGTTTCTATTTTATCAATGAGATATGCATATGTTTATATTTCATTAATAAGATATTAAGATAATTCTATTATTATTATTATTATTATTTTATTTGCATTCCAAACTTTCCATTTTCATTTATGTTATATTTCTCACAAATCTCACAAATTTAAAATATGTAGTGTCTATTTAATATTTAATTTATTAACACACACACATATATAAAATTTGACGGTCAAATTTTGAATATACATGTCATTTTGACGTTTAAATTATATATATACTTGTCAATCATGTGACAATCATATTTTAAAAGTCGTATTTTGACATCTAAAATGACTAAAAACAGCTAAACGCCTTGCAAAATCCAACATTGGAATAAATAGCCCACTCAACTGAAAAACTTTACATGCAAAACAAAAATCCTACCAAAATCCCAAAAAGGAGAATATAAAGACATCCAATAGCAAGCATGAGAGGACATAACACCTTAACCCTCTCCATTTATCCACTTTTCAAATTTATTTTACATTTTTTCAACCAAACGTTTCTAAAATCTCAAAATTTCCCACCGTGGCAGGTAAGTCCAACTGTTCGTCCGGCATTGCCAACAAAAACTACATTCTATATTTCTTACTCTCCTGTCGTTCGGTTAATCCCGAAGCCTACGTCTTTTTCCTCTCCATTTTTCCAACACAACTAATGCCTTCCCAACCGAGCAACCCAGAAAATTCCAAGAAGACTACCGTGTTACGCGAATTCCAGGTGTTGTCTCGCGGCTTACAGCGGTTGTGGCGGCGAGGAATGTTGTAGCAGAGGTGTGAATGTAGATGGACGCCGAGCCGTGGAAAATCTGACAGCAAAAAGAATAGGAAAACACTGATCCTCGTCGGGAAACGAATCCTCAGTTTTGGACGCCTCCGGCTTAAAAATGGGGATGATAGGTGACACGATCGAGTCCATCAAATCGCTTCAGAT
Source organism: Taxus wallichiana var. yunnanensis (assembly GCA_018340775.1). NCBI lineage: Eukaryota > Viridiplantae > Streptophyta > Pinopsida > Cupressales > Taxaceae > Taxus > Taxus wallichiana. The sequence continues at coordinate 530,996,533 of CM031236.1, forward strand.
TAGACAGGTCGCCATGCAGGCCATCAGCCTTGGTATGTGGATGCTTTCGTTTCACTTTCTGCTTCTTTTCTTTTCTGGGGTGAATTTAGTCTACAGATCATCAAATTCTGATTAGCTTTGCCTGGAGAGTTGAAAACTCTACCATGACCGTACCTGAAACTGTCGCTGTAAACAAGTGATCTGACATTTAGACCGGGGCCGTTTTGGCGCTTATGTTTGTTTTTTTGTCCCCGGAGAAACATAGGGTTAGTTAAGGGGGAAATCGTTTGACATCAAGCTTGGAAAATAAAATTACAAAATGAATTTAAAAATTCAATACCTTGTACATACCGAGACAGCTCATGCTAATGGAGCAAAATATCAAATAAAACATATATATATATATATATATATATATATATATATATATATATATATATATATATATATATATATATATTTTGGAATATTTGATACTTCCTCGAAAATTTACATAGGCAGAATACAGTCTTAAAAATTCTTGATTGTAATCTTGGTAGAAAGATTTGAGATACATAGGCATGGAATACAGTCTTCAAATTAGGCATGGAATACAGTCTTCAAAAATTGTTGATTGTAATTTTGGTAGAAAGATTTGAGATAAACAGGCATGGAATACAGTCTTCAAAAATCTTGATTTTAATTATGCTAGAAAGATATGAGATACGGCCATATAACCTTCTAATATAATCCCATATATATTGTTTGTAATATTTGACCCTTTCTTTAAAATTTACATAGGCATGGAATACAGTCTTCAAAAATTCTTGATTGTAATTATGGTAGAAAGATTTGAGATACGGTCATATAACCTTCTAATATGAACCCTGATTGGGGCTTTTATAGCTGAGCCCTAGGTTCAAGTCACGATTAACTTTAATAGAAGAGACCCTTGGCGAGCCCCGAGGTTCAAGTCCTTTGGAGGCATGATAAAGTGTTGAAATTGGATGAACTGATGTGTGTGCTGTATTCCAATGTCTTCAAAAATTCTTGATTGTAATTATGGTAGAAAATTTTAGATATGGTCATATAACCTTCAAATATGACCCCTGGTGGTTGGGGCTTTTATAGCTGAGCCCTAGGTCCAAGCCACAATTAAGTTCGATAGAAGAGACTCTAGGTGAGCCCTAGGTTCAAGTCCTCTAGAGGCATGATGAAGTGTCGAAATCGGATGAAACTATGTATGTGGTGTATTCCAACGGAGGGTTTGGGGTAAGTCATTGTAAACTTTGATGAAAGAGACTCCCACTCCTCGGTGTTTAAGCCGAAGGTTACCCCACAAGGTAAATTAACCAAATAAATATAGAGAGAAGCACCCGACTCTAGATTAACCAAGTATTGAATGATTGAGCAACCATATAGAGAATTTGGCGCTTTCTTAGAAGGGTTTGCCAAATGTTGTATGGGAAGGAGGCTAGAAGTTTGATGATCTTGCTAATAGAATTTAGGAAGGTTTATTGCCAAATGGAAGCATGCGATGGTGATGATCCATAGGGATCCTATATGACTCTACTTCATCAGATCATCCAACACCAGAAGGAGAAAATGGAGAAAAGGAGGTTCTGTTTGCATTTTTTTAACAGAATTGCCGCTGCGATCCTGTGCAGCGGTAGTCTTGTGACCGCCGCTCTGCACCGGTGGCGGTCTGTCACTTCTAGACTAGAAAAATAAATGGAAGCGTGAATGGACACGAATTTGGAGCGTCCGACTTTGTCCCTTCCCTGCCATGACCTTTCCCATTCTCCAGTGCACGAGAGGACATGGGGGAGGCTATAAATACTTGGGGAGAACAAAGGAATGGATCATCGAAGACATGAGAGTAAGTGAGCAAGAGTTCTTAGTGCTGGAATTGAGTTTGTAGAAGAAAGGAGCTTGAAGGCAGAGCAAACAAGTAATTGGGAGGAAGTGTGAGATATTATCTACTTCTCTTTCATACTTATTGTAAATTCTGTAACTTCCTATTCAAATTGGCCAAGAAAGAGCGTTTTCCCCTTCCCGATTGGTTTCCTCCTCCGAAGGTTTCAGGATAAAATTGTTGGTGTTCATAAGCTTAGAATTGTTTAATTCTCTGCATTAATTGGTTCTAAAGCACAAGCAATTTATTCACTAGCTATATTTGTCATTTTCTAAATCGAAAGTAGAACAACAACGTTTAATTGTGATTCTGTGAACAATTCCAAAGTAGAGAGTTTACAGATCATTTTGGTATCAGAGCTAACAAGTATCCAATGTGGTATTCGTTCTTGGATTTGTATGACAATGACGAGATCTAAAGGTGAAGAGGCTTTACCTTGCGATCCAGACATTTCTACGAAGAAGTGGAAACAGAGAATTCGGGGACAAATGGAGGAAGAGAACTTGGTCCGTAGAATCGAGATGCTAGAGACCATGATGGATAGGATGTTTAGAAGACAAGAAGAACTTGCAGATTTGTAGAAGACGGCTTCTATTAAGCAAGAATCCATGGACTCAGTGGTTCAAGGCCTAGCCGAAAAGTTTGGCATAGGGAGAAGCCACAATGAGGAAGAAGATGGGGAAGAGCGTGAAGAAGAGACTTCAATTGCAAGAGAGAAGGTAAAATTTGATCATGCTCCTTTTAAAGTTGAAACAAAAGTTGAAATTAAGAGCTTTGAAGGACAAGTAGATGCAAAATTGCTTGATAAATGGTTAAAACAATTGGAAGTCTATTTTAGCGTCCATAATGTCACTGAGGCACAGAGGATCACCTTTGCACATCTCAAAATGGAGGGACACACTTTGGTTTGGTGGGAAACCCATCTAGCCACTTGTGAAAGGAAGAAACGTCCTATTGTGAAATCTTGGCAAGAATTTAAAGAATTACTTAGAGCTAACTTCTATCCTATTGGCCACAAGACTGACCAAATGATTAAATGGCAATATTTTAGACAAGGCAGTGGTCAAAGTGTGCAGGACTATACTACGAAGTTTCGGAGGCAGACCATGTTGCTGAATATGGACTTGGAGGATGAGGATATTCTGACTAAGTACTTAGGAGGACTTCACACTCACCTTCGAAGAAAAGTCATCTCCACGAAGCCCAAAGATCTCAACGAGGCGTGTGTGCAGGCATACTATATAGATGATGAGAAGAAGCAAGGAGAAGCAGAGCCAAAGGCAAAGCAGTTGACAAATCAGCAAAAGAAAGAACATGGGCAAACAAGTAACAAAGGTAAGTGGAAAGGGAAAGGTAAACAAGCTGCCACTACTTTAAATACTTGTAAAGATCCCAAGAATTTTTGCAAGAATTGTGATATCAATGGTCATATTGATGCTTTACTGTTGGAAGTTGCATCCGGAGTTACATTCGAAGAACCGAACCAAGGACTCAAAGAAGTCCATGACAGCTATAAAGACAGAAGGGGAGGTGGAAATCGAAGATGACTCTGATGTAGACGAGAGGCTTGGATGCACGACCACCAACATGGACAACCAGGAAGAGGAGATGAGTAGACTATTCCAAATCAAAATCCAGATCAAGAGAACTAAGGTAAATGCTTTGGTTGATACCGGTTCTCAGTCTAACTTGATTTCTGAAGCAGTTGTAAAGAAGCTTGGTCTTGAGACTTACGAGCATCCACACCCTTATCCTTTGGGTTGGGTGAAGAAGGGTATTGAAATTCAGGTAACAAAAAGATGTAAGGTCAAGTTTGGGATAAATTCCCAGTATATTGATGTATTGGAAGCTGATGTTATTCCACTTGATGCATTTGATGTTGTTTTCGGGAGTCCTTACTTGTATATCAGGGATGCTATATTTATGAGAAGGGAGAATTGATACAGATGGGTCAAGGATGGGATCAGCTATAACATCTGGGCACACCAGCGTAAGACATGGGTTACTATGGTGAGTGCTAACCAAGCAAAATGACTTATTCAGGCAAATCATAATCAGTTTTGTTTACTTTTGTTAAAGGATAAACAAGATGGGGTAGAAGTTTCAAGAGATTTCTAACCAGGGAAAACATGATTTGGATAGTATTATTCGGTCTTTTCAGGCTCCCAGTGGGTTACCGCCAAAACAGAAGTAGAGCATGAGATTCAGCTGTTGTTAGAGTCCCCTCTACCGAACATCGGGTTGTAGAGGCAATCCTTGTTGGAGAGTACTGAAGTAAAGAAACAACTCCAGAAGCGCTAGACCGGGCGTGATATGTCCTAGCACCTCACCATGCGGTTCACCTATTGTAATGGTGTTGAAGAAGGATGGTTCTTGGAGGATGTGCATCGACTACCATGCGTTGAACAAGATCACCATAAAGAACAAATATCCACTCCCTGCATAGATGATCTCTTGGACTAGCTTCAGCATGCCAAATTTTTCACGAAGTTGGATCTCAAGTCATGTTATCACCAAGTCAGAATGAAGGAGGAGGATATATGGAAGACCGCCTTCAAGACAAAACAAGGTTTGTATGAGTGGGAGAAACAATTTACAGCAAAGTCTTGCTATGCAATATGAAGAAATGTGAATTTTCCAAACATTCACTTGTCTATCTTGGGCACGTGGTTTGAGGAGAGCTACAAGTGGATCCAAAGAAGGTGGAAGCCATCACCAACTGGCCAACACCAACTGGAGCCATGGAGACTAGGAGTTTTGTGGGAGCAAGATAAGGTACATGCGGAAGTTCATTCCCGGGCTTCTTCGCGATTAGTCATGCATAAGTTCATTCTCCAAGATGCTTGCTTGCTCTTCCTAACTTGCAACAACCCTTTGAAGTAGAGACAGATGCCAGTGATTATGCTATGGGCGTAGTGTTGCTACAGGGAGGTAAGCTAGTCTGTTATCATTATGAGACCTTTACTTCAGTAGTTAGAGGATATTTAGTATATGATAAGGAAATGTATGCACTAGTTCAGGGCATTAAGAAATGGAAGCATTATTTGTTGGGTAAAGAAACTATTGTGCACACTGACCACAAACCTCTCCAGTATTTGCAAGCACAGTCTAAATTGCAATAGGCAAGGCACTACAAATGGACGGGGTTCCTCCGGCAGTTTCATCTAGTGATAAAATACAAGAAGGGTAGTACAAACTTGGTGGCAGACATGTTGTCTAGGCCGCCTACACAGGAGAAAATCTCTTGCTTGGCCACTATCTCTCAGATCGAGCCCTTCATGAAGGAAGCTTACAAAGAGGCGTATGCCTAGGCAGAGACTTTGGGGTGACATTTCAGCAATTTGCAAATCACAAGAGGGTTGAAAGGACGGGGATTGAAGATTGTTATCTCAAGGACGGGCTGCTCTACCGATGGGGGAAGCTTTGTGTGCCGAAAGAAGAAAGACTTCTATTGATGAGGGAAGCACATACCTCGAAAGTAGCGGGACATTTCGGTGTTGGTAAGACCCTAGCCCACTTGCAAAGGTACGTGTATTGGCCCAATATGCAAGAAGTATCAAAATTTATATGTGGATGTAAACTTTGTTGTACCAGCAAGCCTAAGATTAGGAAGGAGGGTTTGTATATGCCTTTACCAAGAGTCTACTCGTTCGTGGGAGGACATTTCTATAGATTTTGTAGGAGGATTACCTATGTCTAAACATGGCCATGACTATCTCTATGTTGTTGATAGATTCAGTAAGATGTGTATTCTTATGGCATGTAAAAAGATAGTAAAAGCACATGAGGCAGTGATCTTTTCTTTGCTAATGTATGGGTACATTTTGGCTTGCCAAAGTCTATTGTTTCGACAGGATTCCGGTTTTGGGGAAGTTTTGGGCTACTTTGTGGGACAAGATGGATCTTGGGTTACAAAGGAGCACGACTTTCCATCCACGAGATAGATGGATAGACAGAGGTGGTGAACAAGACTTTGTACGAGTTGATCGAGAGGGTATAATAACAGATACCCAAGGACTTGGGATGAGTCTTTAGCCTACGTTCAACGTTCCTACAACCGGGCAATACACACATCCATTATGAAGTCACCGTTTGAAGCATGCTTGGGATATCTACCTACAAATCCGTTGGACATAGTAGTTGGGCAGCAGGATGAGGAGGAGACACGAGACACAGAGGTGACTAGAGCAAACAAATTCATTGAGAGGATCCGGCAAATCCATCTCAAAGTTAAAGAACAATTGGAGAAATCCCAAGCCAAGTACAAGGCTAGACACGACCAACACAAGAGAGAGCATAAGCTTCATGTTGGAGATAGAGTTTGGCTTTACTTGAGCAAGGAGAGACTACAAGGTCAGGCACGGAAGCTCAAGCCACTACGATATGGACCCTTCACCATATTGGAGCAGGTTGGAGAAAATGCCTTTCGGCTTGATTTGCCACCATTTATGTGGATGTACTCAGTAGTGAATTGTGAGAATTTGCACCTATATGAGCCATCCATGCTTGATGAAGATGAAGGATTACAATTGCTACCTTCCATTGAGGATTGCGTCTTGGACTCACGAGGTGAATTAGAGGAGGATGTAGTGCTGCAACAAAAGGTCAGAGAGACGAGAAGAGGTCCGCAGGAGTCTTGGCAAGTTGGACTGAAAGGGAAGACACCAAGGCAGGCCCGATGGTACTCGAAGGAGCAAGTGAGGGAATTATTTCCTCATCTACTCCCCCACTAAGCTTTTGTGGGACCAAAAGCCTCCTAAGCAGGGGAGGTGTGATCCATAAGGATCCTATATGACTCTACTTCATCAGATCAGCCAGCACCAGAAGGAGAAAATGGAGAAAAAGAGGTTTTGTTTGCATTTTAACAGAACCGCCGCCCAACCGGGGGTGACGATCTCAGAATCCGCCGCCCGGCCGGGCGGCGGTCTTGTGGATGCCAGTCTGCACCGGGCGATGGTCTTGTCACTTTTGGACAAAAAAATAAATGAAGCGTGAATAGATGCGAATTTGGAGCGTCCGACTTTGTCCCTTCCCTGCCATGACCTTTCCCATTCTCCAGTGCACGGGAGGACATGGGGAAGGCTATAAATACTTGGGGAGAATAAAGGAATGGATCATCGAAGACATGAGAGTAAGTGAGCAAGAGTTCTTAGTCGTTGGAATTGAGTTTGTAGAAGAAAGGAGCTTGAAGGCAGAGCAAACAAGTAATTGGGAGGAAGTGTGAGATATTATCTACTTCTCTTTCATACTTATTGTAAATTCTATAACTTCCTATTCAAATTGGCCAATAAAAGTGGGAAGAAAGAGCGTTTTTCCCTTCCCGACTGGTTTTCCTCCTCTGGAGGTTTCCAGGATAAAATTGTTGGTGTTCATAAGCTTAGAATTGTTTTATTTCTCTGCATTAATTGGTTCTAAAGCACAAGCAATTTATTCACTAGCTCTAAACTGTTATTTTCAAATTGAAAGTAAAACAACAACATATAATTGTGATTTTGTAGACGGTTCCAAAGTAGAGAGTTTACAGATTAGGTGATGTTTGAGTGGATTTTTTTTTAACTTAGAATGCAATGTCGGGAAAAATTACAGCTGATTGCTAAAAATTTTATAGGCTCGCTGCATCTTTGTAGTGTTTGTAGAGATAATAAAGGTACCCTCCTCCCTCCACGAGACAATTACTTGAGGGTTGCATTTTCTCCAAATGAGTTAGGCTAGCAATTTTCAGACTCAACCAAATAAAAGCTGCGTCGTTTTAAATGTTTATAGCATGTCATTTATGAATCTAATTTTTTCAACTTACTTAGATTGGTGTTGGTGTTGAAATCAAACCTTGAAAGAAATAAGCTCGAAGCAACTTAGAAAGGAAGATAAACTTAATGTTAATCTAGTGGCAACTAGCCTGGAACATGTTTTTTAATCATTCTAATAAACCATTACTATGGAGGAGGCTGTTGCTACATTTTTTAAGCCTCAGGTGGTCATGTGGAACATGATTCGTTTGTGAAATACCAAAATTAGACCCTTCTCCATTCATTTTGTCAATAGCACATGATGATGTTGATGCTTAAAGTTTTGAGATTCTTTTTGCAGTAAGTAGTCATAGTAATAATTTTTCGATAAGATTGTAAAAATTGTTGGAAGCCGTGCACAAGGAAGAAATAAAGAGAAGGCAGATTGCACACTATGGAGATAGTGTGTCTATCATTATATTATGAATGAAGTAGTTACAAAACGGTTGCTATAGTTACAACCGGTTACAATCATCTTTTAGTTAAATAACTAATGATATCCTTATAAATAAGCCTTACATTCTAACACCCCCTCTTAAGGCTTATCAAGTTATCCTACTTAAAGCAAAACAAACATTTTAACAAAGTTAGAACCAAACAGGACTACGTAATCTTCAAAGGCTTTCACTTTGAAAGTAGTGCTTTGACTAGGTAGGGCTCCATCAAGCTGCTTTGTGACCTTTGTAAAGATGTAGCTCCCGAGCTAAATTCCTCCTCCTAAACTCCCGAATCATAGATCTCCCGAATTATTGGACAACCATCCATATTGACCCATCCACACGCTCCATCAAGTTGTCTCATGACTCTCATGAGGGTATAATTCCCAAGATCCGGTCTCCCGAAATATCTAAGCAATCATCCATACCGAGCTTCATCTACCTTGTATCCTTTCCTGCCTTCAAGGTTTAGAGCATCTTTATATTACACATTTGTCATTGTCCTCACTACCTTCTGTATCTGGTGGGTGCTTTCTCTTTCCTGTTTACTATGCCCCACAAATTTTTATTCATAAGTTGCATTTGTATTTTTACTTTCCATATATTAAAGTTTAGACGATAATATTTTTCTACGGGAATTTCCATTTAATAAAATAAATACGACTGCGTATTACCGAAATGAGTAAATAGAGAAAAATACCAAGTCCTTTGCTGCAACTGTGATGTGCACTGTTCCGTTCCCTAGATATTGGAAGAATAGAACTGTCCAAACTAAAAACGTGCCCTAGTTCGTATTCACTTGAAACTCTGTTTTTCTCCTGAAAAACGCGACTGTATAAATTGTATGATGGTGCTCTTGATTTGTCCTTGCTCTTTGACCTCAGTTTTTTAGCCCTCACGATTTCTTTTCAGGCCACGACTGTATTTATTTGCAATTCGCGACTATATTCGCGTCTGTTTTTGTGGCTATTTCGTGCTCAAAAGGACTGTATTTTCATGGTTATATTGTTTGTGCCCTAGCACAAAATCTTCAACATACTTCAGGAAGCCCACGAAAGGCACCAAGATGCCACGAAAATGAGTTGAAAATGCTGCGAAAAACCTTGACTGTTGTGACTGTAATGTCGACTGGTATATTCCGTGACTTGTTGCAGTCCCTCGAATTAGTATATAATTGTGGCTATATGAAACTCACGATTTTGCAGTCTTTGTCTTTCCTCTTCTCAAAAACCTCCTTGCGTCTCACTCTGATACCAATGTTGGAAGACATGCACAAGGAAGAAATAAAGAGAAGGCAGATTGCACACTATGGAGATAGTGTCTCCGTCATTATATTATGAATGAAGTTGTTACAAAACGGTCAATATAGTTACAACCGGTTACAACCATCTTTTAGTTAAATAACTAATGACATCCTTATAAATAAGCCTTACATTCTAATAAAAATTTCCTTGCAGTCTTACCCAAAAATTATTACTATGATGTTGATGCTCTTGATGAAGAGCAATATGCTGATTTATTTTGATTTTTAATGATACATTTGCACTATGTACTTGTAGTTCTAAGTTCGACCACTGACTATTAGTCTATTTGGATTTATACCATGACATTTGGCATTGAATTATCAGTAGCATTTTCAACTGTTTTGTGGTTATTTAATTTATTTTGTTTACTCTATGCATATTATGTGGTTAGTTTTTCTTATTAGTTTTTTGGCCATTTTTTTAATATTGTATATTATTTTAGTTTCAAGATTAGCTTGTTAGCAGGGTAAAAGTAGGCGAGGATTTTCTTGATTCAACTGCATAAAGAAGTTAATTCAGATGTTTTGGATCCCACTACAAACAAGGCCAGGGTTGGTTACTCAGCGAAAAACAAACTAGTGCTTTGATCAGGAGAACTGTAAGCACCGAATCATCAGGGCTTAAGCTCAATAAGTTGACTGCATCATGGCGTTTTAGTCCAAATTACTGAATTGGGGGTACTGGTAAGCCAACATAAGCATAACTGAGCTGAAAATGGCTACTTCAAATGATTAAGGCACAGCCAAACTGTTCTCATTCACCATTTCCATTCTACTTAGTTGAAAGCTTGAAACAATTTTTATAGAGCAAGGAGTTTTACAAACAGAGATCAACCAAACAATTGGTATTAGAAAAGATAAGAAAACTGTCTTTCGTCACTTTCTAGAATCCAGTAATGAAGAAGAGAGCTGTGAAGTTATAAACCATAGCCACCTAAAATACTGCAGATAAAGAACTGAAACTGATTTATGAAAAATAATGATTGTGGGCAAGCTGTTAGTGCCCAATCAACTGTGCTAATTTGACAAGGAAATTGGAAGGTCTATTAGAGTTTGGTTCCAGTTGGATAGTAGAGTTTTCTCAAGTCTAATTTTTTCATGTCGAGATTCTAAAACTCTGAAAAAGAATAGGAGGCATTAGAATTAGCCTTGTTAACTTTCGTTTATTTCTTGAGATTGTATGAGCTTGAATTTTTTTGTTCATGGTGTAATTGTCAGAAACATATTGCAGAGATTCCTCTCATTAGTTTATACGCCAAATTTTTGACTTGTATACATTCTATGGAAAGTATTTATGCGCAGAATCCTGACAGCAAGTCAGTTTGCTTACATTATGCATTTTTGAAACTTTTATTTCCATCGATGATCGCTATGTTGGAGCTCACCATGTTGTATGACTTTTATTCTGCTGCAGGTGAAATAACTGTTTATACTTTTGCAGGGAAGAATATCATTTATTTCTAGTGGCAAGGTGTTTGCTGTTGTCACTGTAAAGCTGAAGACAATCCATATGTTGTTTTTTTCTCTAGTTTTAGCTAATAGCACTGTGCATCATGAATTGCATTCTCTTCGGAATTTATCCTTGTATCTGAAGTCGTAGTAATTACAATTTGGCAAACTTGTGAAAGTGCTTGGATCTCTAACATCTTTTGCGCGATACTTTTTTTTGGCTACATCTCAGGAATGATTGTCACATCAGCTCTGATAATATGGAAAGGATTAATGTGCTTTACTGGAAGTGAATCACCAGTTGTTGTTGTGCTTTCTGGAAGCATGGAACCTGGTTTTAAAGAGTAAGTCTGACATCTAAAAGCTTTAAATGAACATTTCAATTTTGTGTTGAGCAATGGCACCTGTGTCCTTTATTTTTTTGATTGCTGATTAGACAATTAGGGTGTGCTTTTGGGAGTTGGTCATACAAAGTTGCCCAAAGTAGTGGTTGGATGCATTATATATCCCAACATTGCAAAGAAAACAAGCCTGCCACAGGGAATCATGTTTGCTAATATTTTAAGGAGGGACAACCTCCCCATGGTTCCGTTTGTCTGCTTAGTTTTGGTCTCTGCAGTTCAAAGAAAATAAGGGAGATGTGTAACATGCTGATTGATATTTTTTTATTGTGCATGCTTTTGTCAGTCATCCTTTAATTTCATGTTACATGATGTATGGAATACATTCAATTCACTTTGAAAATGTAGCTAAATTCCTCTTATTTCTTTGGTTTGTTTAATCTTGTGTATCCTTCCATGTATCAAGATTAAAATCACTCTTAATGGATCTGTTCATACTTCAGTCCCATATTACTTAACATGGTATTCATTAAATATTCTTCTGCCTCACTTTGATGGGGAACGCCTTTAATTACTTGTTGTTAATGTGTTGTTTTCGTCTCCTTTTGGATGTGCTAGCACAATCACCTAGGTGAAAAATGTTATATGTGCTTTAGTATGCAATACAAGTGTGCGGCAATCACCTAGAAAATAATTGTTATATGTGCTGTAGTACACAATGCAAGTGCGCACAAACTAGGGACATTTGATGATTAGGTTCAGTCTTGTAACTGTTTAGCCATGCATTTAATGGAAATCCCAAAGAAAATGGGATACACCATTGCAGGTGAGCATCCCTGGTTATGGGGTGTCTATATTCTTGTGAACAGGAAATGCTGAAATGATGAGGAAATGTTATTGGAAATGACATATTCCTGCTGTTAACATTTTTAGCCTGTTGGAAATGTTTCCAGAAGGACAAAAATGCCGTCTGGCTATTTATGGCTGCTTACCTTACCCTACATGAAGGAAATTTGAGAGTGTCTCATTAATGGCAAGTTTTCCCCACTGTTCAACCTTTACTTCTCGTTTACCAAGGCTGCCCTTTATCAGTCAATTTGTGTGCTTTAGAGGTGAACCTTTTAAGAACATGTTCAATGGTGGCAAATTGTAATAACATACTTAGCTGATTCACTTTTTATAGGTTCCCTTGGTATAGCATTTTAGTATGATTCACCTTCCCTATTATTAGCTCAATTATTACATGGGAATCCCTCACTGAGTAGAGATGCTTGATAACTCTTTTAATGTTTTATCTAATCCTTACTTAAGTTTCCATGCTCCTGCCACACATTGGCTGTTTCCTCCAATCCCAAAATAGATAAACTCCTCAGTCTACCTCTCCTTGGTCTGCCCTTTGCCACCCCATTGCTCAGGCCTTGCTCTTTAGTAGACATTTGGATTTTCAATTCGAGTATTTTACTAAAAGTTTTCAGCAACATTTCATTGTTTGATATCTTCACCTAAGTAGGAATTGATCTCTCCATTTGTGCTTCCTAGGTACAGTAGGAGAGTCATTGTAGACGTTTCGTTTCTGTTTCAATTAGTAAATTTTTGACTCTGTTTTGAATTGCAATTATTGAGCTTACTATTCATAATTTCTTGTATTGAATCAAAGGTTGTAAATCTTCTCACTGAAGATTCATTTTTAGTAAGTGTACATGCTATTTGTTTGGATGCAAGATAATGATAAGTTCCTCCACAATTTCATTTGCCCAGGTTTGCAATATGTGCAATGTTAATGATTTCACCTTTTTGTAGGGTGACATATTGTTTCTGCATATGAGTAAAGCACCAATTCGAGCAGGAGAAATTGTTGTATTCCATGTAGATGTATGTATTTTTATTCCTACGATCTTTTGTTTTTATTTGGCAAAAAGGAATTACATTAACTGATGGAAGCCATTAGACATGCTATTGTATGGATGAATCTGTCATCCAAGATACGAGGAATTCATGTAGAGTGTAAGAAATTATGCTAACTCGATGAAGCAGATTTTGACAATAGAGAATGAATCAACAATTTGGCAACAGAAATTTGATCTCAAGAATCCTGACACCAAAAGGTTGGATGGTTGAGTGCCAAAATATACAGAGTATATCAAAGGCTGCAGAATAAAACTCTGGGGGTGAACAACAGAATGGATTGGATGTAGTGTGTGTGCTGCACAATGAAAAGTAAACCCGAGATGAAACCCTTGATATTTGCCGCATACACTAGGTATATCAGACGCTGAAGGCGCCTGATCTTGGCTCTGATACCATTCGATCTGGAACTGATATGTCTATTTTTGGATATATTTATGAGTATTGTCTTACACTGGAGGGACCTGCACATATTGGTTAAGAATCTTACAATTTCATTTTATGTTTCTTCCCAATCTATCCAACTGCCTACGTAACCTATCCAACCATCCAGCTGTCTACCTAACCTATCCTACCATCCAGCTGTCTACCTAACCTATCCTACCCAGCTGTTCCAGCTGTCTACCAAACTTTTTAATCCATTTATAACTGTTTGATTAAATTACTAAGCATAATAGATGCCTCACCATTATCAATTGCAAAAACGAGTATAGAAGAATAACAGCATAAAATTGAGGGATATATGCACATACAATCCTCAGACCCTACAAGGTTTTACGAGTACGTAACACCTATTTATTAAATTGCCCATGACCTATAACCTCTCAAGACTCCTCTAACATTCCAGATGACCTATCACCTACCAAGTCTGTGACTCATTACATAGTTAGGACAACATTCATTAGGCTTAATGCCTTGACGACATATTCTAATACCCCTTTTAGCAGATACATCAAACTAATGAAGGTATTACTTCCCCCAAAATATATAAATGACCAGGAGTCAAATTCCCTATCGTTATTTGATTGGATGCTTATATACAGAGCTCTAATTTCTTTGATCCTTTTGCCCTATTGAGCGTAGATGTGCTGACAACCAATGCAGCCCTTCAGTCTATGCTTCATTGAGCATCTCCTAAATACTTGAAGTCATCTGCAATTCAAATAACCGTGTCTGTGATTACTACAGACACTTCTGCACCTTGTAACTGAATTCTTGCATCTTTGCACACCATCGATGCTATTAATCTCACTACAAGGAATCCAGTTGTGCGCGATCCTAATGTTGGGTACATCAGCTCTTCATAAAGTTGAAGGTGCTGGGGTGTTTGCTCCACCTTCAATTTTAAGTAGTGTACAGCTCCTGCATGTTGAATTTACCTTTTTCAAATAGATTAAATCTTCTGAAAAGATATGGACTAAATGGACTAACATCATTTTTCTGTTTTAACTGTGCACAAAATTTAACCCTTGAATAATTCCTATGATAACTCATTTCTCGTGAGCAGTCATTTCATGTATGACTGATCTCTCTTGAGCTTGAGTGGTCCATTGGACATTCATTGCATCCATAGAGGATCATAGGGGTGAAGCACGCGGATTGAAACTGGTGAAATGAACTGTTGCATAGCATCAATCGTCACAATTGGGACTGGCATGATCATGGGGGTGAAGCAATGGAATTAAAACTAGTGAAATGAACCGTTGCATAGCATCAATCGTCACAAGTGGGACTGGCACACAATAACCAAGATTTCTTGGGAGGTCACCATGACATAGCATCAATCGTCACTGACTATTGACAATTGCATTTGCAGATGCAACCTCCAACAACATATTTGGGGTATTGTCACAACTCTTTGGGTCATGAAAACCTTTAACTATATCAGACTCTTAACCTTTCCCGTGTATCATGATCATATTTGAAACCACATGGTTGTTGAGCTGCTCTGAGGAAACTTCTACATTTGGTGTGGTCCAATAATTCCTTGGAAATAAGATTTATGCTCGACTTGCTATGTTGTTTCAATGATAGTAACGAGTCTTGGCAAAGTATAGGTGAGGAATCGCCAATCCGAGTCTTCCTTTTGTTGAGGTTGTAGACTAGGTTCGGTGATGTTAAGATATTTCTTTATCAAATTACTCGAATATAGTCCACATCGAGGGGGAAACCTTCAGAAATCAGAATAAATGATTAAATAGACTGAATGATATGATATGTGATGGTTTTGGGAGAATCACACCCATCCGTATTTATATACATAAATACGAAGAGTCGCACCCTTTCACCCTAATTAGGTCGGCCTAACTATTTATTAAGAACTAATAAGTGAAAGGTTAAGGTTATGAAATCCACTACATAACCTTAGTAATCATATGAAGATATAATATTAGAACTATAACACGCCCTTCCCCTTCAGAAAAGCATTACCCTCAATGCTTAGCAGTTGAAGTTGTTGCAACATTAAATGTTCATCTTCTCGTAGTGCATCTTCAACTGGCATATGCTTCCATTTGATGGTAATTTCTGGAATGGTTCAATTTTTTAGTTTCTTCACTCTTCTCTCGATGACTTTGTCAGGTTCCGTAATGAACTTTCCTTCTTCATCTACCTTAGGAAACACTGAAAGAGAAATAAAAGTATATTGAAACTTTTTTTTTTTCCCTCAAAACTAGTAATATTATATTTACTCTCTAAAATATAAACATGCATATATCACTTAAATGAGATAAATGATCTAGATGCTACATTCTCATACTCATAAATAATTAGAAAACGACCTCCCACATGATGTAACAATCGTTTACACTAACCAATGGATTGAGAATTTCATCGACATTTGAAGAAAATAAAGAATCCAACAAAGCACTTGATATGTGAAATAACAAAAGAATCCATTTGTTTTATTTCAAGATGTGTTTTAATTTAACATACTTCGGTTTAGCTTCAATCGATAGGTAGCTTGGAGGGCTTCTTACTCCCGAGGACGAATAGGTTAACTAATAAAATGTAGATCAGTTGTCTTTTTGATTGACTTCACATATACATGATGTTGTCCCTTTGGTCGGGGAGATTTGTTATTTTGTCATCAACTTGAATCACATTACTAAGTATTATTCGAGAGGGAAATTTTTAAAGTAAATATAAGCATTGAGGATTGAAATCAAAGAAGTTTAATAAATATGAAACGATATTACATCATAAAATATAAATTAATTATTATTAAAATAAAATATTTGCATTACGAGACACTTTAGTACTTGACCGATTATGTTAAAAATTAAACTTATTTGACTGCGTTTTAAAGTTGATGGATAACTTTTAATTTTAATTTCATTTTGAAGTCTGTTTTGTTTTTAGCCTTTTATGATGAGGCGGGAAGCATTTGAAGGGCATTGACAACTTTAAATTTGATCCTTGAAGGGTATTATGATGATTTGTAAAGCACTACAAGCCTTCCGAGGTGACGCAAGAATACTGCAATTCAATCCAACACCAAAGACATGTAAACCTGGCTTTTATCTACCAAACCTACTTATGTCTTTGGATGATGCAAGATAGCTCGTACTCCTTGGATGCTTTTGCATCAATATCCTAAGCTATTTAACACATGTCACAACTTCAAATACTCACATGTGGTCAAGGAGTTATGAGCCTCACAAGGTGACATACTAGTTTGTTGATAATTTGCCAAAAGAATGCCCTAAATTGCCTCTTGGATCATTCACCTCTCCTTGAGAAGCAATGCACCCCATTGCACCTTGTTCTCGATATTTGAGGAACATAAGAACTTGGAGTGGTGTGGTCCATCCAAAATCATTTTTGCTGATTGTGAAGATCTAGGTGGCAGCTGTACCATTAAACCACCATGTGCCCCTAGTGGATTGAAGAGATAATCTAGTGTACCACAAGAATAATTTTTCTGGGCCTCATCTCTACCTCAACATGTTATTGAATTCATTGACCATTATTGTCAAGACCTTGACCAATTTATATTATCTTCTTCATGACTTCATACCTATGCCTTTGGAGCGATTTTGAAAACTGCCAAATGAATATAATGAAAAGTCTAATTGCAAAAACTAGGAGGGCTTACCATTTACTCATTTGTTGTTGTTTGTGCATTTTTCGTTGATGTCTTTTGTTTGCAGCTCTTTGATCTGCAGTTCTTCATGGAGTCCTTGCAAAGCTCGGTTGCATCTTTCCTCTGCTTGAAGTAATCAATGATACATACTAGTCCATTCGACATGAAAAATGTCGGGATGCATTGGAGTCAATGATCCAACAACTAGTAGCACTGTCAAGTGAGCATGATGGCATGAGGCACAAAGCATTCTCTTCTTCACAATCCTGTTTATTTGCAATTGTTGCCACATTTGTCTTGACATAATATGTGCTATTGCTAGTTTATTAACTTTGTAAAATTTCTAGTTAGAGTTGTTGCACAAAGGGGGATATATTCTTATTAAACAAACAATTAACACATTCCACACCAATTTTGAAGCGAGGCCTAATCAACACATTCTTATCAAGATCACATAAAACCACAATATTCCCTAAATCTATCTCCTCTTTATTCATATATCTCAATAATCAATACATTGTTTTGTTACACATACTTTGTTGAATACACTCATATACTCACTCACTCACTCACTCCAATACATTCCTATCTCCATCCTACTCTTATATAACTATTTTCGTTATAAAAGGATGTGTTTGTTAATTGCATCTATAATAAATATAGTGTCTTCATTTGAGTCATGAAGCACCATCCAACACTACACAGGACCGCCTAGTAGTTCACGACATAGGCCATAGCCACAATATATTCGGGAGCTTCAAAATTAATATCTTGTCTCGCTCTTAGACAACCTTGATGAAGGACACGCCAAAAACTTGAATTTCTTTTCTCCTAGTCTTCACTTCTGTCTTTGCTCACCAGTTTGGAGAAGAGCATATTTACACAAACAATTTTCGTTGTACATTCACCCAACATATTACAATTATATATGAGTAACATCTTCTAGTTTATAGGAAGCTATAACAACTCCTATAACAAGTCTATTCTATTACAAGTCTATTGTTACTCACGTAATAACTCAAACTCTAATTAACTTTATTCTTTACTATAATATCCCACTTCTGAAATCAAATGGAAATTAGGCAAACAACCAACTCTTCAATGCATCAATCAACTGAAAATAGCAAACTATTTATACCGGTTGAGTAAATGACTCAATAAACCCTAAGGCAAGGGTTTAATGGCCTTAACTCATTAGTTAAATAACTATGTAGAGATCTGAGCTGAACATTCATCCAAAGATCACTGTAAATAACATCACCCAGATTGCTGTTATTAAGTATTAAACCAACACAACTCAGCTGCAATAAAACACTTGGAGTTACTCCCAAATGCCTTCACACATATCACTGCCAGGTATATGCATTTAGATCAATGTTATAATTTGCAAAAGTCGTGATTCCTAATCACCATAATGAAAGATGAGCTCGCTGTTTGTAAACACTCAACAATATGCATTAAACATATGGATATGTGCCCTTCTAACACAGTTCGTTGTCACAGGTCTCAACCACTGCTTGATCAAGTATAAAATGTATGGCAACAATACTCAGAATTCTACCAAACATCCATCAACAAATCGCTGTCAAAGAAGAGACTTAATTACATCCTGAGTACATGCCTATGCCAGTCTATTCACTCAGAGATATTTCATATTAAAATCTGTACCCATAACTTCTTATATCTTCTCAATCTTATGCAAATCAAGTTCACAATAGTTAGGGTATATTAATCAAAGAGCAAGATAGGATTCGCTGGACACTTTGGGCCTTCAACAAGCATTCCTAACACTACAAACCCAGTCGCTGATGTCTGAAAAGGAACAACAGATTTGAATGGATGGAAATCAAATAATAATTATGTGGAGATATTGCCAAACCTGTTCTACATCAGTCACTGCCAAGAGGGTCTGTACAAACATCACACAAACATGCAACTCCTAGTCGATCCACCTTGAAACTACCTCAATCATGTACCAACTTAATAGGCAGAGTTCGCTGGGCATTTAGCATACCAACATGCCTTAGAATGTTCAAATAACATATGCAAAGAGATCGCATAGATTAGGAGATAGTAACACCAAACTATTTGGTCGAATTCACACTAAATATTGCATATATAACAGTCCATAAACATTAATAAAGGAGTCGCCAAAGATGGAATGGAACACACCAACAAACCAATTTGCAAAGCACATAGAAAATACTTCGATTTGATCACGAAAACCCATTGCTACAAAGTGGCGTCGCACGGTGATTCGCTACAAAGTAGTAAAAGGCATATTTTCACTTGCAAATTTAATCAAATGCTTGCCAAAGCCAAAAACATGGGTCTCACAAATAATTACTTCAATTGATTCTCAATAACCACTCAATACAATCCCACACGAGAGAGAGAGAACATCAATGGGCATGCATCCCAACTCCAAGCATGGAGTATCAAATAAATATCATCATAACATGATAATAATAATGATCCTAGCACTCCTTTTATAAGCAAGGAGGCACAAAATTCGAAATCCCTAGGAGATGAAAATTATTAAATAAAAGCAGTTTATTTCCCCTAGGTGTGGTGTCCCCTTTTCAAAGGGTGATTTTATCAATAAAAGCCACCTAAATATTTATTTAATTAATTCCCCATTTAATTTTTATATTTTGGGAATTAAATTAAATAACCTTCATAATTAAATAATTAAATAATTATTGCTCCAGGCAATAATATTTAATTATTTAATAAAAATGTTCCCCTTGCACATCTCAAAGCCCATGGGGAAGTATAGGCTAAGGGTCTTCAGAAATGGGGACATTACATTTACTAACCAAATGGAGCACTACTAAATGAATATTCCTAACATTCCCCCTTCTGCGAACATGGTAAAAAACATACACACACTCAACTATAGTATGATCACC
The DNA here is from genome assembly GCA_018340775.1 of Taxus wallichiana var. yunnanensis. NCBI lineage: Eukaryota > Viridiplantae > Streptophyta > Pinopsida > Cupressales > Taxaceae > Taxus > Taxus wallichiana. Next base: position 531,016,623 of record CM031236.1, read on the forward strand.
CCGTGAAACATGTCCTATTATGTGACTCATGATCTTGATCAAAAGAAAGGATCTCTCCTTCCATGGTTTTAAACATGCTTACCACAAACCTTGATGTGAACAGGCCCCATCAACTGTCCACCTCGTGTGGTTTTGGATCCTCCCACAAACCTTTTCAAGATCCATGAACTGACTTACTCTGGTGTTTTTGTTTGCCACTATGCTTGTACATCAAGGAAGTATATAGGAATCATAGCTTGCTTATTACAAAACTGAACAAAAGAACACATTTTGGAAAGAGATTTCACATTACTTCCTATAAGAATCGCAATGTTCTTAATTGCGACCATCTTGTTGTTGATCGTTGCCACTCGATCTCAAACAATATAAACAACTCTGCGCCTTGGAATCATGCCTATGACTTTAGTCGTTTTGGGCTCATAATGGAAATGGAACATTGGTGTCATGTTCCCCCCCACAATGTGAAATTTCACACACAAATACTGAGAAGCAAACTGTATTGAAGTACATACTACTGACTAGATCTTGCTAGTTAGATCTTTGCACATGGTCACCATTGTAAGTGAACGTATTCACAAGCGAGACCATCTTCCAATGAAGTACGACAGTTAGAGGATCACGTCAGTCAGAGGATCACTGACAATCATCTACGCTCCAACACAACTCTTTTTAAAGATCGAAAACCATACAAAAACAGGACATTGAAAAAATTGAAAGCAAATACTCACACCGCAATAATGTCCACATAGCAAAATGTGGCCCCGTCGTTGGTGGATCGACGACGAGAGGTCGCCGATTGACCTCTAACCTCCTATGCCGCCGTCCTCGGGGTAGTCTACTACTAACTCAACAAAATGTTCTTTTAAAACACCAATACATACCTTGAGCGAAGTCGATTCCGTCGAAAATGCATCCGTAAGACAAATTTTTTTAGTCATGTTTTTACAACTTTTGACTCCACAAGACACTAGTGACAATGACACTATTTTGACACAATGATTGAAAATTTATAATGACCTCTTTTTAAAGACAACAATAAAATTTTGCTCTTTTACAATTGACACACTAACAATATTGATGATTCTTTACTTTGACAATGACAACTAGATTTTATGAGACGCACAATAATTGATTTTAGACATAAATAACAATTTATAATATGACTCGTGGCACATAAACAATAACATACATTAATTTTGTAAATATCGCGTGCTTTCTAGAAACCGTGAGCTCGTACGAAACCAAGTTGCATTGGACTGTTTGCATGTTGTTTCCCGGATCAAAACACGCGTAGCAGATTACAGGATCTTCAGCGTAATAAAGACCTCGACTTTGTGTTGAAAAAAATGGTTCTCGGATGTGGTGAGGCAAGCTTAGTGTCGTCCATAAGTGAAGAGTGAATGGATCTATGCATGCATGAAATTTAATCTTCTATAATTCAATATCCACGATCCACGTTCCAATTCAGTGGGCTTCTATATTGACTTGCTGCAAGCTTTTATTCCTCCAATGTTGAATGTAGAAGACATAGGCAACGTAGAGAGTATGACTCAGGAATATGTGTTGAGAATGCACTCCAACAGCTGGTGGGTATGGCTTCTGTTCTAAATATCTTTGCCTTGCATTTGAGATATGTCAACGTAGTTTCTGTATATGAACTCTATTAATCAGAGAAGGAAATGACTTACAGGTGTGCATGTGCCAGTCAGATCTATGAATCTGCAGGGCTCAAAAACTATCAACTATGTGCCCAAAATTTTTCCACAAAACCTTCTTTAGACTGCGCATGTGCCTAGATCACACCAAGATGTTCTATAATAGATTTCAATTCTGGAGGAGCCAGATTACAAATGGTCAGTACCTTGATGCTTATTACAACAGATATTGATATAGAATGCACATACGAGGATAAAAAAATCTGCAGCTTCTTTATCTGGGACTAGCACGCCTCTTCTCAAAATGCCTCTGCCTATCCCAACTTATTCCAACAATGCTCGGAGATTAATCTGAAACACATACATGTAGAATTAACGCATAGATTAAGGGGCAAAACATAATTATAGATCCACCCCCTATTTTCTTCTTACTCCATCATGCTCGACTCTGATACCAGATGAAGGAGAAGAGCAGATTTACACAAACAATTTTCGTTGTACATTCACCCAACATATTACAATTATATAGTAGTAACATCTCGTTCTTTCTCTTCTTGGGTCGTGGCTGGCCAGCCATTGAAATAAGCAAATATATGTTGTCATGCCTCCCAATGTTGTTTGTAATTCCTCAACTTGTGCTTTTATCTTATTCCTCTGCTCTGTGTTCTCCTTATTGAGTACAATCATCTTGGATGTTTTGTAGTTCTTAACTGCCTCAACTCGGATCTGTTGATCTCTATTGCATTGCGTGTGATATGGTCAACCAATTTTTTCTCTGTTTCCTCTAGTTGCTTTTCCACAGGCGAGTTTGGATTGGCCTAATATTGCGGCGTTGCTTTAGATAATTTGACAATTGTTCGCTCCATTGTTTCCTCTAGTGCGACACATTTTTGCATCAATTTCTTATGCGCGCTATTACTTAGAATTTAAATCACAGGGTTCGGCGATTTTTGGGCAAGAAGCTCAAAAATATTGAACTTTATTGAAGCAGAGGAAATTCCGGAGTGTTTGTTGAAGTGTGGCCAAAGAAACCCTGGCCGAGCTGTGAGTGGTCAATGCCGAAAGTGCCATAGTCGAGTTGCGAGCAATATGCGAGAGTGGAAGTGCCCGTATGTGGCTATGCCTATGTGTAAGTGGTCATATCATAGAATCAAAAGCCCTAGCAGTCAGCTCTATATTAATGAAAACACCGGAGGAATCTAATGCCAATATACCAGCAGTGAGGACTATAAACCACCGCCACTCGCTGCTATACACCACCATTCATGGCTTACAGAGTCTAAAGCCAAAAACTTTGAAAATGTTCGATTAGGTTAAAGTTTTTAATCTTAACATCTTCGATTTTTTTGTTTTTAGTTTGTAATATCAAATATGTATAGTCACGATTTTATATTTCCATGTCTATTACTTTATTAATTTTTTTATTTTAATAAAGTAATTAAACATTGAAATGTTTAATTATTTAGTTTTTAACTTTTTAATTTTTTTGTTTTTAAACTTTTTAAACTATTTTGTTTTTAACTTTTATAATGTTTAATTATTTAATTTTTAACTTCTTTTAATAGTTAAAAATTATTTTTATTTAGCATTTATAAATTATAAAATTTAAAATATTAAATATAAATTAAAGTTTATATTTTCAAAACATATTAACGGAATATAATATTATATAATAGCAATTGAATTTAATCACAATTTTTTTCTGAATTTTATCATTGCCAAACTTATTTTATCTTTGCCAACCTCAAACTCAACCAAGAACCTTGTGACTTAAGTTAGTATCCCTCCTAAGTGTGTCTTTTACCCTTTCTCGATTTGTTCCACTACGCTTTTCAGCAGGAGAACTATTGCTTTTTGTTTTCTATGGGCGAGGATGACTTTGATTGTTTTGAGGGAGTCTCATGGTGTCATTGCCTGAGAGGTGCTAACCATTCCCGAAGATGTAGAAGTTATTTGCTTGGAAGATTCCCCTGTTTGTGTTGCTTGTGTGGTGTCTTCAAACAACCCTTTTGTTGCTTCTAGCTTTTGTCCTTGGCCCTTTTTCGTCTTGCTTTTAACTTTGTGTGCTTGGCAGACTTTTTGGTTTTGCCTGTGGCATTGATTTTGGTTTGTCCCTTCTCCTCTTCAATTTTTTCTCTGTGTTTTCTTCTTGTCTCTAATTTCCTTTTGACCGAGCTGCCAATGCATTCTCAAATTTTCCATAGCTAGAGTTGATCGCTTGTGTCTTTCAGAATTCCTATTGCATCAAATAGGAACTGGTCAGGGTCTGGCTTTCCACCATCAAATGTAGGGCCTCCACAAATGTTTCATAGGAGGGTGGTAGACTATTTAGAACAAGCACCAGTGAATCATCATCATTCACCTTTTTATTGATGGAACCAAACTGGTTTCAAAGATCTTTCGTTCGAAGGTGTTCTGACAAGGACCCATCCTCCATCATCCTTGCTGAAAACAACAAATTTTTAGGTATAAAACTTGACTCTTCTTTGAAGTCATGTACTTGTTCTTCAGACTTGTCCATAGTACACTAACCTTAGTAGTGTTCTGGACCTCAGGCATCGAATCATTTGACACCGACAACTTTAGCAACAAGAAGGCCTCCTTATGATGCATGCTATAACTCACTAAATCTGCAATAGGCATCCCTTCAGTGCCAAGGATTATTCCATTATTGTTCCGATATTTTGCGATAGCTAGAATCTTGTAATTGTAATTCTGGCCAGTCAATTTCTGCTCCAACATAACAAGATTCTGAATATTGGCAAGGGTCTGGCTTTCCACCATGAAATGTAGGGCCTCCACAAATGTTTCATAGGAGGGTGGTAGACTATTTAGAACAAGCACCAGTGAATCATCTTCATCCACCTTTTTATTGATGGAACCAAACTGGTTTCAAAGATCTTTCATTCGAAGATGTTCTGACAAGTACCCATACTCCATCCTTGCTGAAAACAACAAATTTTTTAGTTATAAAACTCGACTCTTTTTTGAAGTTACGTACTCATTCTTCAGACTTGTCCATATCACACTAACCTTAGTAGTGTTCTGGACCTTAGGCATCAAATCATTTGACACTGACAACTTTAGCAACAAGAAGACCTCCCTATGATGCATGCTATAACTCACTCAATCTGCAATAGACCTCCCTTCAGTGCCAAGGATTATTCCCGATTAATATCATCAATGGCGACTGGTCTTATTATTACGATCTAATTGCATGATTCTTGAAATCTGTGGTTTGATTTGCGCTTCGTTCTTTTTGATCTTTACTGCCTTCAATTTTCAAAAATCATGCAAAGAACCTCTTCAAACCTTCACTGTAGTTCGTATTCGCTTCAGGGCTTACTTGAACTTGAATCTTGCTGTTCATACCCTCTATGGCTTCCTCGGATAGTAAACGCTTCGAGCACCGATGGCTTTGTTACCAATGTTAGAAGATGTGAACACAAAAAGAATGAAGAGAAATGAGAAAGGCACATGACACACATTGAGAGGTGTGTGGTGCTCGTATTTATTATGTTGAAAGAGGTTACAATATAGTTGGGGAAGTTCATAATCGAACATTAGTTAGTTGATAACTAATAGTTCATTAAACATTAACTAATATACTTTAATACGATTGAGGGTGTTGGCTGTTCTACTTATTGTCAGATTTTCCACCAAGACTATTTTCTGCTCTTCTCCATCATTTTAACTTTTCTTTGATCTGGACTTCATAGTGGTAGGCCTCCCCAATGTTTTGATATTTGTGATTTCCATGTCATATGGTTGTAAAAATGCAAACCGTTGCGATATTTGAGAAATTGGCATAGCTCACTATTGCGTAAAACAACTTTTTCTGACAAGGCATGAAATGTGTTTGTATGGTCCTGCATTGTGTGGTCCTAACCTTGGTGCCATTGATGCAACTTTTAAATTGGTCATCACAATTATTCACAGTTGTGCTCTTCTTTGATGGCATCTACGAATTCTCCCAAAGTTCTAGCTAAAGCATCCTTTTGGTCCGGTGTTAGTTCATCTTCGCCCTCCTCTTCCCGCTTGGAAGACAATGCGATTCCCATCATTTGTTTTCATGGATTGTGACTTTTAAGAGCGCATAATGGCTTTTAAGAGTGCGAATGCTATCTTTTCATGGCTAAAAAAATATTTATAGAGAAATATGATTCAAATTGGTTGGCCATTTTTCTACTTCGTCTTCATTGAAATTTCCTTTAAAAAGATTAATATCGAAATTAATATGTACGTTAAAGTGTGTTCGTCCCTACAGGCATGATCTGTGAAATAATATTGTTGAATTGTGCCATCATCTCCGCCTTTACTTCTCAAGGGCTTTGCAGAGCAACACTTTGAAAAGATCTCTCGTTCCCTCCGTTGCCATCTGAGATTGTATGGAGCAAAAATATTATTCTAAGGGATGCATGTCTCGAAACCACACTTCCTATAGTCTGTCATCATTCAGCAAAACAGACAAGAATGGAACAAATCGCTGTAATACCATTGGTATAGATTTTACTGGAACTTCAGTTGAGAACGCTAAATTTCAGTAGCAGTGAACTGAATCAAAGAAGTGTTAGTGGACACAACAATAACATAATATTGCAATTTAAGTGAAATTCTTATTAAATCCAATTACAAGAAAGTAGCAATCTCTGAGAAGAGATATGAAGCTGCAACACCCTAATTTTAAAATTTTTACCTTAGAATGACGATTCCTTTACATCTAATTTTAGCAGGAAATGAACAGTCTAAAAATAGAACATGAAGCGATTCGCTTGGAATCTGAAAAGTCATGTGATAAGTGTTTCCCCAAGAAATTGAAGGTATTTGTCGTGACATGAAACATATAAACATAAATAACTTTCAGTTTTCCAAAAATTAGGTATTTTTCATGTATTTGCATTTTACAATTTTGGAGCCCATTGGAGTGGAATTTTCCCTTGAAACTTTAGCCGGATGTCTGTAAGGGTGAGCATCCAAATATTTTCCATATCCTTAGCTTTTTAATGCATATCGCTGCTTCAAATTTTGAGCTACAGTCATGGAGTTATGACCCTGGAAAGTTTGCCCTAATTTGTTGGTAGTCTGGCAGAAGACTGCCCCAAATTGCCACATGGATCAAGTAGGTCGAGAAATATATCTCCCACATATGATTTGACTTCTATTTTTTCCTGAGTTGCATCCATTGCTGTTTTTTTAATTTTGTGGGCTGAAATCCATTTATTTGACTGTGATCAGCTGTCTTCTCAAAATTTCATTAATAGTTTATTAATAATGATGTAGAATTTGCCTGTAGCCTTTATTCAAGTGGAAATTTGTATGCCCAAAAAGTAATCTTTGGGAGGGCCTGTACTAATTCTGATCAAGGTGAATAGCGATTTTCTTCTGGTTGTAAGTAGAAATCTGAATGCTGTGCCATCTCTTGGATTAGGCTAAAGAGCTCACTTCTCAATCTTTCATGTCTACTACAACCAGAATAAGAAATCTAAATCTTTATTTTAAGACTGAAATATAGGTTCTAGCTAAGAAATCCAGTATATTTATAAAACAAGAATAGTTTTGATATTAATAAATAAATCTTGGCCATTATCAAAGTAACATTTCCATATGATACATAAAGCACATGCAGGGTTCCTGAGAAGGTATGGATGTCTATTCAAGTCTAAATTATTCCCAGAGTGTGTGTAATGGACTTGGATAAGTACTTAGTGTTTACATACTAGCTGCATTTAAATAATTAAAAAAATCTACACAAGGTATAGATTACTTTTCTGTTTAAGCTATAAATATTGGCATTGTATTATTAACAAGGGCACGATAAAGAGGATTAAAAGCATGGAAGAAAAAGGATAACTTCTTTGAATCCTTTTCAATTTAGCTGTGTTGTGAAGCTTCTAACAGGTATAACTTGAATTGCAGTTTTCTTCTCAGCTATTTCCCTAGAAGTAGTAGAGTTGCAATTCTTATGGTTCTTGAAAACTTAAGCTTTTGAAAGTTGTCTGTCTCTGTTATTTTTATAGTAGGCTATTAAAATGACTCCACATACTTGTACACTGGATATTGTGAAATACATTATGGCCATTTTAAAAATCACTGTTTACTTTTGTTTTATTATTCTTGAAAATTTGGGTTTTTTACTACGAATTGATTTATACAGTTTTATTTTTCATGTCATAGGAAGCTTTTGTGTTCTAACTTTTGATTCAAGAAATAAATATTTTCAGAACTGTAAAATCCCGAGCATTGTGCCATATCCTTGACACTGACTTTTTTGCATGTGTCAAATCCCTTCGTTTTTGTTCAGGGTCGGCCAATTCCTATAGTTCATCGGGTTATAAAGGTAATGATTACTGAACTCATGTTTTATTTTGAAGGGCATGGAGATAACCTAATTTCAGGGGTTTTAAATATGTTGTTGAACACACTGGTTTTTATATTGTGTTTAGGTTAATGTTTATTCGTGTTACAGATTTACTTGTTCAGAATGCATTCATATTAGTCCCTTCACCCAATTCCAACTAAAATGTAGAGGCTACTTGTAAACTTAAGTTAATTCAAGTTGGCATGCTTCAGTATGTTAAATATGTCGTGTTAAAAATGAGAGAATACGATAACATCGAGTTGGGTAGTTAGTGACTGCAATTAGTTATATATATTATTATTCACCTAATTTCAGTAACTTAGGTTAAATGTTATTGATTTCTAATGTGAAAGCAACTATTTATTTCTGCAAATGGTTGTCTTATGGCTTGATGCCATCCTGGTGTCTTTCGGTGCTCAATCAACGAAAGGACTTGACAGAGAGCAATCGGTCGATAGGCAGAGAAGATCAAAAATAAGGAGATCGGGGACTCAGGACTTGATCCACACTTCTGCTATGCGGATATCATAATAATCTTAGTTTGCATACTTGGACTCAACTCAGATTTGGCAGACGCAAATTTTCTGATTCTGAAAAAACTCGGCAACTTAAAAAATACTTAAAACTTGGTCTGTACATGGAAACTTGACAAGACTCCTCAGAAACTTGCGAAAACTCATGCAGTCAAGATTCACAAGCTGAAACCGTAAAAATTTTCCCAACAAAAATTCTGTGAGTACTCGGCAACTTGCTGAGAATTTACCAAGTAGTTGAACTATGATAATACTAATAACTCAACCACACTTACCCACCTGGCTATGGGAGATGGCTTCAAGGCTATCAACCATATGTGTCTCTTATAGGAACGCTCTGACTTTAAATCAATGCGCCCCTCTCCTCATTACAGGCGCGACAAGAATCTCCTTTAAGCTCTTCATCAATGAAGCATCTACACCATTTGATTGAGGGCTGAACTCGTAGTTGCTAAAATATATGATCATATGATAAATGCCCCTTTATATGAATTATAGCTTAGGAGACATCCAACTTCCAAATGGACCTCTGATTAAATAAAGACTAAAGTTGCTTACTATCTACAACAGGAATCTCAAAATCTTGCTGCTTCTGCAAAACAGATGAAATTTGTTGTAGGAAAACATCAAGAAATATACTTTGAAATGTATAAACGTCACACAATTTGCATATTCAGAAGTTGAATAAAATACATTTGACTATAAAAGTGAAGATTTGGTCTTGTGATTCAATACCGTTTGGTTTGGTACTGATTCTTGAAATTTCTAGAATTATAGTGTGAGCTGCCCATATGAGAAAATAAAACTTCCAATACTCAAAGCAAACGAAGGCACCTGAACCTTAGATAGAATGAAAAGGTGTCATCTTTATATCATTGGAGACGATTGGAGCATGATTGACAAAAGAAGTAAAAGTTTACTACTAAAGCGAAAACAATGCCCAGATGATGTAGCCCCCCAATGAACAATAGCAATGGAATTGATGAAAAGTTAATTTTACTAGAATCTAATGGATTTCAAATAGATTCAAGGGTCCATTGGGAAGGACGGAGTCACAATCCCTTGATATTGCTTGATTAAATATTAACTGAATATTAATAGTTAGTTGCCTATTAAATTTAATAATTTTTGACATGGCTAAGGGCCTAAGAACATTACATTGACTAACATTTTGATTTACCATTATGTTACCTTACTGGTGCATGGTACTGCCTTTTCATAAAATGAAGTGCTATGGAAATTGTTTCGCTGTATTGCATACTTTGACACACAATAAGCTGCCTTAAACTTTATGACGCATTCATTATGCCCAACTGCTCCATTGAATCTGTTTTAAAGGTCTTTTGATTTGTAGATTGGGGAAGATCCTGACTGAAATTTTACTGTGCCAACTTCATGTTTTAGCATTGTTTTCTTTTCTTGCCTTGGATCTTCCCTTTTTGTCTTTTCCTTGTAGAGAATCTTTAGAATGCAAGATTGTTCTCTTCTATCATTGAGCATGTTGGAATTTCATCCATCCTATTCTCGATCGGCTGATGCACTGATGTAGACCATCAGTGCTCTGTTTTACATTTTGCAGCAGGTTGTCATGTCATGTGTAGCCTCTCTACAAAATATTTCCTCTTTTAATATCCTTTGTATCCTGAGGTCGCTGGCCACTTATATTACTTCAGTTTGAGGGTGGATTGGTTTGAGAGGGAGCGAGGGAGCGGGTGGATAACTTGAATAAGATCTGTCGTGATTTGGGCACTACATGCAGTCAGAGCTAATTTTGACAGATGATGAGGAGGAACTAGCATCTTTTCATTTGTCTGTTTATTGGTGACTACTGTTAAGTATGGATTGTCCGCTACAAAATTTCCGATTCCCATTTGCTATTAATTTTGTGAAATACAAGCATCTTTGTCAAAGACATTATCTGTTCATGAGATTACTCGTCTTTTGGTTGTAGCTTTTAAAGTTTTACAGTTTTTGTTTCACTCATGAAATTTGTTTGATTTTCAATGGCCAATGAAATTTATCCTATTTTCCACAATGGTCCAGGTACATGAACGACCAGAGACAGGATATGTTGAAGTTCTTACTAAAGGTAAACATGACAGTATTTGAACCTGTGGAGTTTGAGTTGAAAGACTTAGTTTTCTAGATTTGAAATTCATTTTGCACTGCAGTCTATGAATTGATGACTTCATTTTATTCTATTAGCAGATTTGTTTTCATAATGCAGTTTGACTCAAGTGTGGAGCACTAAGGCCACAGAACACATCTTTTAGCCCTTCGGTGGTCTAAAAGAAGGGCCTGAGTTTAGATGCTTTAGGATATGTGACTGCAGACTTTTAAGATTTAGGTGTTGAATCTATTTGACTATTTCTTTGTTTGTAGAGAATGCCTTGTACTCGTAAAATAGAGGGAGCCTGATTTTGTGAGTCACACCAGATGTTAATTTCCCTTTTCCCTTCAAGGTGCCTTTTTCAGTGCAACAAATTCACTATTCCCTTGTACCATTAGCAAGAGCGATCAGAATTTGAGGTGTACTGTAATATGTTGAATGAAACACAAACAAAACTCTGTTACTGAAACCTTCCCGTCTTGCTAATGTTGTAGGAACTGTAGTATTTGCCTTTAATGAACTGTAACACTCTGTTGTAGTTTCCTGTTCCCTTTCAATAATTGATGAAGGGAAGTTTCTGGAAATGCTGGGCTAAACATTCTTTCATCACAGCAATTCCATTAAATAAAGGAGAAAGAAGCATAGAAAGCCTTAACTTGCTTAGCCAACCTTTATGCATTGTTTCTTTTTTCAAAATCTATTTGCTGCCCATAGTTTACTCCTTTTTTTAAACGTAGCTATCTAAGTCTCGGGGACGGGGGGGCAGCAGGCGGGGTTTTCCAGACTTAATAATTTATAGGGTACTTTGGGATTAGGGTTCAATCTTTATGGTAAAAACAGTTTTTTAAGTAAAAGCATCAGAAAACTAAAAATAACTTAAAAAAATAAAAAAATTGTGTACATCCCCTTTGAGTCCCCCATAAAATTTGGGACATCACCAAAATTCGGGGGATGTGTTACTGTACAACACTGTTTTTAATCCAATTATTTGACGTTTTTGAACCATAAATATCTATTAAGGAGACCTGGTTATCATTTCAAGAAAATTCTGACCACTGTATGTTTTTCAAGAAGGAAAATACATTTTTTACCATGAAGGTTACAAGTATCTACTGTGCTATCCAGGAAGGACAAGAACACCGATATAAGTCTTAGAAGAAAACTATACTGCAGCACTGATCTGCTGATCGGGCAGTGGTAACAGCAGCTTATACTTGTGAGCTCAATTAAAAGCAGTTCGTGGGACCAAATATATGAATCTAGTAGGGATTACTGCATCATGGTTCTGTTGACTACTTCAATCAAATATAACAGTCACCATATAGCTCTATATAAAAGACAAGGTAAAGGTAGTGTTTATGTCAACTGCCAAGTAAGGCAATAATTTTCTGTATCAGACCTCCTTTGTGGAAACCCATAAGGGGATTGCTTTTCCATTTACATTATATATTGTTTATACAGAATGTATATATCCTACTTCCACTTTCTGGAGTACAGATGCCTTCACCATTAACTACCCTGGCCATACACATTTGCGAATCCTAGATGGTAGAGATCTTCACTTTCCTTGTTAACCTCTGCCTATAAAACTTGCTTCTATGGTTTTTAAACTCTTTAGAAAGCAAGAATTTCTTTCAAAGACAGGATTTGGGGTGATTAGTACTTCATTAGGTCTAGTTGGTCAATTCAAGCCTTAACAAGGCTGACATATCTGATTCATTATGTATTCTTGTGAGGGAGAGGAACCGGTACTTCCATAGCATGGTCCTTTTCTAGGGATACTTAGAAGATGAGGAATAATTTCCAAGAGATATGGCATATAGCAAGGCCAGCTACAACAGATTTTGTTTGGAAGACTAGATGCAAGGCAATCTTTCATTGCTTGTATCGTACATCATCTGCTTGTTTTCAGAAGATGTAGGCTCTTTACTTCTTTTGGGAAAAGTCACAGAGGTTAGCCTTTTATCCTTTTAAGGATGAGATTTTACATTAAACTTTGCTCATAACTGATTTAAAATATGTAATATAAAATGCATTACTTCATAAGAACATTGCAAGGTGCATGGATTTTCTTGGTGTTTTGCACAAATTTTTGAACATTATGTTGATGAAACATAGATATCTATTACGGATGCCTACTCTTCATTTGAAGAAAATTATGAGAGCAGTTTATATTTTCTAGAGCAGAAAATGCTCTATTTAACCTCAACGTCGCAAGAGTCCACCATGTTTTTAACTAGATGAGATCCTTTTCTTAGTCAGAAGAAATCTATTCTGCATGACCAATTTATAATTGAGTGTCAGGCACAACAGCCCGTGTTTATATGAATTTGGAAAAGTATTCGAGAAATTATAGGAATAAATTTGCCAAAAGCCGTCTGGCTATTTCTACATTAGCGGAAGCCTGAGGTTGATTTTGAGCTGCAGGTGCCAAACTTACATGTTACACCTATACCAGCTGTCATGGGGTCAGCCTAAAAACAAAAACAACCGACCTCAGCGGCACTGAGACACTACTCTATTGAGCTCACCAAGGAGGATCGAACTACTCAAGTAGTCCCAGACTACGCCTTACCCCATTTCTCCACGCAACATTCCCATCATCCTCCAACTTCGATGTGCAAGTGAATGCTTCCAACACCCTCCATGGCCGATCATACAACCACTACTGAAAAACTACCCTCTTGTCTTCCAAATCCACTTGCGGGAGTGCACAACTCCTGCCACTTGACTCATCTCGGACACCAGCTCTCCAAACTCATGTTGGCCAGCTCACTATCTCGAGACACCCAATCTGCATTCATGCCTTGCCACATCTCGTTGAAAAACTTCACAATTCCTTTTCATTCTTCACTTTAGTCTACTTGAGTTGTTGTGCTGACCACCTCTACGTGCGTCAACTTGGGAAGTCCTCGTGAGTCCATCCGGCGCGTGAGTTCCCAACTCATTGTGACTCGTTGACACTAACTTTGCTTGCCAAGCCCCACACCAAAGATCTCTCTGTGGGGAGCTCTCCAGCGATTCTCCATTTTTGTAGACCACATCCCATGTGGTTGAGGTACTCCTCTTCCCTTAGCTTGATCCGCATTGATCTCTCCCGAGTGCCATGGCCACTAACACCAATCTATGCCTACTCTTACGGACGTTGCCTACACAAGCCTTCTCCGACTTTGTAGCATCGTTTTGCGTCTAGACTGTGTTGAACTTCTCTCTAGTCCTCCGCCTTAGTTGTTAACTTAGAACTCTGCTGCAACCGTAACCATGATGCCTTTTGCTTGGACCACCATGTCGTGCATCTTTGGCTTTTGCACCCACCATGTCAAACTCTTCAAACCCACTGTCTCCGAGTCGTTGTAAATTGGCCATGTCCTTGCTCGGGTAACATTGCCTCTTGACATCTCTGCGCATGAGCACCCACTCTTCTTTGCATTGCATTGATCCACCATCTGCGAGGATGAGGAGCTCGCCACTCTTCTAGGTTGCTCGCTTCCGAGTTACAAGCATTTGATCTTGGATCCCAACTTACCTCTAAGTCTCCTTACGGCTCCATTCCATTGAATGCACACCACTTAGCTCATGTGCATACTTGAACTCTGCATAGGAACATTCCACCTCCAAGGTCTTCCCAAGTTCAATGCCACTTCTCTTTGGAGTCACTTTGCTGATCCATGATGCCTTTACTCTGCATGGACAAACTCTGCAAGGGTAGAGTTTGCCTCCAAGGTCCCTTGAACATCCCTTCCCACTGAATGCCCAAGTCCACTAAGTCCTCTCTCCACTTGGTGCGAGCGTAGCTCTCTTGGCCACCTTTGTTGAAATTGCCCTTCCGGCTCTTTGAGGCCCTTGCGTTGCTTGTGGTGCTCGTTGGCACAAGGTCTCTTCTCCAAGTCTCTGCAAGGTCTTCCTACTTGAACCCTTCAACTCGACATAGGACCATGTCCTCTTCTTGCCCTCCATGAGTTGCCCAATTCGCTTACCACTCCTTGGGACACACTCTTCACTCCAAGACACCTTACACTAGCCATGTTCTGACTTAGACCGACATTGATTCTCCTCTGAGTTATGCCATTGCAACTCCTCACCATCTGGTCCTCAAGTGCATGCTAATCGAATAGCCATTTCCGACTCACATTGGCATCTTATCATACCACCATGTGGATACTCAAGTTCAAGGAACAATTCACCGCCTCTGCACAGATCCATCCAACCGTGCAAACATTCCGCCTCTCTCGGCATTGGAAGACTCCTCTTATAGCTCTCGGTGTAACCAACTCGCCCACCATAATGCCTCATCTCTTTCTAACTTTTAGACCTCCTTAGGTTGATTTTAAGCTTCCTCCAATCTTGCGTTGCACAACTCTCACTCACTTTCTAGCTCTCAAGCGTTGCACTCTTGGAGAGTCTGATGTGACCCCCTCTACCTAGGTCAGCGTTGCGTTGCGCAACTCAGCATTGGCTGCCTAACTCGTGTTGTGCTGCCTCGCCCAATGTCGCACGAAACTCTTAAGTCCAAAGGGACAATTCACCATGTCTGGATCCTTGCAACCTCTTTTGAAGTACTAACATGCATTAGGATGCCAACCCCATGATGCACAATGTCAGTTGTCTGCCTTGGTTGGGAAGCCAATACAGCCCCTTGAGTACCATCTCATGTGCTGCCCTATGCAAAAGGTGTCCATCCCTTCTTGGGGAGGTTGTCGCTTCAACCATTCCCTTATACTCTCCCCCACTTAAACTGGCGACGTCCTCGATGCCGTTAGTAGACTTCCTCCGTCTACACAGAGGAGTCTAGAGTTAGATTCTAGGACAAAGCTGCAAATGCACTCTTTTTCCAATAACATGGAAGTTCTCCACTTGTTTTGGGGTCTACTTGTCCACAATGCTGCCCTTGTTCAGCAACTTACACCAACACCATACCATTTCCATGCCTTTGTCACCGATCTTTCAGTAAATTGCTTTGCCAGGAACAACTTTCTACCACTGCAGCCTGCCTGATCTGCCCAACTCTGACTTGATCCTACGGTGCTTCCGAAAGCACACACCACTTTCTTCAAGGAAATGGAGCATACTGCCACTGTTGCAAACTATGAGGTTTCACATAATCTCTCACTCTGATTCTGCCACAAGGGAGAGCCACTTCAACTCCATGGCTCGAGTATCAGTTTTGACATCACGTCTCTGCATCCACAATTCAGCCACTCCTGTCCAAGCCCACTGTCCACAACTTGATCTTCCAGCAAATTGATCTGCCAGGAACTCCTTTCTACCACTGCAACCTGCCTGATCTGCCCAACTCTGACTTGATCCTACAGTGCTTCTGAAAGCACACACCACTTTCTTCAAGGAAATGGAGCATACTGCCACTGTTGCAAACTATGAGGTTTCACATAGTCTCCCACTCTGATTCTGCTACAAGGGAAAGCCACTTCAACTCCATGGCTCGAGTATGAGTTTTGACATCACGTCTCTGCATCCACAATTCAGCCATTCCTGTCCAAGCCCACTGTCCACAACTTCTGGGAGTCAACACACTACTCAATGTTTCCACACCTACCGAGTTTTGAAGTTACTCAGCAGCATACTGCCTACCAAACTCTACCAAATGTTCTCCCTTCACTCTTCCTTCTTTGGAGTTAGTTCTGCACCAGCCTGCTGAACTGCTCATCTCGGTGACTTATCCAGTCCCCACTTCATACTGGCCTTTTTCTCCCCAAAGTTTCAAGTCACTTGCACTGACCTACTTGCAAAAGTGCAAACCCCACTCCTTGACACCTACTTCTGGGTCCACACACCCTCATCTCCGATCACCATGTCCACTCCATCGCAAACCACGACTCCTTCCTCATCAGCTAAAACACTTCTCTGAGAAAGTTCTCCAGATTTCTTTCTCTGCTCAGTGACATTGACTCAGCGCTGCTCAGCCCTGATACTACTGCCTTGGATCACTGTGATCTGACATTGCCTGTCCAGCCTGCACCAGTCCTGCATTGGAGCATCTCTACTCCTTGATCCAATTGCGTTGGCATCGCTTCCACTCTGATCACCAACAGTGTTGCCTGCATTGATACTGACTCTCCAGTAGGTACTAACTTGTTCTTCAAAGTTTAATCAGCTCCCTCTTCAACGTTGGTAGCTCCAATTGCCAACTCTCAAGTGGGTTCTTCACTCTGCTCACCAACTTCAGCGATGGTATCACTAACTTCAACACCAGTTGTCAGGCTGCGTGTCAAAGTGCAACATTGCAACCGAGCGAAACCACTCTAGCTCTGATACCAGCTGTCACTGAAATATCCCTTGCAAGTTCTGATATGAATTTGACTTCAAGGAATATCATCAAACACTTCTGATGTAAACTTTAAGCTTGCTGGTCTGAGATTGCAGTCTGACGGTATGCTTGAAAAGTAATGATAAAATGCTTCCAATGCTTATGAGTCAACACTACAATGTTTAAATTATCATCTAGATGCATATATGACTTCTTTTAATCATTTCCGTGCACAAATATGACTTCTAAAAACAAACTAATCACCTACAGCCAAGTGGCATTTCGTCATACAATTGGCATGCAATCTATGAAGTGCAATTGAATAAGTACTACAATGAATATGTACCCAGCAACTTATATCTCCATTGATTT
Source organism: Taxus wallichiana var. yunnanensis (assembly GCA_018340775.1). Lineage (NCBI taxonomy): Eukaryota > Viridiplantae > Streptophyta > Pinopsida > Cupressales > Taxaceae > Taxus > Taxus wallichiana. Next base: position 531,033,916 of record CM031236.1, read on the forward strand.
AGATTGCAAGACTCAAATACATGCCAATGTGCCAAGACTCTTGTCAACAAATGAATACCAATTACAAGCCCAAGTCTGATTACAAAATGCTTCTACAGCAGCATGCTAAGAATCAACTATGATGATGTAACTAATGCAATGATAATAATAAAGAACCTGAGATTTTCGATGGCTGCCTGGAAAGATTAATTCGATTCTCCTCAAATGCAATGATTATACCTCCAATGATGAAGCACCTAGCTGTCTTATCATCTGACAATGCTCTATGAATTTTGTTTGATTTTATTTCTTCTTCCTTGGCTGAAATCGTACCCTTGACTAAGCCGCCCCTGCTGCTTGATATCAGACCTTTGTAATAAATTGTTGACACCATAAACCTCCGTCAAATAGCATCAAATATCATCTAAACCCTTCCTTGTGTGAAGCGCTGCAAGCACCAAGAGAAATCGATGCCAAAGGAAGAAGTAATATGAAGAATCGTGGCACTAGCTTGCTGTCATGAGTGACTGAAAATATCTCTAAAAATAATGCCAAACAGTCCCAATACAAGTCGATTTGCTGGAAGAAAGACTGCTGCAATTTTTATTCACCAAAAGCCTTCAAAACACTGCTGGAAATGCTCAAAAATCTGATTACAACCAATGGAATTTTCTGAGTGAAAATCCCTCTCAACTCTTGGGGTTTTCGTCCACAAGAGATTAAATTCCTAAGGGTTTTTGTCCTTGGAATTTATTTGCAAAAGCTCAAGCTCAATGGAAAGGAAAATGACATAAGAATATTTCTTGATACTAGAAGAGGCAAGTTGACTTCCCTTTTAAAGGAAAATGACCAACAACCAACCTCCAAATCAGCCAATGAAATTACAAGATTATTCCTAGGCCAAGTCGACTTGTTCTAGGAATATTTTGTCACACATTTCTAATTTTCCTTTACATGGGCAAGTCGCAATTTTCCTAGACAATTACATTTATTTTTAAATTGCTTTTGACTTTGCCCAACTCTAATATTTTATTAAGCTTTATTATTTTATTGTATGTGCATTATAATTTTATATTTTAATATTTTGCACAATACAAATAAAATAAATAAAACTTAGTCACCCTGATTTCACCCTTTGGCCGTCGGGTAAAAATGGGCCAAAGGTCTTCACTCGAACTATTCGAGAAAGAGGGACATTACAGTCACGTTGTGTATCAGAGGGCATTGTTGCAAGCGGGCTTATTTGGATGTATGTTTCAGAGGTGTATGCACATGATAGTTTGTCAGGAAAAATGTTGACCAAATCTTTCAGAAATTTGGTGAGAGCATTCAAAAGATACCCGCAGGCTGCAAATGCCAAAAGGGGAACAGTTGATCTTCTGTAACACAGCATTGAAACTTCATAGAGTCTGAGGCTGGTCTATGCTAAAGAACTCTTGAGGGATAAACTTTGAATGTGAAGGGAAATTGAAATTATAGTTATTGATAATGTAACTAATAGAAAACACCCAAAACAAGGCCTGGTCTAAGAAGAAGGATTGCAGATTTCTAAATGCCAAGAGAAAAATAAAATGAAGAGTTGTCCAGGCAAACCTGGGTACCATTGTCGGCATTCGGTGAAGGAATGCCTATGGGAGCAAGTTCATTCTTGAGGAGATTGTAAGCTTTATTTTTTTCTTGCAGAAAGACGCTCATGATCTGGGATAAATATCGTGTGTTTTTCCATTTTCCCCTTTCTCAAAAAGGATTTTTTGACATTTCCAACAAATCCACTCAAAGCTATGTTTAGACTAGGAAAATCCATTGTTTTTAATTTTATTAGCTGAAAATAGATGATAAGCAGTTTCACCTGGTAATTACTCAGGTTTAGTTATCCTTTACATCTCAGTTACCAGATAAAATATAATAGCAATCCTTGAATCAATTAAAGTGAAGTCACTTCTGATTTGGGCTCTTTCTGAAAATCAATCGATCGATAAGCATTTAACATGCTGGCATTTATGAAACAAGGTAGAAAGATAGGTTACATACTTTTGTTTGTGAAAGCACCTTAAGGATCCTGCATGTGCTAATTGTTCACTATTTTGCAGGGGATAACAATTTTGGAGATGACAGGCTTTTGTATGCTGATGGTCAGCTCTGGCTTCAGAAGCATCATATTATGGGTCGTGCTGTTGGGTAAGCTATTGTTTATATATTTGAAAATTTATCTCAATACTATGATGAAGTGATAGAATACCTGGGTTGAATTAAGACTTCAGTTTTTAATTGAGAGGTTTGGATCCTCTCCCATTAGACTAGTTTATGCAATGTCGTTCCTTAACTCTGCAAGTCTTCCAATAGCATGCCTTAGAAGAAGTAAACTTGGATTTGAAATGCAGTTGTTTTTCATCCTTTCATGTTTCAATGCAATATTGAACAATAAAAGACCTTGAAACTGTGACAGCTTTTAGTTGGCCTCATGTTTTCATCTTCCCACAATGATTTTTCGTTGATCATTGCTGCTTACCATCTTAGAAATTCTGTTATGTATCATTCTTCATTGTTGTAATTTATGTAATGATATAATATTTGTGAATGTTCAGTTATATAATAATGTCTTGTATGCAGGTTCTTACCGTATGTTGGCTGGGTTACAATCATCATGACTGAGAAGCCCATTATCAAGGTTTGTTTATGGAAATTTTCTAATATATTTTTAAGTGAGTTTGGTTTTCACTGCTGTCATTTGGCAAACATTGACCTCAGTGGCAATATTTACTCACCTAGTGAAGTATTAAGAGAATATTTATGAGACATTAATAAAATAATGCCCTTGATCAAATCTCAAATCTTATTTTCAAAGCTTATTTCTGTTGAATACTTGACGTTTCAAATGGTTTTTTTACCAGTATATACTGATAGGCGCTTTGGGTTTGCTGGTAATCACATCAAAGGAGTAGGGATTCAATAAATTATTTATCATCTGTATGTGAATTTCAATCCCTATATTTTGCATTTTATATTCTATTTGTTTTTAAATTGCTGGAAGTGCTCATATTCAATACTTGATTTTATAATCCCTTATCCATTGTTTTCATTTTTCTGAAATGAAGGGCATGCTATATTTCATTAACTTTGTTGCCTTGCAGGTTCTCGGTGCATCTTCTTGTAATTTAGAGGTAATCTTGTGAACAGAGTCCAAGGATACAAGACAATTTTTTTCAGGGCATGCTTGTTGATGTATGCTAAAGTTTTTCAATTCTAATGGAAAACACTTCCTCTCTAAAGAATATTTGTTTTTAGTTAATTCTATTGTGATGAGAGACATTTGGCATTATCCTGTTCCAACTTCGGGTTCATCAAGATGTGGCATTTATCTTGGTATTTATTTATTATGTTGAAATATCCCTTGTGGGATACCACTTAAAAATGCACAAAATATTGAAAACTTGCAGCCAAATAAAATACTGATTTATACAGATTTTTATAGTAAGGACAACAACTAAATAAAATCAATATCTCCCAAGATATCCACTCAAATCACTTGAAAATTTAAAGAGAGCTTGATATTATTATAGAGGATATAATAAAACTGTTTTGGAATTTTACACAAATTAAATTGCTGCCAAAAATTATAGAATGCCCTAAGCGGTTGGAAAACTTCAGAGGTTCGTGACCCTCTAAATACAAGAGCAAAAATAAGGGTCTTTGGAAATAACGATGACAGATATAGGAAATAGTATTTCCACCTTCAGATATGCAAACGACTGGCTAGAAAACCCCCAAATAAGGGCTGCAAGTCGCCTTGCTTGGTATGGGGTCGGAAAAATGATGGAGGTGCTTTCAACGTTTTGCCACACCCGAGGCCCCAAATGGCTGCCGTAAGTTTGATTTGGAATCCCTCTGATTATCTTCCCCAAATGCCCCCAAAAATCCTCAAAACCCTTCCTCTCGAACCCTCTGGAAATATCTTTGTAGCACGGCCCAGAAAGCGGCTCCAAAATGACAGACTAGGGTAATATCGACCACTCACCGAAGAATGCCCTGTTAGCTAGGGACGGGTCTCTCACCACCGAAGCTAGGGTCCCTGTGGGATTTGACTCCACAAGCTGAAAATACGCAACAGTAGTAGCTGCATGAGAAAGAGGCTAAAAGTATGCGACAAAAAGTGCCTTTTCTTCCTTCCTCGTCTCCTTATATACTTTTCCTTGGCAAATGAGCCCCCATAACCCTAGGCACATTTCATTCCATGGAGGGGCCACTAACATAAAAGTAACTATAGTTAATTTTTTTTTTTTTGAGTCGCCATGTCCAAAAGTGACCCCCAAACGCAAAACTAGGATATTAAAACCATGGGGCCCCTTCCCAAAAGCTTCTAGCATCCACAGGACCCCCGGGTTTGACCATGTTTTGGACCCGACTTGGCCCTTGGGCCATTTGGCGTAGGAAAAAGGGGACATTACAGAAAGGGGACATTACATATGTTTAGTTTTATGCAAATAAAGTGTTCCATTCATAATAGTTTAGATATTTGTGTAGGTAAGAGTTCGAGCATAACATAAAAACTTACAAGTATGATACTACAACAAAGTTACTTTTAACAGGAAAATTTCATAGCATTCATAAGCTGTTTTTGAGGAAACGAGCAGAGAGGATTGGGTCAATTAGAATATCCTTTTCATAGATAACTCCATGCCACAAGCCCTGTATTGAAAGACCAATGTGTTATGCAACATGGTGGTTTAAATTAGAGGCAAGCGGAAGTAACAAATTTTATGTGATACGTTAGATAATATTTGTTTTGACCCGATAGTAAACCACTTTTAAGATATCTTTGTGGGGATTAATCTTTGTGTTATTGATACACTAAACTACCTTAAACAAGATTTTTATATTCAATTTCTTAAAATCAAGTACAATCAATTGCAAATATACGAGCCTTGTTTATGGCTACTTTTCAAACAAGATGGAGCAGAGTGCACAAACAAGTCTTAATTGTGATCACCTTGAAGGGTGTAATGTTAATCAAGAGGAAGGAGAATGTTTAAAACTAAGAACACTGGTAAATTCGATATTGACTATGCTGTGTCCGAAGAAGAGTTTATTTATTCAAGCGCTTTATCGAGATCATCTCTAAGTTCACGTGAGGGTCACTCTACTACCTTTAACAAGATTTGGTATATGTTCAAGTTCTTTCAATTTGTAGAATCAATTGCAAATATACGAGCCCGGTTTATGGCTACTTTTCAAACAAGATGGAGCAACAATGCACAAAAGAGCCTTAATTATGATCACCGTGAAGGGTATAATGTTAATCAAGAGGAAGGAGAATGTTTAAAAGCGAGAACACAGTAAATTTCGATACTAACTATGACTATGCTGTGTCCGAGAGAAGAGTTTATTTAGTGAATTGCTTTATCATATCATCTCTAAGTTCGGTTGAGGGTCTTTGGAAATCCATGATTTAGTCGTGTTGGAGTAACCTTCCTTACTAGTTGTGTATTGTAATTTTGTGTGGCACAATGTAATTCATTTCGTTGTTGTAAGATCAATGTTTAATACCAGTTAGTGACCTTCAATTGAGTGGTGCACCTAATGAAAACGAAGAGCAAGTTCTTAGAAAGATGAATACTCGACAAAGCTCTTGATTTTCAAAGCGAATCATTCCTTATCGATTCGATTGTGTCTAATTGTGCCCGGGTGCTATCAATGATCCATCACTTGATGAGAAATTAGTCAATTGTCTTTGAAGTTGGTGTACCAAGATTCCATTGTGAGTGAGGGTGTTTAAGTACTACATATGCAAGTCGCACACTTTATCAAACTAGCAATCGCATGTGTACAATGCAATGTGAACGCCGAACAATATATGTTATTTGATTTAGAGGGATAGTTATTACTTTTGTAGTTGATGTTGATAAGGGGTGTGATTGATTTTGTAAGTGTAAGAATATATTTGAAACGTTACATTTAAAGGTTTTATCTCTACATTTCAAATTTGTACATATAATAGAGATTCCGCATCTATGCCAACTTCTTCTTGACTAATTGAAGGTTGCAGCAACTCATCGTTTTCTGAGGATGGGTCACTCTTTGTAAAGAGCATTTTCTTCTCTCTTAGAATAAATTGTACGGTTTCCATATTTTTTCTTACACTTAGGCATTCATCTTCAAGCTGCTTCATATGCAGCGTATGACAGTGTCCATGCCTTCGCTCTCTGTTCTTTGGCTTCCTGCATGACAAAACATTAGTGTCACAAATTTTATGGATCATGTTTAACATATTTTTGTTTAGATTAAAGATTAGCATAAGTGTTTGTCTAGAATACATGCAAACAATGTAATCTACAAGAGGACATTGGAATTTTACATCTGACAGTTCCCTCCCAAGTTGTATTCCTCTTGCCCTGGTTGCAAATTTCAAAGAACAGACAGTCTCTGCTAGGTCATCTTCCTTTGGACTGATATGGATGAGCATTAGATTCTTCGAATCATGTCCTGCATAAATCAGAAACTCAATCCTGTATTACACATGCAAAATGCTACAACCGTGAAACCATAAGATATGCTCCTACATGGATGCACCACATAACATGAAAGAGTATTTTGATTACCAAGAGAGTCGAGAATCTGGGTGAGATTGTTGTTCTTGCTGATACAAAAGGAAGCCAGTATTAAAAAGCTGTTTGTTGAAGAGTATACCTCCTGCTTCCAACTCACTAACACAAAGAATAAATATATGAAAGAGCAGATGCTTTGGTAAAGGTGCGAGTACCTATAAGGAATGTGGGATTGTTTCTTCTGCAATGCACTAATAACGTCTGAGAAAAAAGAATTTTGTCCCTATAAACCCACAAATTCAATGATAAAATTACCAATCCACTCCTTATCGACTATATATGGAGCCAAATTAAACCATGTAATTTTAGCTATCAATATGTAGTGTGCACACTAAATTTTAGAAGACCGCAAAAACCACCAAAAGAAACTAATTCTCCGTAGAAACCAAACATTCAAAAGCTAGAATTACCGATCTGCAACAAATTAGTTGTACATATAAGGTCAAATTGAACCAAGATCTTCACAAGAATTGCTTAATATACATGCAAAATAAAACAATGTCGAGAAAACCATTACAAGCAACTAACTCTCCCAAAAAGAAAAATTTAATGATATAGTTTACAATCCGTGTCCGAATTTAAATAAATGAGGTCAAAGTGACCCAAAAGTTTTGCTAAAATTACTTCAATACACACTTCAAATACGAAAGGACCGCAAAATCAACTAAATTCCCCTACAAACTGCAAATGCAAAAGTAAATTACCAATTCATAGAAAGCTAACTGTATGTGAGGTCAAATACAGCTAAAAATAGCTTTAAAAAGTAACAACGTCAAAATGCCATCAGAATCAACATCAGAATTTCATTGTAACACCACTTTCAATATCTTAGTAGTTTCCATTGCATTCAGAGGTTAGATTTTCAGGAAACTATGTAGATCTACAAAAATAATAACAGATTTGTAATTGCATCATCAATTGGAATGCCAATAAAAATTGCAAGCCAAAAAGAATGTGTAGATTACATAAAACTGTATACATTCCAGAGAAGCTAACTGGGAAGCCTTTGTCATCATTTAACTTTATCTTCACATGATGAACCAATACAACTAACAATGAATATAGACTTTTATACAACAATATTGAGAGTTTATGACCGCCAAAATATAAATGAAACCAAATTTGCATTTAAAAGATAAACCTATGAAAGTTTAATTTCTTTGAAATTGTTAAACATCAGAAGTTGAAATTGCAAATTGCTGGAGGAGGAGAACACAAGAAAGATTTTAAAAGTATTCGAGAGGGCCCAGTTTGGAAGAACTATTTCATACTATTGAAACCAATTTTATAAATAGAAAAGTCATTCATACAAACTGTAACAATTGTATTCAATATCTTGTTTCTGCCATCATAAGTTTGGCGTTCATTCCCACTATATCACATGGAAGTGGTTGAGCATCACATACAAAAAAAATTTCAATATAAACAAACATCACAGACTATTTCCTCGACTCTGTCCTCACTCAACTTGTGATTCAATAAGCTACAAACCAATTAACACAAAAAGTGAGGCTCCACTAAAATTGATGATAAATCCAGGAGAAGTATTACATCAACAAACAACATTTGAATTTCTGAACCAACACACCTGTAGAGCAAGCAAGCAAAGTCACAATGAAGACCTTCATCTCTTGAAATGAGCTTATTTGAGAAAGTTAGACCTGGCATCTGTCCCTTTTCTTCAACCAAAATATTGAACAAAAGATGCAAGCATATCCCACATCAGACAAAATCACCAGAAAACATAAAGTATAAGCAATGCATTAGGAGAGGTTGATGGACACACCTGCCAGAGAAGAATATGCCTTCCACACAAGCAAATGCAAGAATCCTTTCAGCAAAGCTTTCAGAGCTGAAATACATAGAGGACTAATTATTAGACTTATGCATGGCAAAGGCTAAAAGTCACAAACAAAAGAAAATGCATATATTACCTATCAATCCATCGAAGAGCCCAATCTGCCTTTCTTGTCACATAAGGAACAATATCAATAGCATTGAACAAATGGAACTTTTGCTTGGGGTCCTTGATATAAGTCTCTAGCAAAAGACTAAGTTTATGGAGAGTGCACTTCAAGTAGTCAAACCAAGCCCCAACCAAGATCTTACAATTATAAAGACTAATAATAAATCCTGCATAGCAAAGTAAAGCCGAAACAGGGGTAGAAAAGGAAAATACTTGAATGAATATTCTCAATTGCAATTTGAAAACCATAAAATGCATAGGGCTAAATAGACAACACATTGCATCTTGATTTAGATTTTGTAACTCATTCAAAGAGGCTAAGGGCCATAAACGATATTAGATAGCACCCATGTTGAGTATTCTCAAGTATCAATTAATATTATTTTAAATTTTATTAACCATTAAAAGCTACAAGCATTCCTTGAGCATTTAATTTGTTTAATTTATCTTCAATATCTTTTGTTTTAAACATTTTACCTCGGGCACCGAAATTATTTCATGAAGCGGCCAACCAAATTCTCAATACAATCCCATCGAGAGGCAAAAAAAATACCAAAACATCGCAGAGCAGAGATCATGATGGCGGTTTCGACCGTGTTACCGAAGACACAACGAAGGGTTTGTGGCGCGGCGTTGATCCCATTTATCGCGTTGATTCCGTTGGTGAACAAGATCACGTCCGTCTCGGTAACCACACTCTCGTAAACCATGTGATTCGACTTCACAAGATGAGATATCGTATTTGCAGGCTCATGAATACAATATTTGTGGGCTCTGTCAATGTAGAAATGTCTACATAATGAGGGGGAAAAAAATTGAGTCCCCCAAATCCACCGTGAACTGACATGGTGGCATGCACAAATACATAATACATATCGATGCCTCCTCTGAACCCAAAAACGAACCCTAGCAAAAACAAAATACGATCTGCCCAAAAACTTTACACTCGAAATCTGACTTTTTAGGGTTAAAAATAGGAAAAACGTCACCACACCTCTGGTGAAATTTAAGATAGTGGCGTGAACAACCGGAAAGTCCTTTCCCATAGGGGGAATGCCTTCGGCGTAATGAGAAGTGACTGATTTATCACATGGAATTAAATCTATTTTTTAACTGGTAAAACAAGACAAAATGATAATATTTGGTTTTATGAGATTTCCACAGAATGACATAGTATAGATTATATTTGGAGAATTGTATGCGAATTTTATAAGGCCAACGTTTCGGGTCATCAACCTGGACCCACCATCGGACAAATAGAATAATATGATAAGATTGTTGAGGATGCTTTCTTAATAAATAATGATAGAAATGGTAAACAATTTGTAGTCGGCCAAGCAAAGGTAAAATAAATGAAGAACTTTTTGTTTTTTTTTGGAGAGACAATATTATTTTAATTAATTTTAATTTTTAATTGTTAATCTTATTTATCCGGGGGAGGGGGAGGGGGTTCAAGAGTGAAACGAGGATGCACATTAAAAAGAAAACAATAAAAATGAAGCAACATGACGGATAGAGAGTTAAGAAAGGAGAAAATTTTTTATTTTTTTTAATTTTTAGAAAAAGGTTAGGGAGGTTCGCAATCACCGGTTTCTAAGTATTGCTTAAAAATAGACCTTTATTCTTGTTAATGTTACTATCATGGTGCATGATTTCAATGGTTTTGCGAAGATGCCTTTTACAAAGTTTTCTTGGTAGCGATAACACTAACTGCATCCATACAAATGGTGTGCTTAGTATTGAGGGAATGTTTTGCTAAAGCAGAATGCTCAATATGATCATATTTAATGTCTTTATCATGTTCATTGATATGAGTTTTAATCGACCCCCAATTTCACCAATGTAAGGTTTTCCACACGAACATTTAATCATATAAACACCACTATTGAGGTTGTTATCAATTTTATCTTTAAGAGAATTAAGGTTCATTTTTAAGGTATTGATAGGAAGGAAAGACGTAACAATGCCTTTTTTATTTAGGATTTTAGCTTTTTATCCATAGTGTTCTTAATAATAAAAAGCGGGGAGGCTTTTCTATTATTAGAATAAGGATAATTAATATTAGGACGAGGGTGGTTACATTTTTAATTGTATTAACAATCACATGATCATTATAACCATTATTTTTAAAAACATTAGAAAGGTGGAAGAGTTCAATATTAAGGTGCTCGCTATCAAAAATCCGCAAAGCTCGAAAGCAAGCATTTTTAATACACCAAAGCATTTTGAGATGGGTGATGGTGAGATTTGGCCCTAAGGTAACAATTTGTGTGCGTTTTCTTTCTAAAAGCACTATGGGCGAAAGTTCCATTTTCCTTATGCTTAAGCAAGATATTATGGAAATGAATAGTTTCATTGACCTCGATTTCCATGGTGAATTGAAATGGGAAGAAATGCTATTAAGGTGAGAAAGAAAATCATTGAGTTTATCTAAGCCATGAACCCAGTAAACATTAGTATCATCCACAAATCGTTTCCACCATTTTGGTTTCAATGGGGAAGACTCAATAGCTTTCTTTTCAAAGTTTTCCATGAACAAGTTAGCAATAATAGGAGAGAGTGGGGATCCCATTGCAATACCTTCTGTTTGTTCATAAATTTCTCCATTAAAGCTAAAGAAGGTAGACCTTAAACAAATTTCAACAAGCTTGGAAGTTTCAGAATCAGTGATATCATTAATAATAGAAATGGCTTCATCAATGGGGATTTTGGTAAAGAGAGAGACTACATCAAAGTTGATGATAGAGCCCTCCCTTTCGACTTTCGATGTTTAATAAATTCCACAAAGGCAAAAGAGTCTTTAATGTACGATGAGGAGCCACCCACTAAAGGTTTAAGTTTTTTGGCAAGAAAAGAGGCAAGTTGGTAAGTGGGAGAGTGAATGGTATTGACAATGGGACAGATAGGAGCACATGGTTTATGAATTTTAGGCTGGCCATAAATTCTCGGGGTGATTTCATTAGAGGGAATAAAACTTTTGTTAGTCTTGGCATCAGAGAAGGATTTTTAATTGCATTGGTGATAGTTTTTAGAATTTTATTAATAATATTTTTACTTAATTTCTTATAGCTACCACAATTAAGATGATAAGTCATTTTAGAAACGTAATCCCCATAATCAAGGACTACCACAACATTGCCTTTATTGGCTTTAACAATAGCTAGGTTTTTATTATTTTTAAGGTTATTTAATGCAATTAACTCAACTTTAGTTATATTACTTTTTGGCGGTTTTGCTCTCCTAAGAAGGACCACACAGTTCCGACAAACCTCTTCAACAACTAATTCGGGAAAACCATATAAGGCATTCTCAATGTTAACTATAATATCCTTGGTAGGGATGAATTTAGGTGTAATGGCAAAACCAAGACCCCTATTTAACAATTTGATAGAGGATAGATAAATTTATTACATTCCCAAGCGAATTAACAAATCTATTATTAGCAATGGTAGAAATAACTTCGCAAGAAGAGGGCGATGAACATCAATGGAACGTTAGGAAGGGCTTTGAATGGGAGTGAGAAACAAAGAAAAAGATGGAGGAGAGCGAGGCAAGCTAATGAGAGGAGGGACGTCTAACTTTGGGCTTCCATCACATGATATGGAAGGAGACAAAGGCTCAATCTTGTGTTGACCACACGTTGAGAAAGACCAATTGAAGAGCAATTTGTATGGCAAATGACCGGTCTTGCAAACATTTAACACATTGAGGGGGAGGAAAAGACCTAGGCTGGAATTTGGACAAAATGGGAAACAAAAGCATCTTTGATAAACGAAGGATCAAGCGGCACCAAAATAGAACAAAAGCCATGGTTAGAGAGTGAATCCCTGACAAAGGTAAGATTATCAAGGTTTTGGGGCCTAAGAGCAAGTAGTTGGCCATAAGAGAAGCGCACTGAGGTTAACTCGGGAGACAAAAGACCTCAACTATGACAGATCAGATTTAGACCAATGCCTAAAGTTATGGTAATGAGTTTTAGCCCTGAGTTTATTGAATTTTAGTTTAAGGTTCAAGGTCGATCTCTCTAAAGTAACAAAAGCTTTTAATGCGAGAGAAAAAATCAATGATTTGCCAAAAGTCAGGTTTCAAGGTCGAGGCTAACTCGAGATGTGGAGAAAAGACGTGGGGAGATAAACGACCAAGGAAGGAATGAAGGCAACGAATTTCAGATCTAAACAGAGCAAAGCTAGACTTATTGCAAATAGATTTATCTATTTTATTTTTATTTTTAAGAGAATGAGAAATACAAACAAAGTTTGGAATAATGTAATTATCTTTGCAACTCTTAAGAAAAATAAGATCAATCTTCAGGGATAAATTAATTATGAGTTTTTCAAAAAGCCATACCTTATTCACAAAAACCCTTTTATGTAGGGAAATAATTGATTTTATGAGATTTCCACAGTATGACATAGTATAAATTATATTTGGAGAACTGTGTGAGAATTTATAAGTCCAACGTTTCGGGTCATCAACCTGGACCCATCATCAGGGACAAATAGAATAATATGATAAGATTGTTGAGGATGCTTTCTTAATAATGCTTAAGAAAAGTAAGATCAACAATCTTCTTGGATAAATTAATTCCGAGCTTTAAAAAAATGATAATATGTTATGTGATCACCATGAATATAATTAATAACACAATTGGTCCTTGCTTCTTGTTTAATGTTTTCTCGTGGCTTTATCTTGCATGTTATCTTGGCTAGTATCTTTCTTTATATATTTCAATGCCACGATCTCTGACGAGAATCTTAGGAATAATGTGACAAAGGAACTAAATTAACGATTCTTTAATGGTGATATGTATCACATTAGAGTTAAATTGTTAGTATTAGAGAATGAAGAGAAATGGAGGGCGTAAGGCATGTTGACATACTCTTTTGTCTATGATGTGTGTTTGTCTTTAATTAATTTTAAAGAAGTTCCATATTTAGGTCAAGTAGTTATATGCTAATTATTACTATATATTGATTGATAATTGATTAGTGAATGTTTAATATTTTTAATACCTTCCTATAATTCCTATAATAACTTAACCAAAGAGTATTGCAAGTTATCGAAATGATAAAATGGAACCAAGTGATGTTTGATAATTAGATTTGCATCTTTGCCTCTTAGGTATGAATCTTCTCATTGCAATACTCAATTGGTTTTGTGTTGTCCAATTTATAAATTTTAGTCAATACAATAAATGAAAAGATAACTAACAACAAAATATAAATTTGGTTGTGTGGGTGTAGGATATATCACCCCATCCATTCATTGTCCGTATAGTGTTTTGTTGGCGACGAATTATTTTTGTTGTTGATAGCTTCAACGACTTCCATAGTCTTGAAATCATATTCTTAGAGATGTTGTAGGCTCGTGCATGAAGATGTGTTGGAACATTATTATAGAAAAGCTTGGGACTCAACACCCAAAGTAGTAGTATCAACACCATTCCCCACCCCATATTTATAAATGGGTGGAGTTCGCTAAAAATATGTTAGAGTGGATGAAATAAAATTTGCAAATGGTAATAAAGTGACATTGGGGTTCATTAGATTATGTACATAAGGATGGAAATTTGAAATACAAGTTTATGGAAATTTGAAATACAAATGAACTTAACTCTCTCAAGAAGAAGGAAAGAGAGTTTCTCCATAATTTCTAAAGAAATAGCTCAAACAATAAAGGAGCAATGAGCGGATGAAGAAGTTGAATGGTAGAGGTGCCACACTTGACGACAATTCCCTCTTAATGAAAACTTGCATTACTTTGCCATAATCAATCATAGATTCATCCTAGATGAACATAAATGGCTTAGGAGGATGCTTGCATTTGATTTATTGTAAAATTAACTATCGGTGCATATGAGGAAATATCTAGAAGTGTGTTAGGTTTATCATTTCGTCTAACTAAAATCTTAGGGTTCTCAACCCTAAGTGAAGGTACAACAAAATGTGTGTTATGAAGATTCTCATGAAAATTGGAACTCTATCATGAAGTAATCCATTGAAGTGTCATTTCTACTTCATAACCAATGGCATGGCAAGATTTCCACTTATTAGGCTAGACTTGAGCAACAATGTTTTGAATATGTTTATGACATCTCCAATCGGTGATTTAATCAATCTATAACTTAGATGATCATGACAAGGTACACAAAGACCTTCGAGGGTGCACCATATAGACTTGACCAAATCTTTGTTCAAGGAGGCACTATTTGCTTCCATATGAAACACCTTCAAATCACATTGAGTTCTTTATGAAGAAGCAATCCAAATGTGATATTTGTAGTAAGAACAAGTCTTCTCATAGTTTATTCTATCAAGTTGTGATAAGCTTTCCACAACAAGATGAGCTTTGTATTTGTCCAAAGTACTATTGACTTTCTTTGTTGACTTTGTACACCCATTTGTATCAATGGATTGTTTACTTGGAGGTAATTTCACCAACTCATGTGATTGTAATTCTATCAATTCTGGGCATGATTTTTCATTGAGGAGTCATATTCTTCTTATAGCACAATCTCCCATTTAGATTGTCTTCTTGCTTCAAAATTTTGCTTGTGATTTGTGTACTACAAAAAACATATATGTGAGAATAAAAATGAACATGCTATGCTAGATTAACAAATTTGTTTTTGGTCCTTCAAGCCAATGCCTTTGATTAAGGGATTAGATTGAGGCATTTCATCATCTCACACACCCTTTATAGTGAAGTCTAGTATGTGGAGGTTGATTGTGGCAAGGTTAACAAGCCTATACAAGCTACTTTGACCAATGCTTAGGAAACTATCCTACCCTAGCTTACATTAGACACGATACACCAATGTTGGGTGTGTGTTTGTTTTTTGTAATATATGCGATTTCTATTCATGTTAGGAATACATCTAACATTCATTAACATGATTTTATTAGCATCATTCAACATTATGTGGATATCTCTTATCCCTACTATATTGCAAGTGACAAATTGATTCATATATATTTGTATTTGTATTATTTTTATCGACCAATCACCCGGGAAATTAAATGTCTGGATGTGTTGGAATCAATGAACTAGTCACTTTGGTGGTACTTTGTTGATAGAGCATGATGCCACGAGGGCATACTTTTTATGAGAATCCCACTCATCTTCAATTGTTGTCACATTTGCATATCTTTGTGACCTTTGTTTTGGTGAAATAATCATATTGTTGCTCCCGATGATCCTTATTGACATGCCAAAGATTATGATAATAATAACATGCCACTTGATATCAAGTAGATTTGTCGAGGTTATGTTTCTAGGTCCCTTTCCATTGAACAAAAATGCACTATCGATTCTATTAGAAGTAGGCTCACTTATTTGTCTTTTTTTGCTTTCCTTTTGCACCAAACAAGAACATACTTGCTCAAATGTTAGGGTCTTGCATTTTTCCATTAAGTGTAAACCCACCGCAAGTGTTTCATAGGAGGGTGGTAAATTATTCAAAGCAAGAACAAACAAGGTTGTCATCATCCACGGTTTTGAAGGAATGGATAGAGGACATGTCAATTCAAGAACAACATTTTCATAGATAACTTAATGCCACAAGACATGTTATTAAAGACCAATGTGTTGCATTATGGTGGTTTGCATTAGAGACAAGTTGAAGTAACATATTATATGTGATATATTAGATAATATTTGTTTTGACGTGATATTAAAGCACTTAAAAAAATGTTGCGGGTGATTGATCTTTGGGGTATTGACACACATAACTACCTCAAACAAGATTTGGTATAAGTCCATTTACTTGCAATTAGTAGAATCAATTACAAATCTAGGATAAAATGGTGCTCTCTACAACTATCGAAACACCTTCCAACCAAACTTTGCTACCACAATGAGAACTAATCAAAATGTAACCTTATTTGGAATAGGAAAAAGTCTCCTCATAGTCTATTCCCTAGTTTTTCACAACAAGATGACTCTTGTAGTTGTTTAAAGTACCATTGAATTTTCTTTTGACCTTGACACCCATTTGCATCCAATGGGTTGTTTACTTGAAAGTAATTTCACGAACTCACATGGTTGTCATTATGTCAATTCCTAGGTATAATTTTTTTATCAAGGCATCATATTCATCTTGCAATGAGTCTCCCTTTTAGGTTTTTCTTTTGTTTCACAATATCATTGCAATTCAAGTATCATAAAAAGATCATATGCGAGAGAAAAATAAACATACTATGTTGGATCGACAACTTTCTTTTCAACCCTCTAAGCCAATGCCTTTGATTGAGGCATTCCATACTATCGCACATCTTAGATAGTGGAATCTTCCTCCACAACTAACTATGCATTAGATTGAGATTTTCATCCTCCCACACGCCTTATATAATGAAGTCTCTCTCCACAAGTAATGAATATAGGTTGGACATGGCAAGGTCAACGAGCTTATACAATCTTCCTTGCTTAATGACTAGGGCAACTACCATGTCTTGTTTCATGTTAGAGGTAAGATACACTTGTGCCAGAGAAATTCACAATAATGTTGAGACTTTCTAACAAACAATTTTGTATTTATCTTAGGAAAATACCTAATGTCATTTCTTAGTATGATTTTATTAGTATTATTAAACACTATACAAATATTACTTATCCCCTCTACCACAAGTGACTACCCATCAACTAATAAATTGATTTATAAATATTTGTATTCGTAGTAAATTTTACCCTACGACACGTAAAATGTCTAGATGCATCATAATCGATGAACTAAACATGAGGGAATACTCTTCCTTGAAATCTTGTTTATTTCAATTGTTGCATATATTCCTATCCTCACAATTTTTGTTGGAGGAATATCATTATTATCACTTTTAACAATCCTTTTAAATATGCTCAACCTTATGATACTAATAACACACCACTTATATTTTGAAGTATATATCTTAGATTTATGTTTCCTTGAGTGAGCAAATGCACTCTCTATATGTCCACAAGTAGATTCACTTGTCAATGTTTGCTTGCACTCCATTTGAAGCAAACATGAACTAACTTAATCAAATGTCAAAGTCTAACTTTACGTCATCAAGTGTAAAACCTCCATAAATCTTTCGTAGGAGGGTGATAAACTATTCAACACAAGAGTCATTGGGTTATCATTTTCTATTTTTTGTTCATTGAAGATGTTTTAATATCTTGGACTAACACTCATTCATCTTTGTGGAAAACAAATGATTCTTAAAGGACACGACCCAATTTTTCTTTTGAGGCTGATACTTGTTTTGAAGACTCATCCAAAGATCACTTATCACTTTGTCATTTTCATCTCGGTGATTAAATCATCTAGCACAAATATTTTTAACATTAAAAAGCCTCTTTATGATGCTTGTCATTGTCAACATGATTTGTATTAGGGCTCTACTCATTTTTGAGAATGTTTTGATTGGAGCAACGATACTCCATAGTTGTGAGTATCTCATGACTCGAGAGATCATACCTTTGAACAATAAGCCTCCACATTTTTGACACAACTAAAATTTGAATATTGGCCATGATTTACATATGAATTGACTTTTGGCCCATAGATCAATGCAAAATAATATTTCCGTGTGCAATGTCTAGAAAAATATGTTTTTGTCCTCGAAAAATGCTTGCGAATGTTGTTCTTGGCTAGGTTACATCTTGGGTTCTTTGAAAATACATCAAGTTTTGTGCCCTAATGTTACACAAAAATGTCAAACATTTAATTGTTCTTGTTTTGGAAAACTTTCCCCCTTAGGGATTGATTAAAAACATTCTCACTTTGTTGTGCCCTAACATTTAGATTCGGTATGTTCATTCTTCAAACCAAACCATGTCCCTCATTTCCTTTCTCTTGCACATGGCTTGTCCTCACGATTTTGTAATGATAACCATATTTCCTCTTCAAAACATGTTTCTTCTAAACTCATAAAGCTGAAATGAAATCTTCTTTTTACTTTTGCACGATCATTCTTTTTCTATGTTTCTCCTTTTAGTCTTCATGTTTACCTAGATCACATTTTTTTGGTTTCCTTGCACGGTCTTCCTAATCTATAACTCACAAATTTTGGGAATCAACAAATTTTGACCACTCATGTTTTCCTCTTCTTGATTCCTGTCTTGAAATTTAAAATTAGAAATACACCCTCTCACAATCTTTCTGGTGTGCTAGTCGTGTCTGTGTCTTTGCAACATTATTATGCCTTTGTAACTTGTTATGGTATTTGTGATCTTCACGAGCTTAAATCATGACTTTCACAACTTCACCATCATTTCGAGGATCTTGCTTGACCTCCTCTCTTACCATACCATAGCAATACAAGTGCTTTGGTTTTAGCTCACAACCCTTGTAACTAGTTTTGAACCTCTTCTTCTCTTTTCAAAGTGCCTTTGCTTTAGGCTTCGACACATGATATTGACTTCTTGTCCACACTCTTCTCCTACGAATTCTTCAAACAATTGTTTTAATATCAATGTCAGTAAATATGGGAGAGAATGAAGAGAAATGGAAGGCCCATGACACACTAACATTCTTGTGTATGTCCATCTTTTACTAAGCTTAAAGAAAACACATTTAGGTTAGTTATATGTGAATAGCTAACATACATTAACTAATAGTTAATTAGTTAATGTGTTATCGATATTTTATGTCACTTTGGTTATTTTATTGATTTCAATGACCCAACCCATGAAAGTGGCATAAAATTCCCTAACCATGGAGAGATCACTTATCACCTATTGACTGGGTGATCTTCCTCTGCATTTGAGAGGGGTAGCTCCCTTGTATGATGAGGATTTTTTTTTGGTTTTGGATTCTTTTAACCAAAAAACACCCGGAGAAGGACGGAAAAAGAGAAGAATGGAGAAAATAGAGAGGTGAGAAGATGGAAGGGAGGAGTCCACAATAGGCTAAACACAGAGGGATGTTAGGACAACTCAAGGATAATCACAAAATAGGGGAAACCCTCTTTCTCACATGAGGAAAAGAACATGGACAACAACTGTGGAGAGAACAAGAAACACCTAGAAGCACACAATCTTCACCATTCATGGATTACTAATGTATGTCACAAAGTACACCTGCATATATATGCAATACAAAGCCTGCAAATCCTAGCATCACTTGTAATACAAATGAATGGAAAGGTGGACAACATTCAATCACAAATAGCTAAACATGATTTCATGATTGGAAAACATCCACACCATAAGATGAATTCTTCTTCCAATACTCATATCCTTTATTCATGAAGTATGAAAATACATTATACACACAAAGTTGCAGCAACTCTCTTCATAGCTAAGAGAGGAAAAGAGAGAATCCCTTTTACAATTGAGCTCAAGCCTTTTATAGGCATTTACAAATGACTCTTCGTATTTTGGGTGACTTTTCAACTTAAAGTGCAATCCCAATAAAGAAATAGAAACTCTAAGTGACTTAAGTAACTTTTACAAAAGTGATTTCACAATGGAGAAATAAAATGTTGGGGAAGAAGAGAGAAGCTCTGATTGCGATCTATCCAGTCATCTGTCAACACCAAGAATCCATTCCATCGAAGCATGTTTTAACTCAATTTTATCTTCAACATATCCTTGTCCATGTCGGATCAACTTTTGGTACCAATCCTCCCTTTTAACTGCTAGAAACTGGGTGATCATTGTTGCCTTCACTAGTGGTGAGAACAAGGTCAAAACTCAATTTTGCCACAAATTATCTTTAAAATGTTTCCAAACCATACTATAAGGATCCTTCCCTAATAAGAAAGGTATGAATAAAAGTTTATCAAGGTTTGACATGTGGAATTGAGTTATGCCTAAAATAATTTTTCCTTCATGTGAACAAAACAATATTTGGAAGATGGTTTCTCCAAAGGTCACAAAAGTGATCTTGGAGTTTTGAAACATCTAAAAACATTACCTTGGTTCCAATACCTTTCCATCGAATCTAGTGGTGCTAAAAACTAAGCCCGTATGCATAAGTTATGGTCATGACAACACCGTGAACATTCCATGGTTGAATATGAGAACACCCTATCGGGAGAGACAATTTTCAAGGAGAGGAAGGTGAGAAATGTGTTCTATGATGCCAAAATAGTAATAATATCTTTATCCCAATTAAATCCTCTATGTGAAATGATTTTGAGAGAAAATGGGAATAATGTGTAGCAATTTTCAATTGGAGTCCTCTAGTGAAATTTGGTGTCAATCTTCCTTACCAAATGAAATTATGAGAATTTTCTTCTTTAGAGCACGTGTGGAAGCCATGAAAGTGTAGGTTTAGAGCTTTGAGAACACAAAAATTTATTGGAAGCAAAGGAGGAAGGCAATTCATGTTTTGTTTCTTTATTGTTGGGGAATTTGCATGGGGATGTTTGCGAAGATATAACTGCGAGTTGAGAGGAGTAAAATGGATTTTTTTTTAAATTTTCAATGGATATGGAAGAATATGATGAAAAACACATTAATCCATATCTCCTAAAAATTCCACTTCATCATGCAATTGATAGATCAAATGAAAGGTGCTTTCAAGAGGAAGCTATGCTCCAAATTTCAAGTCATTTGGTCCGCTGAGTCACCGAGAAAAAGAAAAAGAATTGTGGGCAAGCTAGAGAAAAAAATGGTTTACTACAACTGAAAAATTATTTCCCACATAAAAATTAATCATCTCACCATCCAACATGAGGTTTGGTTCTTCTTAAAGGCGTTTTCACATAGAGCATTTTGGAAAAGTTTCAATGGGGGTGAGCAAAATAAGTTCTTGACAAGCTAGGTCACGGAGTTAGTTTTCATGCCTTCATGTAGCAAAAATTAATGTCATATTATGTTTTCCCCTTGCAATTTATCTATTTTTCTATTGGGGTCTTTGGAGGGAAAGTAGGAAGTTTATAAAAGTAATTTAAGTGGAGGTGGAGATTGAGGTTTGCAAATGCAAACCCAAAAGCGCACCACTATGCATATCCCTCTTCAAAAGTATGCTCCAATGTGGTGACAACACACTTTCATAATGCATAAAGCATTCCCAAAGTGCGCTTTGCATGGAAGGGCTTCAAAATGTGCCATTGGGTCTTGGGGTTGGGTAAAAACAAGGAGTTTTCTAATTTGAAGTTACATTTACGAGTAAATGGAATGGCGAAAAACACAAAATTAAAAAGATGACATCTTGTTTGCCTTTTCAGAATCCACCAATAGCTCCCATAATGTCCGAGGTTAAAGATGAATTTTCTTCGTAGACTAAAAACACCTTCACAAAAAGCGCTAAGAGTGAGTGGGTTCCCAAGGTCGGTCTAATGATTCCAAAACATGACTGAACCATATTAACATGAAGTAAAATTTTAAACCTTTCCAACGATTTTGCAATCGGGGTTCCCAAAACCATATAGAACTCACTCGACCTTGCCCAAATGTTGACACTTGCAAAAGGGTAAAATTTACAAATTTGACCAAAATGCCTAAAAGAGGCAAATTTTTCTTTAGGGTTGTCGAGTAAAACTCCTAGAAATTTTACATTGCAACATAATGTTAAATAATAATGACATGGATTATAACAAATAATTTAGGATGCTACAACAAGAAACTATAAGACATATTGACAATGCTTAGTAGTTATTAATCTTTTCTTAGTGCAATCTACTCTATTCTTGACATAATTGGAACGAATGAAGTTGAGATTGATCTTGAGGTTCTTGACATTATAGATGGATCACCTTATTTGGATGATGTTATGGACGAGGATAAAAGTTCTTCTTTCATCGTTTTTTCTACCTCCTCCATTGCTTGACATCTAATCTACTTCTTCTAGTGAAGGCTATGGTGGTGTCTTTACCAAATTGTTTATTAAAAATCATGTGAGAAATACTATTCACAACTTGGAAATATCTTTGTAAGAATTGATGGCCAATAGAAATTATAGAACAAATATGGCAACCAAATACATATTGAAAGCGATTGAGGGCATGCCCAAAATTATAAAATTCATATTGGTGGAAATGTGGTACTTGTCTTCACAATGGGACCTATAATTGATGAGGAACATGATGATGTTGAGGAATATTGTAATGTTGAGGGATAGGGTCTTGTTGAGGGTCCTATGATGCAATTTTGACTTGAAGAGAATGGGTATTTTAGGATTTTAGGACTTGATGTAATTCATGAAGAAATGGACATTGATATAACTTGAGGATTTTAGATAGGAAATAGTTGTTTTAGTTACTCCTTACTTAATATGCCAACTAATTGTGGGCTTGTCCCATTTGATTTCGATTTCTCAATTAATATTATACATACTCTAATTTTCGATACTCTAAGATGAATGTTGTATTGTATTATAGTTATTATTAAACTTACCATGCAAAGTTTATATTATTTTGTTCACGTCTCTTCATTAAATTAAAAAATCTTTACATTATTCTTGTTGGGCTTCTTTACCCATTGAAAGTGAAGACTTAACTTAATGTTATATAAGGAGAAACTATTTCAAAATAAGTCAATATACACTTCATATCATGGCAACAATAATATGCTTTTCATATTTGACTAATAATATAGGCTAGGAAAGCTCAATAATTGTCCTCAATGCATAACTTTAAAAAGGTTCACAAATCCCAAGTTGCTTATGCCATTTCTCAAGGTGTTGACATCAATGTTATTTCCCTCTCTATTGTATATTTTCTTTGTTTCTCTTGCATGCTCTTTGTTTAAAAATAAAAATAAATTAACATTTCTCTTTTAGCATATTTGGTGAGTAATTATTAAAAAAATTCCTTTGACATTGTACGAGGGGAAGTATTTTAAAGTGCATGGTTGAAATAAGAATTCCATCTCAATTTAGGATGATGTGAGCGAGTTACAACAAAATCTAAAATCAGCCAGGATTGGTATGTGTAAGTTTATTATAATTTTAGAATTGAATAAGGTTTTCATTTTTGGTAGGTCTTGAAGTGCCAAACCTTCAAAACTTGATGCATTTATAGACAGGGAGTTAAATGAACAATCACTTTATTTGTGTAATTATGGATCCTAACATTTTATTGTAAATACACTTATACATAAAGATGCATTCAAGACCTAAATTTAATGGAGAACAATTATATTGGATTTTGATAATGAAATTACATACTAGATCACAACACAATTCATTTGTTTATTCCTCTCTATTACAAATATGAAGAAGAACCATATAAAGGTAGCCCCTTAAAAGACATAGATTCTACACTCTTTATCTCTTTATCTCTATGAACAAACACTCTCTTATCTCTAATCAACATCACTTAATTAATTCCATATTATTTTCTTTTTCTTTTTTGACCTATGGAGTGCCGTATCGAATTCCCCAAAATCTTGAAAAATATCCGAAATTAAAAAAATCACATTGGTCCATTTTTGGAACTTTTGTTGGGAAATTTCCGCTAAAGGAAGATTGGGGGCTATAATTAAGATAGATTGATAGTTTGCCAATTACAATTTCATAACTATCCCATGCGATAATCAATAATTTTGTCGTATGCTATGGAATATTGGATTTGATCCTTCTTTGATGACGAGAACTAGTTGCATTAAATAGAACATTGACTTGTTAATCTAAAGACATGTTTTTAAATATTTTTGGTTGATGTAAGATTGTCAACTACCAAAGCATGCTTCTACATCATACACCATAGGTAAGTGAAAAATTTGTGTGCTCTTCCAATGGTTTGATGTACTTGCCAATATCATATGCCTTATGACCTAAATCAACTCTTGCATTACTCTTCCATTCCACTTTACCAAATACTCCATACTTTAGAGGGCTAAAATAACATCTATTTCTTCTTGCTTTCTTAGAAAACAATTATTTTTAATTTCCATTATCATCATCAAGTGATTGTTCCTCATGAAAGTGATATAACCTATTACATTAATGATGGGTGGGATATCAATCCCATTCAACACCTCTATCTTATAGGCATTTACAAAACATATTCCTAGAATTTTACATGGTCTAATGTTCTTGCACTTTAATTTATTGTGTGATTAATGAGATATATTTCCTTTTCACATGTGCCAAATCCAAATCTCCAACTTGAATCATTTTACCCTTTGCTTAAGATTGGGTTGTTGTTTATATCCCATCATAAATTACTTTATGTTTTCACTTTTTCATATATACCTCTTTCATTTACTCTTTATACTTATTAGCTTCAACACTTTTCTCACTCAAATCATCGATGTCTCATAAATTTTGAAACCTCTTGGATTGCAACCATGCACTATTTGGAATGGGATTATGCTCCAATTCAATTAACTAAATTATAGGAAAACTCAAAGTGTGTTAAGATAAGGTCTCATTTTTTGGGTTTGTCTCATGACAAACATGTCAACAAATTACCACAACTCTTATTCACCACCTTATTGTACCATGAATTTGAGGATGATACACTCGGATGAAACATATCTTGGTACTCATTTTTTTGCACAAAATCCTCTAAAAACGACCCACTAACTTGGCATCTCTATTCAAAACTATATTTTGAGATAATCTATACAATCTAACTACCTCACTAGCAATCACACGTGAAATGTGCGATGGAAATGCCGAAGGGGATGTATTGAAGAAGTAAAACTGAAAGGAGTGAAATAGCAGGAGAGGAAGAGGAGAGATGAAGTAGGGATTTGAGGGAGAAGCATAGGGATGGGGAGAATTTTGTGAGGAACCAATGGGAAAGTCTTCTTTCCTACAACCGCGTGCCTTTTTTCAAATTGTCAAAAGGAATCTTAGAATGCAAGGAATGGTCGATTGATACTACTAATGTCAATAGTTTTTGTGATTTCATCTCTTACGTAAATGTAAGGGGAATTCAATTACACGTCTCATGAGACACTTTGCACTTGAAGGGGCCAAAATAGAAAATGGGGAAAATCTAATAGGTGTTGGTTAGGTATGGTGGTTGGAGAAATAGGAGGTGTACATTCTTGTCACATTACTTTTCACCATAGGATTACATGTTTACTAATAAAACCATGAAAGTGTGCATGTAATGTCCAGGTCTAAAAGAGATTATTTGATTTCTTAAATATAAGATATGATGTACTTACTCTAAATGTGGCCCAACAGAGAGGCAACATAGAGAAAAATGGTGACCATGAAAAATACCTATACATGAAAAATGACAAACAAACTGAAGAGAAATAAAAAAATATGTTGTTGATATGGACAACTTGGTCTTGGACATAATAAGCTACCCATAGACTTCTTGTACTTTCTCCAAGCATGCATACAAACTCCAAAACTTCATGGTACTTGATGAATTTTGTGTAATCGTATGAGGCACACGTGAAATGTGCGATGTAAATGCCGAAGGGGTAGTGTAAGACGAGGTTGATTTTCAAGGACCAAAACATAAAAGGAGGAAGATGGGTGCAGAAGAGAGGGGCTAGAGGGAGGAGAAATGATTTGGAGGGGATAATATTGGGTGGAACCATTTTGAGGAAGCTAACTTTGTTACGAGGAGGAACATATGTAACATGTGCATCTTTTATCAAATGTTGATGGAGAAAGGGGAAACGATGTGTAAGGCATCGTGGAAAATAGTTTGGAGATATATTAGAATGCAAGGTGTTGTCAATGAATGCTTAAAAGGAAAACTCACATTTTTTGGTTGAATCTCGAAGTTAACATATGTTACAAACCACCATTTTTTACATTGAGGGTTCATTATGTTGTCAATTTCATGCTCATATATGATTATGGTTTCTTTTTAGATTTTAAGAATGTGAATAAGGTCCCCCCGATAAACATTCGTATTCCGTGGCAGAATCTAGGTGTGGGATATGATGAAAGAAGAAATGAGTATCATCATTCATCAAAAAAGAAAATAGTATCGACATTATGAATAACGATGTATTGCGTTAATTTTAAGCTAAATGGAGGGGCCACTCAATCAATGTCATTAACTTTTCCATAAGTTGTGTGGCACCATAAGCATGTTGTACACAAATGAATGAAATGTAATATTTAGTAAGAACAAATGAAGAAGCATGCTTTGTTATTATTTTATTTTATCTTTTAAAGTGTTATTTTTTTGGTTGGATGACATTTAATATGTTTTTCATCAAAATTCAAAGTGGTAAGGTACAATTAACATTCAACGACGAAGAATGTGCAAGCTATATTCCACAATTTTTTAAAAATAATATAAATAAGACTAATTGTTTTTCACCCTACAATAAATGATCTCCCTTTTTTGGTGCATGAAGGGTCCCTGGATTGGTGAAGGAGGGGAGCCTAGGATATCCATGTGAAAGTGTTCCCCTCGTAAAGCAAGAAAGATGACACCTTAATAACAATAATGTCGTTGCCCAACTTGAAGGCAGCGGTGTAATCCTTGTTGATAGTTCCTCCATAGAAATTAAAAATCTAAGATTCAATGGTATTGATACTTTCACACAAGGGCAGTCATTTCCTATTATAAAAACCACCATTACACCTTTCTTAATGGTCGCAAAGGATCTTAGGAAGACACTACTTTGAAAACATAGAACAAAAGTGAATCAAAAAGACGAACATGACATTTGTTATCTCGCGATGACCAACATGTGCGATCCCACGATCTCCTTTGATGAAATGGTATCATACATGACATCCCCTGGGTGGATTGAAATAATCCCAATAAACGGATCAAAATATTGTCAGTGTTGTTGATACGTCTAAAATATGGATAGTGGCGATCACAATATGTTGTAAGAGCCCCACAAGATTTGTATTTGTAAACATGGCTTTTGACGTAAATAAAAAAAATAAGACATGTATATGTTAAGATTGAATATTTTACCACATTCATTTCAGTAATCCTTATAAAAAGAGGCACATTCATAAAATATGGATAATTTAATGGAACGAATAAACAATTCATGTAAACAATTTTTTTTAACAAAAATGTCATAAATTTCTCAAAAAGTCAGAGGGGGAAATCTTCTCGCTGTAAAAAAGTATTTCGGCATAAATATTCACTTATGAATACTCAAAAAGGCATTATTAGTTTCTCCCACAGGAAAAAGGAATTGAAATCTAATAAATACTAGGATCTATAAATACCGGGTGGTAAAAGAAAAATAGTTTTGTAAACTCTTGACCCATATTTTGTTGATTTGGATGAGCACAATGAAGCCTTCGTCCTTGACAAATACATTAATACATGAATATTATAAAATATATTGTTAAATATGAAGTATTTTTGCAATCGATTTTAAAATTACAAATCTATGAAATAATAAAATAAAATAAACATGTATCAACAAATATTATCTATGAACAATTCATAAAAATTGTAATTATGTTTAACCCCATGATATAACATTCAATTATATATAATTAAATATATTTTTCACTATAATAAATTATTATGCCATCAAAGTATGAGTATTATCTCTACCGCCCACCTCCTTTTCCGTTGTTAGAGGGGGAAACCTTAACTCAACCGTGAATGCCTTCAATGCAATAAATAAATATAAACCCTCTCATTATAGATAGCTTGTAATAGCGATGGATGAAAATATATTTCAGATTCCACCATCATTTCCCTCTAATCGCCCATAGGAATTATCCTCTGATTTTCTCACTTTTACAATCCATAAATGGCCACAACGACTCTGCATGCATAGCAAACATTACACAAAAATGAAAAAGCCAGACAAAAGTAGGATAGATTGATGCTAAAATTTAAAAAGAACAAAATAAAATAAAACACCATGAATGAAGTTTTGAATCTATGAAGGAATGAAAGGAAAAGGAGGTCGTTGGAGACTTGATCCGATGACGTGGGGTTTCAAGGTTTGGAAATGGAAGAGGCGCTCAAAAACCTACTTTTACCATAATAATTGTCGACGGAGCGCCAATGTGATAAATTTCGATTACGTGGAAGGATTTTCCTTCATGTCAATTCGTTCAAATCTTGAAAAGTAATGAACAATTAAGGTAGCTTGAATAAAATGACTTACATGGATGGTGTTATTTCCGTCGGATCAAAATAAAAAATTATTATGTCATCAATGTATTGTTGTTATCTACATCATCCACCCCTTGTCCGCTCTCGGAGAGGGCAAGCCTCAACCCAACTATGAATGCCTTCGACGTAATTATAGTGAAAAATAGGTAAGTAACACACCATGTCTGCTTTATTGATAGTCAGCCCTACCCGAGTCCATCTTGTCTACAAATTTATCCAGATATAAATTGCTACCCTCGGGCATTGAGATATTTTGAAGGATTCATATTGGAAGGAGAGAAACATTGGGAGAGGAAGAGGGGTGAAGATGAAGGGGTTAGAGGGTGGAGAAGTGCGGGGCAACAAAATAGAAAGTAGAAACAATGTGAAACTCAAACATTGAACAACATGGCGACGTATATGGAAATCCTTTGAAGGAGACCAGGGTTGTTGTTGAAGACAATGTAGAAACAATTTATAGATATATATGTGAATGTAAGGAGTGGTAGAAAAATATTTTGAAGTGAAAATGTGTTTGTAGTTTTATCCATAACATTTAGAGACATAAAGAAGTGGAGTGTAAGTAGCATCCAAAGGTTGCGACGTCATGTGAAGTTCTCCCCATCAACGATTGTGATGACATCGTTATTCAACTATCACCGACAAAAATGGGACATGTGTGGGTTGTTGATTTTGATTGGATGGAGGAAATTAATCACCTGCATGGGCCACACCTTTTCCATGGATGAGATTATTCATGTCCATATAAATCGATCTATTCTCTATCTTTTTCCACCATCAGTTCCATGTTGTGAAATGCATAAGTTTTTTTGTTTATGGAGTGGATTTGTTAAAGGGGTTGGTCTCCTATTCGTTGTGGAGGTTGGAGCCATATTTATATCGAAACTAAGATCGAAGAAACTAAAGCTAATGTTGTGTTCCTTGGCGGTGCCCATTTTGAAACTTGACTCCAAGTTGGGGATGATTTGAATCACTATAATCTCAATGACCTCGCCAAGAAATATTGAAAAATTCTTGTCGAAGATGGGACAAAGGAATCTGGTGGTGGCATTCATTTTTTGTTAATTAAGAAAGCGCTTCATATTTCCTTGAAATGACTTAGTAAAGGAATTTGAAAAATAACTTATAAGTGAAATGAAATTGTGTTTTTATTATTCAATATATTCTTTAAAGTTTCATATTTTATTACATGCTAGAAAATGAGAATTCCAACTAAAATTTTATAATTATTCTTCATATATATTATAATATTGCATTGATTACAAAGTTCCATTTTGTCACATAGCTAGACAAGTTTATTAACATTCATCTATTGTGGAAATTCAAGAAGAAGTTAATAAAAGATACAAATTGTGTTTGTACGTGCCTCCCAAAAACTGATAGAGAATCATACATTGTCAATATAGATTGGAAAAAGTAACGAATGCTTTGTTGTAGATTAAATAAAGGAAAAGGAAGTGATTTTGGTGCAATTAAAAAAACTGAAGAATAACTCGATGAATAAAAACAATTGATGAACACCTTTCCAAACGTTTTATGGATGAAAACCCTGAGTATTTTAAGAGTATAGGGAGATCGAATGAAATATAGGAAAACTTGACTAAGAATTTATCCAAAATTGCCAAACAAAATTCCAACTCCCGTGGAAGTGGAAGCTCTTCTTACAAACAACTACCTGCTTAATAACTTCTAATAAAATCAACCAATTGAAAAGCTTTATCCGATTAACTCAGTGGAGAGACTCAAACTAGCCTAGAAAAACCTCACGTGTGTTTAATTCATTACCAAAAATTGAAAGATGTTTAACAATCAAATATAAAAGTATTTTGAACTACGTGTACCAAATGCAATAAGACCCCATATGTTTTGCATCAGAGCAACCATGTAAGTGAAGAATTCATGAGCTCTTCCAATGGTTTGTTGTACTAGTCCATAATTGATGCCTTCATCCAAGTTGACTCTTACACTACTCTTCCATTCAACTTAACCAAATACTCCTCGTACTCTTTATCTTTGTTGTTATTGACAACTTTAACATCCAAAATGGCCTTCATTTCCTCTCTTTCTTTAAAAACTACTGATTTCAATATCCATTATTAGCATTATGAATGTGATCTATAAATTTGTTATGTTGAAGATGGGTAAGATATCAATCCCGTCGATAGCTCTATTTCATAGGATGCATTCGTTAAATTTTTCTTAGAAGTTTACACGGTCTAATATTCTTTGAGTTCAATTTAATGAATGTTCAAATCTAGCAAATTTCCTTATGTAAATGTGCCAAAGCCAAATCTTCAACCTGAAAATTCTTTACCATTTGCTTGAGATCAACTTGTTTGTACATGCCTATGATACATTTCTCTAACTTCTCTTTCACTTGTTGATGAACCTCTTACATACTCTACAAACTCCTCAACTTCAACACTTTTACTTCTCATCCCGAATGTTGGGCTCAGATTTGTGACACCTCATGGGGTGAAACAATACACTATTTGGAATGAGTTTTCACTTTATTTTGATTGAGGGGAAGTAGGAAAATTCAAGAAGTGTTAAGATTAAGTTCTATTGTTCACGTGTTTGTCTCTAACAAACACGTCAATAAATAACCACGACTCCTATTCTCCACCTCTTTTTTATCATCAATTTGTGAATGATACATTGAATTAAAGCTTGTCTTAGTATTCAATTACTTTAATAAAATACTTTAAAAATGAATATTAAAATTGATATCATATTCAAAACTATACTTCAAAATAATCAATACAATTTAACTATGTTATTGAAAACAAAATTTCAAAACTTCATATTTTAGGCCCATTCTTGTAAAAATTCACATTTACAAATACAACAAGACTCCCATTGGCCTTCTTTTCTCCACGGATCATATTCCTTAGACAAGAAAAAATGCCTACGAATATTCATTCAAGGAGTCCACACACCTCGAAAATGTTGTGATTGAGGATCAATTTTGTATGGAGAGAGTGATGGTATTAACTTGTTGTTTGTACATGATTTTGATATGTTTCTCCAACTTTTCTTTCACTTGTTGACGTGCCTCTTGCATACTCTACATAATCCTCAACATCAAGCATTTTACCACTCATCCTTGATGTCGCATAACATTGTAATACCTCTTAGGACACAAATATAGACTATTTAGAATGGGGTATCACTCTACTTATATTAATTTAATTGCATGCAAACTCTTGAGATGAGTTAAGATTAAGTTCTATCGTTTGTGTTTGTCTCTAGAACAAGTAAGTCAACAAATTACCATGAATCTTATTCACCACCTCTATTTTACCATTAATTTGTAAATGACACCTGAATTGAAATTCATCTTGGTACTCAATTGTTGTTGAGTTGTGGAGCTCAATTACTTCAGTTTAGCATGCTATATTAAATTTGTTAGAAAATACAGTAATTGACATCGGTTATGAAGGGACCGACATCGATCACCTATGACCGCATCGGTCAGGCAAGTAGGAACATACATCGGTTAGGTCTAACCGGTGTCGATTACATGTGTGTGAATGTTTTATTTAACTCACGAGAATTAGATCTAATTTCAGTATTAAAGTAGATCTATTGATTGTAATTGCATGGCTAAGTGCCCTAAGTTTGTATAAGGTATTTATAAACTAGAAAGCTAGGGTTAGAAGAGAGAGTTAGTGATTATTGTGAGAATAATTGTGAGAGAGAGAATTCTTAGAGAAAATGAGAAGCTTGAGAGCAAGAAAGTATTGTACATCGTGAGAGGTGTGGAAGATTGTAAATCTTAATTGTATATCTTCTGAAAGCTTTGGATAATATATTGGCTTGTTTCTTGGTGGATGTATTCAGCATTGGGTGAACCACGTTTAATCGGTGTTGATTTATATATCTTGTTTTGTATATTTCTTCGGCGTAAAATATGTTTTTATTGCATGTATGCTTAGATATGATATATTATCTATACAACCTTATACTAACCCCAACAAGTGGTATCGAGCTTTGTTTGAGGTTTTATGTGTTAAAAAAATTTACTCACAGAGGGTTTTTGATTGAGTGAGAGCTATAAGAATGGTATAAGAAAAAACATACAAGGTAGAGAAGTTTGACGATTGAAATTATCAATTATGGAAGATGCAGATTGAGGATTATCTGTATCAAAGAGATTTGTACTTACCATTGGATGAAAAGTCTAGACCTACGAAGATGACTAATGAATAATGGAAGATTCTTGATAGAAAGGATTTGGGATCTATAATATTGAGCCTGACAACATCTGCAATTTCTAATATTACTGAATAACTTCTCTATGTAGAGTTAATGAAATCTCTTGCTAATTTATATGAAAACCTAGTGCTTCAAATAAAGTTTATTTGATGAAGAAACTATTTAGTTCTAAGATGCATGAAGGTGGATCTACATCTAGTCATTTGAATGATTTCCGATCTATTGTAAATCAGTTAAAATCGGTTGATATTCCATTTGATGATGAAGTGAAAACACTCTTATTCTTATGTTCTTTGCCTGATAGTTGGGATAACTTGGTAATGGTTATTAGTAATACAACATCATTAATAATATTTTGAATTTTGATGACGTGGTTAGTATAATATTGAATGAAGAAATTCACAGGAAAATTACAGAGGAATCATCATCTGGGAATGCTTTGAATATAGAAAGCAGAAGCATGTATAAAGAGAGATCCAAGAGTAAGAATAATTGGAAATCAAAGTCAAGGAATGGAAGATCTAAATCCAGAGGTAAGGTTATTACTGTTGGAATTGTGGAAAGAAAGGACATGCAAAGAAAGATTGCTTTGGTCAAAGGATAAAGAGAACCAACACCCGGAAAAGGTAAAGAGACAAATAAAGAGGAAAATATTGTAGTAGAGGTAATGCAAGATGCTCTTATTATTTCTTTGGATAATAGAATAAAATCATGGGTTTTAGATTTAGGAGCTTCTTTCCATACAACCCCTAATAAGGGTTATTTTAGAAATTATGTCTAGGGAAATTTTGGGCATGTTTATTTGGGTGATGATGAACCTTGTAGTATTACTAGTAAAGGGAAGTTCATCTAAAATTACAAAATGAAAATACATGGGTATTGAAAGATGTGAGGCATGTGCCAAGCCTCAAGAGGAATCTTATTTTTGCAGGGCAACTAGGTGAAGCTGGTTGCATGGTTACATTCATAGCAGACTCTTGGAAAGTCACCAAGGGTGCCTTTGTTGTGGCAAGAGGCAAGAAGGTAGGAACATTATATTTATCTACCTGTGTTATTGATTCCTTTTATGTGTTATCTACTTCAGATTCAGATGCATGCATGTGGCATAATTGGTTGGGCCATATGAGTAAAAAAGGAATGTAAATCTTAAATGCTAAGGGTAAGTTATCAGATTTGAAAGATTTAGATCTTGATTTTTGTGAGCATTGTGTCTTTGGAAAGTAAAA
Source organism: Taxus wallichiana var. yunnanensis (assembly GCA_018340775.1). NCBI lineage: Eukaryota > Viridiplantae > Streptophyta > Pinopsida > Cupressales > Taxaceae > Taxus > Taxus wallichiana. Next base: position 531,067,865 of record CM031236.1, read on the forward strand.
GAGAGTGAGATTTCTCAAAGTTGGGGCAACTAAGGAGCAAAAATTGGAGCTTGTACACTCAGATGTGTGGGGACCAACCCAAGTAGCTTCTCATGGAGGATCCCAATATTATGTTACTTTCATTGATGATGCTACAAGAAAGGTATGGGTTTATTGTATTAAACATAAATATGATGTTTTTAAGACTTTTAAAAGATGGAAAGGCCTTGTTGAGAATGAATCAAATTCAAATTTAAAGTGCCTTAGATTTGACAATGGTGGTGAATATTGTAGTAAATATTTCAATGATTATTGTTTAGTGAATGGAATACATAGAGAAAGGATGGTTCCAAGAAGACCACAAGAGAATGGTGGTGCAGAAAGAATAAACAAGACAATCATGGAATGTGTTAGAAGTATGATGGTACATGTTGAATTTCCCTTGCAGTTTTGGGTAGAAGCAGTTGATACAATAGTTTATTTGATTAACCGCGGGCCTTCAAGTTCACTAGATGGAGGAATACCAGAGGAAGCTTGGACTAGAAAAGAGGTAGATCTTTCTTTTCTTAAATTTTTTGGTTTAGAAGCTTTTGTGCATATTGATAAGGAAAATAGAAAAAGTTGGATGCAAAATCCAAGAGATGCACTTTCATTGGTTATGGATCTGGTGATTTTGGATTCCGTTTTTGGATTTAGAGAATTCTAAAATTATTAGGAGTCGTGACATTGAATGGAATGAAAAGAGAATGTACTGAGGATCAAATTTTGGTACCCAAGGATGAACTAGTTGAGAAGTTTGTGAATGAAAATGAACTCTCAGATTTAAAACTCATACTTACATGGTTACACGATAATCGCGGTATTGGTTGACCCACGACTAACATTGGTCAATTGAACTAGTATCGGTTATAGAAGATCCAAACTGGAATTGGTTAGCGTAGGCGACATCGGCTACATGTGACCAACGTCGGTCACTTTGTCGAGTGGAAACAAATATCCATGAGGTCCGAATGAGCTTTCGATACCCCAAACTCTCGTAAGAAGGTCACAAAGGGTAAGTAAACCTCCAGAAAGATTTATACATTATCTATCTTATTTATTATTGGTGATCTTGGTGAACCAAAAAGTTTTGAAGAAACAATGCATAATGAGACCCACATTTAGTGGGAGCATGACATGAATGAGGAGATGAACTCTTTGGAACAAAACCAAACTTGAGATTTGGTTAAGTTGCCAACAAGAAAGAGGTCACTGCAAAACAAGTGGGTTTACGAGGATCAAGGAAGAAGAGGGTGGACAAAAAAGATACAAGGCAAGGCTTGTAGTAAAATGATTTGCACATAGAGTAGGTATTGACGTTGGTCAAATATTTTCTCCTATTGTTAAAATGACTTCCATACGTCTTTGCATTAAGTTTAGTTGTAGTACATGATTTGCATTTAAAGCAACATGATTTTATTTCCTTCATGGTGATTTGGATGAAGATATTTATATGTATTAGTGGGTATGAAGTCAAGGGTAAGGAGAAATTAGTGTGCATGTTGAAAAAGAGTCTATATGGGCTCAAGCAAGCTCCGAGGAAATGGCACATAAGGTTTGATAGTTTCATGCATGAGCATGGTTACTTGAGATGTGAATCTAACCATTGTGTTTATCTCAAGAAGCTTGAAAACATGATCTATATTATTTTGTTATTGTATGTGGATGATATGCTTTCTACGAGGATCCTAGTATGCGAGGACATTGTTGAGCTTAAGGTAAATCTAGCTCGCACATTTGTTATGAAGGATTAAGGAGTTGAAAAAGAATCCTTGGCATACAAATACATAGAGACAAGAAGAACAAGAAATTTTATTTGTCTTCGGGAGGATTATATCTACAAGGCGTTAAAAAATGTAATTACACCTATTTATGGTGGACGCTTCAAATTGAGCAAAGATTAGTGTCCTTCATCACATGAGGAGGTCAAATACATGACACATGAGTGTCATATGCTTGATAATTGGGAGTCTCATGTATGCTATGGTTTGTACCAGACCAAACATTACACAGGTAGTGGGAGTTGTGAGTAGATTTATGGCAAATCCAGGTAAAGAGCATTGGAAAACAATCAATGAATACTCGGGTATTTGAGAGGGACATATAGCATGCGGTTATGCTATGGAGGTTCAGATATTTCTTTATGTGGCTATGTTGATTCAGATATGGTTGGAGATCTAGATGGTAGAAGGAGCACTAATGGATATATTTTCACAGTAGGTGGGATGCCAATTAGCCAAATTTCAAGATTGCATAAGGTTGTGGCGTTGTTTACTATAGAGGTAGAGTATGTTGCAGCTACAGAGGCTGACAAAGAGATGATATGGATGAGAAGGTTCATGGAAGAGTTGGGAAAGGAGAAAGATGATTGCAAATTGTTTAGTGACAGTCAGAGTGTAATTCATTTGGAAAAGAAATCAACGTTTCATTCTAGAACGAAACACATTTAGTTGAGGTATCACTTCATACGGAAGGTATTGGAGGATGGGCAATTTGAAAGCGGAGAATATTCATACGAGTGAGAACCCTGCGGATATGCTAACAAAGCCATTAGAAAAGAGAAGTTGGAGTTACACTCCACTTCTATTGGTCTTTGAGTTTGAGACTTGAAGAGGAAGAAACAAAGCTAATGGAAGGATCGAGGATGACGTTGTACAAGTATAATGTACTAATTTATCTCCAAGTGGGAGAGTGTTGAGTTGTGGAGCTCAATTACTTGATTTAGCATGCTTATATTAAGCTTGGTAGAAACTATAGTAACCGACATCGGTTATGAAGTGACCGACATTGGTCACCTATGACTGGCATCGGTTAGACAAGTAGGAACCGACATCGGTTATGGCTAACCGACATCAGTTACCTGTGTGTGAGTGTTTTATTTAACTCACATGAATTAGATATAATTTTAGTATTAAAGCAGATCTATTGATTGTAATTTCATGGCTAAGTGCCCTAAGTTTGTGTAAGGTATTTATAAACTAGAAAGCTAGGGTTAGAAGAAAGAGTTAGTGATTATTGTGAGAATAATTATGAAAGAGAGAATTCTTAGAGAAGAAGGAGAAGCTTGAGAGAAAGAAAATACTGTACATCATGAGAGGTGTGGAAGATTGTAAATATTCATTGTATATATTCTAAAAGCTTTGGATAATAGATTGTCTTGTTTCTTGGTGGATGTAGCCCACACTAGGTGAACCACGTTAAATGTGGTGTTGATTTAGATAACTTGTTTTATATATTTCTTACGGTGAAATATCTATTTTTATTGCATGTATGCTTAGATCGATATATTATCAGTACAACCTTGTGCTAACCCCAACAATTGTTTCCATAAAATAATAATGACTCTAAATTTAGAATCATATCCAAAACTATATTTCAAAGTAATCAATACAATCTAACAACCTTATAAAAAACCAAATTTTAACATTTTTGATATAGCTCTAATTTTCTTATATTGTAATAAAATATACCATTTTTAATCTATCAACAATAACACCCTCATTTAAAAAAAAAAATTAAAAATAAGACCCCACATATAAATGATGTTTTTATATAATCTTCACAACGATTTGTTTGTTTTCTTTGAGTGTGAGTACAAGGTATGTATGTACATATTTGAGGCATACATTTTACCCAAATTTTGCAGCTCTAATTTTGCACTTACTGACTCTAAAGTGAGAGATTAAATACAGTGAGAGTAAGGAAAAATCACAAGAGAAAAGTTAGAATAATTGTAATTATATCTAAAAAAACTTCACATTTTAGAAGGATGACCCTAAAATATAACATGTATTTGGCCTTCCAAATAAGGTAGTTGAAGCTGTGGACGCTTCTTAACATGGACATTGTTTCGTCATTCAATGTTTATTCAATTATTTTTGTGTTTAAATAATGAAAACAATATTTAATTTTTTTATATTTCAATATAAATAAAAACTTTAACAATACATGGTTAATTTTGTGTTATTTGAATATAAATGAAACAAATATTTTAGTATGCTTGTGCTTAATGTTAAATAATTATTTGTGCTATTTAATTGATAATCTGAATTCTATACGCCCTATAGATTGATCTGGCGAACGAACGGACACGGACAGGACATATATCTCGTCTCGTCTCGCGCTACCTGGCTCTCTTCTCTATGCCCGCCTATCCCATCTATATTAAGTAAGAATAAGGGGGGATATATAAACCAATGGATCGTGACAAGTCGTTACCACCAGCAATTACTTCCTCCTCCATTACTTCATTCTTCCCGTATCCCCCTCCCTCGTTCTTAGTTACTCATCAAATGTGATGCACCCCTTTTAGCAGGAACTTGAAAAAGTCATAACTTGTGCTCTAGGTGTCGTTTTTTTGAAACCACTGTTTCGACAAGACGAACGCACCGGTCATTTTGCCCTACTTTGGTTGGAGCACGTTTTGACATGTTTTTGGGCACAAAATTCATAATTTGAAGGCCAAAAATTAGGATCTAAGTTGTAATTTAGTTTTTTCCTATTTTAGGGCATTAGTAAATTTTAGTCTCTTAAATGCAAAGTAGGTTAGAAAGTTGACAATTCCTCTAATTTAGGCATGTAGAAGACACATGACAATTTTTGTGCTCGTATGAATAAGCATCCACCACCTAGAGTAGATTTAATCAAATTTAGTTAGAGTTTGTTTGACAACTCGAGTTGGGAGTTGTTTTCCTATTTATGAAGCATTGTAATTCATGATTCAATAACAAAGAAGAAGATTTATTTTCTTTGAGTTCAAGATATTTGCGTAGTGTATTGAGTTTGTGTTAAAGTTTGCTACATTATCTGGTATTAGAGCAAGTTCGAGTCTTGGTGAAAAAAATAATGGTAGGAAGAGGAAGAGGAAGAGGGGGCGGAATTTCCTAGATGAATATAAACATGCAGGATCTGTAGAGGTAAGTTTCCGCGTGCATGCTGCAACTATAGCCTATAGAAGAAATCAAGGAGGAGATGAAACAAATGAAGATGAAGTTTGTGAAGAGGAGGAAGCACAAGGACCACCCTTAGATTTTGAAGAAAGGATGATTTGAGAATTAGAAGGAAAGAATGATGGGATAAGAGTTGATGTTTCAGAATATGGTGGTAGCCTAAACCGAGAGGAGGTGATCGATTGGTTGACTAACATGAGATTTTTTTTTGAGTGGAAGACTATGTCGGAGCAAAAGAAGGTAAAATTTACATACGAAATTAAAAGGTCATGCTATGTTATGGTGGGATCATCTATAAAAGGAATAGTCAAGAAAGGGAAAAAGGATAAGGACTGGATTAATATGGAAAAGAAGCTAAAAGACAAATTTCTCCCTATGGATTATGCACAAACCCTTTTCAGGAGGTTTCAGAATCTCAGATAGAACTTACAAACTATGCAAGAATACACATATGAGTTTTACAAGTTGTCCATTTGTGTAGAGCATGAAGAAAATGAGGAATAAATGGTTGCGTAAGGTATGTAAATGGATTAAAATTTTCTATTCAAGATGAGCTAAGCATGCACATGATCAAGAGCATGGAGGATGCCTATCAACTAGCTTTAAAGGCCGAAGAAAAACAAAACCGTCAAAGTTTTAGGAGATCACCTGGGATGAATAGAGGGGCCTCATCCTCCTTTTGGGGACGAGTTGGTTTCAGCCAAGGTAGAGGAGAACATCGGAAACATGAAAATGAAAAATAAAAATGGGGATGAATTGGGAAATGAATGAACAACTAAAAACATAATGTCGAGAACAAAGGCAACAAACTATCCAAGTGGACCCCCACTTTCAAGGATAATCATGCCTTTCCCAAAAATTGAGGAAGGGGTAGGGTTTATTTTAGGGGTGAATATTTGTGAATAGGTGAATATTAGGAATTTTTAATTTTGAATTTGGTGAATTTTGTATTGCCGTGCGGTAGTGTGCGTTCACCAAAATTTTACAGGCGTTAAAATATTTTGAATATAATTTCGCCTTCGTGTTTCCACTAAGGGTCGACCAATGTTAGTATATTCGCCTTCATGTTATAACATACTATTATATATATGATTAATTCTCCATAATATAGTAATACAATTTAATTTCAAAAAGCTGAAAGTATAAGCGAAAATGCATGTGAAAAAGCCAAAAGTATAAGCCAACTACCAAAATCCGAAGGAATAAGTGAAAGAGGTAAGCGAAAAAGTGAAGCATATGCATCTGTCAAGTTTTTGTAAAATTGCTATCAACCAACAAAACTAATGTGTTGTTGTAAGTTAATGTATTGCATGCAATGTTGAGCGACAAAAAGAACATGTTACCAGACGGTAATTGTTATATGTGTGTAATGCCCCATGCCCCTGGGACACCGAAAAATGCTCCAAATAGACTAAAATTTTAGGTAAACTTTTTTTTTTTTTTTGAAGGGTTTAATTAATACTAATACATCTCTTAAACTCTTTCTTGATTACTAATTTTATACCATTCTAATTTTCCTAATTTAAATTGTTCACTAACCCTAAACTCAAAATTAATTATTTAATTATATTTTAATTTTACTAGGGCCCTAAATGAATAAGTCAACACCTCGCTTTTTTTTTTTTTTTTTTTTTTTTCCATTCACCCTCTCCTTAGGTTCATCACCCTTTCCCTTTTTGATATATTTCCCATTAAAAACCCATGGCAAAAGAAAAGTGCAGGATTGAATAATGACCCTTAGATTAAATCAATCTTGTCCCTTGGTTTAGAAGGAAGCCCTAAAGTTTGCCCTAATCTTCTTTATCTCTTCCTTTCTTCTCATTTGAATTTTCTTTCTATTTTCCCCTCTTCTTCTCCTCATTCTTTTCTCATTTTTGTTTTGTTCACTCTCTTGTTGCAGGGTATATGAAGGAACAATGGAGTTTTTTTTTGTATGGAGAAGGGGCGGCAGAAAGAAGGGACAGGCTTGGGATGGAGGGGTCATGGGAAGAGAGAGAGAGCGACATGCGCGAGTGCGTGAAAAGAATGGCTGCGGCGTGGCGGACGCGAGTGGTGACGTGGGGTCGTGGCACGTGGGGGTGCGTGTTTGGAGAAGGGGTGATCGGCGGCAGTAGAGGGAGTGTGACGAGGCGGTGGGGCGTGGCGGGGAGGCCCACGGTTAGGGCGGGCAGGGGAGAAGCGAAAGCGGCAAAGGGGGTAGGTTGGGGCGGAAAAGGCCGCGGGCGGCGGGAAGGGGGAGGGTGTATGTGGGGCGCGCCCGTGAAGAGTACTGGGGGGGGTGGGCGAACCCCCACCAATCCCCCCTTTTTTATTATTATCATTTTGTTTTGTTTTATTTATTACTATATATTTCATATAGTTAGTATATGTATAAATATATATTTATTTATATGTATAGTTAGTAACATATATATATATATATATATATAACCAAAGGTAACATATTAATAAATAGTATATTTAATATAAATACATATAATATGTATATTTATAGATTAATTTCAGAAAAGATAAAAACAAAGAAAACTATTTAATGACTATTGTATATACGTATAAAAGTAAAAAAAAAAGATACCTCAAGGAAGGAGTTTTGAGTGGATACAGTTTCAAGTGTTCAAAATTTGCAATGCTTATTTCCATTTCTTTTCTTAGAACAAAGAAAGTATCATTCAAGAAAGTTTAATTTATTTATTTTGTGTACATTGACCATTATACAAAATAACAATGTTTTCGATATCTCCACTTCCCTTTTTAAACACAATAATTAGATTTCCAAAACTATGGTGGTAAAGAAAAATAGTTATTAATATTATTATTTATTTATTTATATATTTTTTTTTATCTCATTTCACTTAGTATCTCAATAGGTGATCATTTTGCAAAGGAATAAACATTTCACATGAATAATAATCTCTTCCAATGTAAACAAAAATTTTTTTTTTGTTTTGTTAAAATAACCTTTTAAACCAAGGCATGTAACAGAAATGTGAATATATTTCTATTGAATGTATTCTAAAGAAATACAATATTTTACAAGTCTTCCTTGCACAATCTTCTCATTACATCATTTATCAACATACTAAAATACATGAGGAGACAACCAAATGAGCCTATTCCCAAGATTGAACAAAAGCTTCTCATAAGCAATGAAATACCAATCTTACAAGTGGTTATCAAAACAAACAAGAAGGAAGAGAAAAGGTAGCAAGGGGAAGTTTCCACAAGCCATACCCAAGTGATTACAATACAAGGAATGATTCATCAAATTTGAGAAGACAAAGAAAAACTCTCAAAATCTCCAACTTCCAACATTGAGCTCCAATCTTCATGCCTTCAAGAGAACCAAAAGGAGAAGGAGCTTGTTTGCCACCCAACCATAGGCATCATCACATGCCTATCCCAAGGTTGGGATGCATGCTATCCTCCCTCAAGCCCATGGGAAAGAGGATACCTAACTAAAACTTGCACAAGATAAGGGTTACACTAACAATAATACAAGCATACAAAGATAAGACACATACAAACAAGACTCCAAAATCTACAAGGAGGAGAACCCATGTTCATCCTCAAAAATGGGGAAGAGAGGAGAAAGTTCTCCAAAGTTATGCATCAATATTATTTGCACAATAAACACATCTTCATATCCTCCTTATTGCTCCTTATTCAAAACAAGACCCTCCTTATTCCTCCCCCTTTCTCCAAATCCTCCTTGGAAGGATTTTCAAACCCCAAAAGGGTTTCCTTACCAAGAATGGGGAAGGAGATTCAAGCCAAATGAATCAACTTCCCCACCTCAACCATTTGAGGGGAAAAACAATAAGATCCTACAAGGCTTGGCCATCAAGCCTTGAGGATTGAGAGGGAAAATTCCCTCTCTCTTCCCCCACACTCCAAAACTCCATCATGCCATATGATGGAGGGAGTAAAAACACACAAACAACAACTAAAAGCTACATACAACAATAACAATTTTCAACACCCAAACTAGCATCACAAAGGAAACAACACAACAAAAGTCATGAGAGCCTACCTCAAGGAAAGCTCTCCAAAAAGCTTTCCAACTTCAAGTTTTTCCACTCTTCACTCCAAGCAAATCACAAGCTCCAAATTATCCAAGCATCCAAAAGCAAGAAGTTCCAAAAAAGTCCCTCTCTTTTCCCATGAATGGGAATTTGAAGAGGTGCAAGCAAGCATCCTCACAAATGAGGGGGTGACATGTGTCACCCCTCTCCCTCATCAAGGTCAAAGATGCCAAAACAAAAGAGAGAAAGGGTAAAATTATCTTTTTGCCCTCTTCTCCCAAAATCCCCAAAATGTAAGCAAGACAAAACTAGTGGAACTTTTGATAAACACACAAATCCACATCCCTTACATGGATGTGACTAAACAAGAGGTAAAAAGGGAGGGAAAACTCCCTCTAGCCTTGAAAATAAGCCCCCCTACCCATTAGGTAGGGTCCAGAAACTTATTTTTGTGTTAGGGACTCCAAACTACTGAAAGGGGTCCCCAAAATGCCCAAAATACCCTAATTTCGGGTTTTGTATTTTTGGCACAAGGGTAGAGGGTGTGGGGACCACCCAAGGGTCTCACATGTGACCCTAAAGCCCTTGTGATTAAGTGACATATTAAACATAATCAACGATTTAATGAAAGAGGAGTTATTAACTCCCAAAACAAGTTTACATCATAACCACTACCTAACCAAAATTAATAATTCAAAGCATAATATATTACATACATTGGGGTCACTCATAGTGCCCAAAATAATAATCACCTATACTAAGGCTTCACACAAAGAACATGGCTAGGCTCGGCCCTTTGGCTGCTTGTGTAAGATTGAGTAGTTGGCACGAGTCCCACGTTCTCCTATAAACTGTCACTGCACACTCATTGCACACGTTAACCACACACATCCGTCTGATATAATTAAATGACATAGTAAGATGTCAATGCGTTCTAAACTAACCTAACATCCTCTGAAATCAAGATGCGACAATGTGCACAATTATATTCCATATTCCAAAAGTTAGTCAAGATGATAAAGTGACATATAATCCCACCATGCAACAACTATCCATCAATGTAATTAGGTTCCAAACACATCATCATATTCATTAGTTTCCATGGCATAACAAGAAAATGCGACAATATAGGAATTAAGCTAAGTTGGCGCTATACGCCTAAATGTCCACACATGAATAAGATCAAATATCTAAAAATATTGTCCAAGATATAACCAATCATCACGTCAAACCATGTCTATGAGCAAAGAAACAACAAACTGAGCTATAAAAAGTGTGGGCACTACATCCCCCTCTCTAAAATTAGACTTCCTCCGGAAGTCACTTTGAAAGAGTAGGGATATCTAGCCCTCAAAGGTAATGCATTCTCCCGAGGTAGTTGTTGTCTCGTCGTCAGACCGGTCCCACTGTACTCTAACCTGGTCCAAGTCTCGACCCCGAAGGGCCAACCTCCGGTGCTCCAGTATGCGTACGGGCTCCAATCTCCACTGTCCTCCGTCCTCTACCTGTAATGCCGACCAATCCAAGACATGAGAAGCATCAGGTACATATCTACGTAGTACAAAAACATGAAAAACATCGTGGGCCCGTGTAAGGCATGGTGGCAAAGCTAGGTGATAGGCAACTGGACCGATGACCTCTAAAATATCAAAAGGCCCCACAAAACGAGGCGATAGCTTAGAACCCTTTCCATAACGGATAGGACTCTTATGCGGATGAACCCTCAAGAAGACTTTGTCACCCACTGAGAAGTGACGATCAGTCCTCTTGGTGTCTACATACGCCTTTTGGCATGCTTTGGCCTGCTCAAGACGCTGTCTAATCAACACAACCTGTTGCTCTAAATCCACGAAGATAAGCTGGTCCTAAAATAATCTGTCATCTAGTCTATCCCAACTCAAAGGATTCTTGCAAGGTCATCCATACAAAGCCAGTAAGGAGCCATACCAATGGAACTATGATAATTTGTTGTTGAAGGCAAACTCAACTAGATGCAAATAATCTTCCCATTTCCTCTGCTGATCCATGACATACATTCTCAACATGTCCTCTAACACCTGATTAACCCTCTCTGTCTGCCCATCTGTCTCTGGATGATAAGCTGAACTGAAATTGATCTGAGTACCCAGAGCGGCCTGAAAAGAAGTCCAGAATACTGAAGTGTAGATAGTATCCCTATCATTAATGATGGTCTTTGGAATCCCATGCAACCTAACAATGTCCTCCATAAATACCTTGGCAATGGCCTGTGCATTATAGGTGACCTTGGTTGGTGAAAAGTGCGCAACCTTAGTCAACTTATCCATGGTGACCATAATGGCATCATGACGATAAGAAGACATAGGGAGTCCGACTATGAAATCCATGGAAATCACATCCCATTTCCACTCGGGAATATCATGAGGGTGTAAAAGTCCTACGGGATGAGAATGCTCTGCCTTGACCCTCTGACACTCAAGGCATCGTGCAACAAAATCTGCTATGTCCCGTCGAAGACCTGGCCAATAATATAACTCTCTCAGATCGGCATGCATTTTCTTCACTCCTGGATGTGCCGCATATGGGGCTCGATGAGCCTCTGTGAGGATGAAGCTACGCAGATCACCTGACTTAGGCACGTAGATGCGCCTGTGGAATCGAAGCAAACCATCTGTCTCTAAAACACACCCAGAATATCTGCCCTCTAAAGAACCCTGAGACTCTAACATCTGTCTAGCTCCCTCATAAAATCTGTCCTCTGGAAGGTGCTCGAGAATCCTACCTCTCAAATCTGACTGAAGTGTCAAAGAAGCAAGCACATGTCGTCGTCTGCTAAGAGCATCTACAACCACATTTTCCTTCCCTTTGATGTACTGAACCTCCATGTCATACTCACATAGGAACTCCATCCAACGCCGTTGACGAGCGTTGAGGTTCGGCTGTGAGAAGATATGCTGCAAGCTATGATGGTACGTCCTCGAATGAAAGGCCTACCCAAAAGGAAATGTCGCCAACGCACTAGAGAGCATGTCTAACTACATGCAAACTCCAAGTCATGAGTAGGATAATTAAGGTCGTAGTCCTTGAGCTTATGAGACTCAAAAGCAATAACCCGACGCTCTGCATGGGATAAGGATCGCTCCCAAACCCTCTAGTGATGCATCGATGACAAACAATAAAATCTCTCGTCAGTGCTGGAACTACTAAAATGGGCGCCGTGGTTAACCTTTCCTTAAGCATTTGAAAGGTTTGCTCACATTTTTGACCAATCAAATTTCTTCCCTTTCTCTCGAAGAGAAGTGATAGGGTGAGCAATCCTAGAAGAGTCTGTGCGAACCTACGGTAATACTGCCAAACCCATGAAACTCCTCACCTCGATGGCGATGTGGGTCTTTGGCCTATCTAAGATAGCACAGTATCTTAGAGGGATCTATGAAGATACCCTCGTATGAAATGATATGACCCAATCTTGAATCTCTGTCTTAAAGAAGTTGCATTTTTCCAAGTTTCCATACAACTTCGCTCTCTTAAAACCTAAAGTACATGCCTCAAATGCTCCTCGTGTTCCTCCTCGAAACGAGAATATATCAATATTTCATCAAGGAACACTAAGACAAAGCGATCCAGAAATGTCCTGAATACTCCATTCATGAGGCTCATGAAGACAGCTGGGGCATTGGTCAAACCAAATGGGACCACTGTGAACTCATAATGCCCATAAGCGTGTGCGAAATGCCGTATTATGGATATCCGCATCTGAAATGCGCAAGCCGATGGTATCGACTTGAGATCAATTTTGGAGAACACTCTCACCCCACGCATCTGATCAAATAAGTCATCAATCGTAGGGAGTGGATAACGGTTCTTTATTGTGACCTTGTTGAGCTGTCTGAAGTCTACACAAAGCCTGAGAGAACCATCCTTCTTCTTCACAAATATGAAGGGCGCTCCCTAAGGAGATACACTAGGGCGAATGAGACCCTTATCCAACAATTCCTCTAGCTGAATCTTGAGTTCTTGAAGCTCTGGAGTCGTCATCGATAAGGTTCCTAGAAACTGGTGCTGATCCAGGTACTAAATCAATGGTGAAATCCACCTCTCTACGGGGTGGTAACCCTGGAAGCTCACTGGAAAAACATCTGCATACTCCCTCAAAACTGCATGATCATCTAAGGGTGAATGCTCTGGAATGCTCTCAGATCGATCACTGATGGTGATAGCAAACAATTGACACCCCTTACGCATGCTCCGCTTGAGTTGCTTAGCCGATATCATGTGCAAGGAGATAGGTCTCTGCATCCCTGATATCACAACTACACTCCCAAGATCATCCTAACACTCAATAACCTTATTTCTGCAATCCACCTTAGCTCGATGAGACTCGAGCCAATCCATACCCAAAACTACCTGATAGGAACCTAGAGGGATAACTCGAAGGTCAAGAGTAGTGGAGAAGGCTCCTAAATCAAGTATCTGACTCTCCACATACGAGTCCACGGCGAGTTTGGCTCCAGAGGCCAACTCAACTGCCCACTATCGGTTGCCTAGCCACCACTAGCCCACACTTTGGTCCACTATAGAAGGTTATATAAAAGAATCAAGCACTGAATCAAAAATCTTGAGACATAAATACCCACGATAGTACTGTCGTCTCAATGAGTGTGGCACGCTTGCTTTGGCGGTTGTCACCGCTACATATACACGATGAGCGCATCCTACATCACCCACCGTCTACTCGGATATAATGACTCTCTGTGCATCCATGGTATTGGGTTTGTGTGGGCATATGCACACATAGTGGTCTAGAGATCCACAAATAAAACAACCTCCTATACCCCTACGAGATGGGGTCCCTCTGTCACTACGGGTGTCCGATCTGTTGGTCCAACCCTAGCAGTTCTGCGAGTGCGAGTGGGCATGTGTCTCTTTGAGTGCCACTGCCTCCTATCTCGGCTCCACCAAAACCTCCTCTAGAAACACCTCTACGAAATCCGTGGTATGTCTGCCCGGCCCCTTGTTGCGGGTGGCCGTGCTTCTTTGTGTCATCGGCGAGGGTGCGGTGGGGCCCTCGTGGCTCTTTGGCGAAGGCCAAAATCCTCCTCGAGGGGGTGTTGCGGTACCTCGTGACCTCGACTCACGGAAGGCTGTATCCTCTCCTCAAACTTGCTCTTATTTCTATCACGATGCTCCTGTGCCTTGGTCTGTTCTCCTCAGTTCAGTAGGCCTTCTCAACGGCCTTCTCAAGTGTGGGAGGAGATAGCATCCTAACTGCTCCTGCTATATCTGCATTGAGCCCTCGAATGAACCTGTTAACCTGCAATTTCTCATCTTGTAGGTAATCCACATACTGTAGAAGATCCAGGAACCTGCTCTCATAGTGCGCTATTGTGCTGAGATCCCTGTCGTAAGTCATGAAACTCATCGATCCTCTTCTGCACAAAATGCTTTGACATATAACGAGCCCTGAAACGCTCCTCGAACATCTCCCAAGTCACTGTCTCTCGAGTCAGATGGAGCTTCCGCTCCTCATTCCTCCACGACGCCTGTTGCGTCGCGGAGGAGATGTATGGCGAACCTTGCCTTGACGTTGCTCTCGTAAGAGTGCAAGCCAAAGCAACTATCCAAACTAAGGAGCCATGACTCAGCCCCAAAACCATCTGTAGAGCCGGTGTAGGTGGGTGGCTGCAAACGAAGAAGATCCCTGATCACACTGCCTGTATCTCGATCCTGACGATGTAGTCCCATAGGCGAAGGGAGTCGCCTATCCTTGTATGGTCCCTCGAGACTGTGTGAGCGGCTACGACGGAATGAGGCTACCCTCTCATGATGAACGGAAGGGCTACGTGACCTCTCCCGCCTCGGTGTATCATGCTCTGGCGGCTCCGAATGCGCGTCCTCGCCTATCGGCTCCTCGTCTCCCAATGGTGCCTCCACTCTCGCCTGCCCAGTGTGGTAGGCGCTGCTCCACAACGCCTATTAGCTGGCGCAAGGCCTCTAATATCGAGGCCCAAAATTGGGCGCCGACGGCTCCTGCGTAGATGCACTACGCCCCATACCTCTAGCTGATCGTCCTCGCTTGGGCGCCATCCTGCGCACGAGGTGAGCGAGCAATTTATTAATTTAAAAATTAATGGTAGTGGGTGATTTATTTTAACTGTTTATTTTTATTCATTTAGTTAATTTTGTGTTGTTAAAATTAACCTTAACTATTTTAATTAGTTACCCAGTGGTCCGCGAGTGTGAACCCCAAGCTCTGATACCAACTGTAATGCCCCATCTGGGACACCGAAAAACGCTACCAAACAGACTAAAATTTCAGGTAATTTTTTTTTTTTTTGAAGTGTTTAATTAATACTAATACATCTCTTAAACTCTTTCTTGATTACTAATTTTATACCATTCTAATTTTTCTAATTTAAATTGTTCACTAACCCTAAACTCAAAATTAATTATTTAATTATATTTTAATTTTGCTAGGGCCCTAAAAGAATAAGTCTACACCTTGTTTTTTTTTTTTCTATTCACCCTCTCCTTAGGTTCATCACCCTTTCCCTTTTTGATATATTTCCCATTAAAACCCATGGCAAAAGAAAGGTGCAGGATTGAATAACGACCCTTAGATTAAATCAATCTTGTCCCTTGGTTTAGAAGGGAGCCCTAAAGTTTTCCCTAATCTTCTTTATCTCTTCCTTTCTTCTCATTTGAATTTTCTTTCTATTTTCCCTCTTCTTCTCCTCATTCTTTTCTCATTTTTGTTTTGTTCACTCTCTTGTTGCGGGGTATATGAAGGAACAATGGAGTTTTTGTATGGAGAAGGCGGCGAGAAAAGAAGGGAAAGCTTGGGATGGAGGGGTCGTGGGAAGAGAGAGAGAGGCGACATGCGCGAGTGCGCTGATGGCTGCGGCGTGGCGTGGCGGTGTGTGGCGAGGGTCGTGGCGCGGGGGTGCGTGTTTGGAGAGGGGTGATCGGCGGGCGGGTAGAGGGAGTGTGACACGGGCGGTGGGGCGTGGCGTGGAGGCCGCGATTAGGGCGGCAGGAGGAGGAAGCAGCACGGCGGCGGGGGGTAGGTTGGGGCGGAATAGGCCACGGGGCTGCGGAAGCGGGGAGGGTGTATGTGGGGCAGCGCCCCGTGAAAAGTACGGGGGTGGGGGTGGGCTAAACCCCCACCGATCCCCCTTTTTTATATTATTATCATTTTGTTTTGTTTTATTTATTACTATATATTTAATAGAGTTAGTATATGTATAAATATATATTTATTTATATGTATAGTTAGATATATATATATATATATATATATATATATATACATATACATACCTATATATATATATATAACCAAAGGTAACGTATTAATAAATAGTATATTTAATATAAATACATATAATATGTATATTTATAAATTAATTTCAGAAAAGATAAAAACAAAGAAAATATTTAACAACTATTGTATATACGTATAAAAGTAAAAAAAAAGATACCTCAAGGAAGGAGTTTTGAGTGGATACGTTTCAAGTGTTCAAAATTTAATGCTTATTTCCATTTCTTTTCTTAGAACAAAGAAAGTATCATTCAAGAAAGTTTAATTTATTTTTTTGTGTACATTGACCATTATACAAAATAACAATGTTTTCAATATCTCCACTTCCCTATTTAAACACAATAATTAGATTTCCAAAACTATGGTGGTAAAGAAAAATAGTTATTAATATTATTATTTATTTATTTATATATATATTTTTATCTCATTTCACTTAGTATCTCAATAGGTGATCATTTTGCAAAGGAATAAACATTTCACATGAATAATAATCTCTTCCAATGTAAACAAAAAAAAATAAATATTTTTTGTTAAAATAACCTTTTAAACCAAGGCAAGTAATGTGAGAAATGTGAATATATTTCTATTGAATGTATTCTAAAAGAAATACAATATTTTACAAGTCTTCCTTGCACAATCTTCTCATTACACTATTTATCAACATACTAACATGCATGAGGAGAACCAAATGAGCTTATTCCCAAGATTGAACAAAACTTCTCATAAGCAATGAAACACCAATCTTACAAGTGGTTACCAAAACAAACAAGAAGGAAGAGAAAAGGTAGCAGGGGAAGTTTCCACAAGCCACACCCAAGTGATTACAATACAAGGAATGATTCATCAAATTTGAGAAGACAAAGAAAAACTCTCAAAATCTCAACTTCAACATTGAGCCAATCTTCATGCCTTGAGAGAACAAAAAGGAGAAGGAGCTTGTTTGCCACCCAACCATAGGCATCATCACATGCCTATCCCAAGGTTGGGATGCATGCTAGCCTCCCCCAAGCCCATGGGAAAGAGGATAGCTAACCAAAACTTGCACAAGATAAGGGTTACACTAACAATAATACAAGCATACAAAGATAAGACACATACAAACAAGACTCCAAAATTTACAAGGAGGAGAACCCATGTTCATCCTCAAAAATGGGGAAGAGAGGAGAAAGTTCTCCAAAGTTATGCATCAATATTATTTGCACAATAAACACATCTTCATATCCTCCTTATTGCTCCTTATTCAAAACAAGACCCTCCTTATTCCCCCCTTTCTCCAAATCCTCCTTGGAAGGATTTTCAAATCCCAAAGGGGGTTCCTTACAAGAATGGGAAGGAGATTCAAGCCAAATGAATCAACTTCCCCACCTCAACCATTTGAGGGGAAAAACAATAAGATCCTACAAGGCTTGGCCATCAAGCCTTGAGGATTGAGAGGAAAATTCCCTCTCTCTTCCCCACACTCCAAAACTCCATCATGCCATATGATGGAGGAGTAAAAACACACAAACAACAACTAAAAGCTACATACAACAATAACAATTTTCAACACCCAAACTAGCATCACAAAGGAAACAACAAAACAAAAGTCATGAGAGCCTACCTCAAGGAAAGCTCTCCAAAAATATTTCCAACTTCAATTTTTTCCACTCTTCACTCTAAGCAAATCACAAGCTCCAAATTATCCAAGCATCCAAAAGCAAGAAGTTCCAAAAAAGTCCTCTCTTTTCCCATGAATGGGAATTTGAAGAGGTGCAAGCAAGCATCCTCACAAATGAGGGTGACATGTATCACCCCTCTCCCTCATCAAGGTCAAAGATGCCAAAACAAAAGAGAGAAGGGTAAAATTATCTTTTGCCCTCTTCTCCCAAAATCCCCAAAATGTAAGCAAGACAAAACTAGTGGAACTTTTGATAAACACACAAATCCACATCCCTACATGGATGTGACTAAACAAGAGGTAAAAAGGGAGGAAAACCCCCTCTAGCCTTGAAAATAAGCCCCCTACCCATTAGGTAGGGTCAAGGGCTTATTTTTGTGTTAGGGGACTCCCAGCTACAAAGGGGTCCCGAAAAATGCCCAAAATACCCTAATTTCGGGTTTTGTATTTTTGGCACAAGGGTAGAGGGTGTGGGGACTACCCTAGGGTCTCACATGTGACCCTAAACCCTTGTGATTAAGTGACATATTAAACATAATCAACAATTTAATGAAAGAGGAGTTATTAACTCCCAAAACAAGTTTACATCATAACCACTACCCTAACCAAAATTAATAATTCAAAGCACAATATATTACATACATTGGGGTCACTCATAGTGCCCAAAATAATAATCACCTATACTAAGGCTTCACACAAAGAACATGGCTAGGGCTTAGCCCTTTGGCTGCTTGTGCAAGATTGAGTAGTTGGCACGAGTCCCACGTTATCCTATAAACTGTCCACTGCACACACTCATTGCACACGTTAACCGCTTTGTCCGATCTGATATAATTAAATGACATAGTAAGATGTCAATGCGTTCTAAACTAACCTAACATCCCTCCGAAATCAAGATGCGACAACGTGCACAATTATATTCCATATTCCAAAAGTTAGTCAAGATGATAAAGTGACATATAATCCCACCATGCAACAACTATCCATCAATGTAATTAGGTTCCAAACACATCATCATATTCATTAGTTTCCATGGCATAACAAGAAAATGCGACAATATAGGAATTAAGCTAAGTTGACGCTATACGCCTAAATTTCACACACTGTCTAATAAGATCAAATATCTAAATATAATGTCCAAGATATAACCAATCACTTTGTCAAACCATGTCTATGAGCAAAGAAACAACAATTTCTTGAGCTATAAAAGTGTGGGCACTACTGATGTGTTACCGTCTCTGTAACATTGTTTTTTGTCATCGTCGACAATTTTGCTTACCATGTTATCGTCCGGTAACATTCATTTTGTGTTTCCGTTAGACAGTCGGGTTGTGTTACCGTACGGTATCATTAACTTGTTTTTCCATTTTTAGCATGATCTTTATTTTTGAAGTCTTGCATTTATTTTTTACAAATCATGATTCATATTTGAAACTTCTATATTTTTTTGCGCGTGCAGACTTCAAAATCACCCATACGATGGAACCTATTACAAATGAGAAAAGAACTCAAGGAAAAAGAAAACGCGACATGGAAATTTCAAAATATTTTGATCAACCAAGCTGTAACTTGATGTGCAAGAGGTAATTTTGACTCTAATTATGTTAATGTTACTTTATTTTTTGATTTACTTAGGAATGTTGTAAGAAAACCAATTTCTTTCAAATGCTAGAAAACCCTAGCAATGACCTTACTCTAGATGAAATTCCCAATCAACAAAGTAATTCAATTCAAATTGATAATATTGATAATCCCATTTTCATCCAACTCAAACTTCGATAAACATTCCAGAAACACACATCAGAAACGTAAGAGTGGGAAGTGGACTATAGGAAGGACTTATAAATTTGAATGGTCAACCAAATATCCATTCATTGAACTTGTTGAACCAGAAAACAATATTGATACTCCTACATAATGTAGATGTACTATATGTAGTTGGAAACTAGGCAGAGACCACAAAATGCAATTGAAGTTGGACACAATAGAGAAACATTGTGGGAAGGTATATGAGTCTAAAAAGCAAGATGATGGAATAGTAATAAAAACAACTAGATGGAAAACTATGGAATATTGTTTACATATGAGATATGCAGTAGAATATGACAATCATCATAAACATCTTCAAGACCTAGTTGAGAAAGGTGGAACAATAAAGGCTAAATTTGAAAAAGCTACTGATGCAAGTCTTTAGGCAAAACTCATACAATTCAGAACAATATTTCACATTTTAAAAAAGAGCGAGACCAATTTCAGATCTCATTGATTATAAGATATTGTTTCAATATAATGGGTTTCAAATATTCCAACAACATACTAGTCAAATACCAGTGCATGGGAAATGGCAAAGTGTATGGGAGAAATTCAAATCACTGATTTGAGAGAGAAGAATTTTATCGCATTATTAATTGATGAGGGCACAACAATAGACAATACATCCTGGGTATGCATGCATGTCTACACTTTCAATTTCAATAACCATTTCAGGGAAAATCATCTACTAGCTATGCAAAAATGATGGAGAAGCTGCAAGTCGAGAACCTCTGCATTAAAAATTTGAAGGAAATAACTGGTATGGATGATCATTCAATCTCTACAAAGCTGATTTGTGTAGGAGATGATGGCATAGCTTGTCATGCAAGGTCACAAAACTGGACTTTGTATTCGTTTGTAAACAACCGTAGCCCCTTACATGATACCTATTCACTGCATGGCTCACAAAATGAATCTAGATTACAAGATTGTAAGTAATTTTGAAAATGTTGCTAAAGTGGAGGAGCTTATATGGGACTTGCATTCATATATGTCAAGCAGTCCTAATTTTTTTGGAGTTTCAAAGATTTTCTATTAGAATAAAAAATGGTAAAAATTGCTAAAATATGTTGACACAAGATGGATATCATTGTATGATCCAACTTGCAGGATTTTTAGGAATACAGGTCCTTAATAGGGTATATGTTCAAGAATCGAAGAGAAGTGGACAAGGATAAAGATATGTTGTATCGCTTGACAAATTTAGAGATATTATTAACTTTATGTGGTATTTTGCTAATTCTGAAGGAAATAAACAACTTGGTGAAACATGCTCAGGAAAGATCCATATACATTGTTGATTTTATAAAATTAAGGAGACAAGTATGTATGATTTTGGATACCTTATATTCCACCCAAGATTGGTTTTAGAAGCCAATTTTTAGTAGCTAGAAGGTTTTGATAGATACAAAATATCCCAACAACTATTTAAAGTTCAATATCAGTGGTCATCTTTATATTTCTAGTTGATGGGAAAAATATTCCAATGCACACCTTCTACAGAGATCCTTATGTAATAGGTTATGAAATTGAAGAAATACCAGTCACATCCGTTATTTTTGATGCTGTAATTTATGATACGAAAAAATGATGAAGATATCTAAAACATTATCTTCAGAGATTAGAGAGCGTTTTAAAAATAGTGATTTTCTTGAGGCCATGGGAGTTGTAAATCCCATTTTCTGGAATCCGATGATTGGTGAAGAACAAAGAGCTACAAACTTTGGGAAATCCATGATTGCACTTATGGAGAAATTTTACAAATCTTCAGATGTTGATGGAGGGGAATTGAATGGTATATTGGAAAAAAAATTACTCATATCACAGTCACAACATTTTGCATATACCATGAATGATCAATATAAGACTATTGTTGAACCATCGAAATGGGAGCTATCACACTATTGTGGAGAAAGATGTATCAGAGTAGCATTTTGAGAGAAAATATAAGTGAATACTTCAAACTATATGAACTCATACAAACAATGATTCTTGGGTTTGTTGAAGATGAAAGGGTATTTAGTGCACTTACATTTGTGAAATAAAAACTTCACAACAGATTGGACAAGAATTTGGAAACTTGTTTGAGACTCTATGTTTCAAGATATGGAGTGGACACATTTCCATATGAAAGAGCACTAGCTACATGGACATCTCTTGCGAGTGCGAGATCTGTTAATCAGATAGAAAACAATGGAGTCTCTAATTATGGTGAAATTGACTTGGACTCTCGTTGGACCAGAAACTGCAATAGATAAAATAAGTGATGAAGGACCATTAAGGATAGGGTTGTTTCAACTACCAGATAGTTGAAAGTATTCATTTTCTGAAATATATATTGTGACTCGATATTTTTTTCAATTTCATTTACATATATTACACATATAATGTTTGGAAATTTTTTAAATCCTTTCTATATTTTTTTATAATGTTTGGAAATAACATATGGTAGATAGTTGTGCAATCTGCAAACTGGATGATGTAATAAAATTAAAGTTCCTTACTAGGAAAGTATGTTCAATATTTTATTTCTCACTATCAATTCCACAAGCACACGTGTTCACAAAGATATTATAATCCATATATCCCATCGTGATTATTAGAATTAATAAAAAAACATAACAATCTATATCCCATCATGATTATTGGAGATAATCTTTACATGATGAACCAACTATCAAGATTCAACAACAACATGCACATCCAAGTTTTAAATATTGAGTGCATACATGTTTGAAACTAAATTGAACAATGTAAATCTAGATTCCAAAATCCATGTATACTATTCATCAACTGTACAAACTTAAAAAAATAAAAAATACAAAAGTTTTCATTACGGCACTTTGCACGTGATTGAAAAATTGGGGAACTCTAATGTTGTGAAATTCTACATCCCCTACTCATTCCAGGAACACAATCCTCTTTCCCCTACCCGTAAGAAAAGGGAGGTTAGAATGATGCGTCCTTACTGTGTTTGAGCTAAAGCAATGGGGGTACGACCATGGGTTGACTTTCGATTGCATTTGCAAAATATTTGCAAGCATCAATACTTTAACAATATCAGATTCAATATGTTGATTCTTGAAATAACGAAGACAAACAAGTGAATAGTAAGAAATTCAAATTAATAAGAATGAAATCAATCAAGATTTCTTACACTTTGTGAATGTTGTAGTTCGTATTCAATTATTTGTGACACTAGGTGGAAGGGGGCAATGACATTTGCAAAACTTGAATTTAGCAAAAACCAATTAAAAAGAATGATAAATTCCTAAAATAAATAAAATTTAATTCACTATTTATTAGTTACTTAGTACCAGAACTTGAAGGGCCTGGGTGATGAAATGGTGTAGACTCAATCTCTTCTTGCTCAGCTATGTATGTAGTGTCTACACCAGTATGAGCAGACACCATGTGTCTCAGAGTCATTGATGTGCTAGACAAGGCTGCACATTAGGATAATGAAATATGTCATTGTCAAGAATCAGAGATTCAAATTATCATTAGTATGTAAAATAATTTAATAAAACTAAAATGATTATGCAATATGTATAAATTAAAACCTATATTTTCCATACTGGCAATGTGCATTTTATCACATTGCAGGATTAGGATGAATCCATAGAACCACACATTCGTTTGGCTTGTGTTATCCTTCTATGCTATTGGCTGCTAGTGACAACCAAAGAGTCATCTGCCATGGTGACATGAATTCGATTATTGTCACCAGACCCCTTAGGTCCAATAGGGTTATGTGCACAAACTACCACATTACGAAATTCCATTATTTTTCTTACTTTGGCTTGTTCAAAACAAAGTTACAAATTATATATTTATAAGAATTTATTTAAAAATGATTTTATTTTTGAAAAGAATCAAGATTAGATGATTTTAAAACAAAATACTCACCAATTGTTGGTCTAGAGGAATTCCATGTTTATCCATCTTCTCGTGTAGAGCAGTTGGAACATCTATTGATTTCAGTCTGTAAAAACCCTCATAATATAAAGCAAGAACATAACAAGAACAAGAAATACCTGCTGATAGTATTGATCTGCTCTGCAAGGTCAGAATGAATCCTTGATGAAATAAATGTGCACCAATCGAATCTAACACTAGAAATGGTTTGGATAAGCTACTACAGTGCACCATTGAGGAATGTTAGTGTATCTTCCTTATAACACGATGTGGGACTGGAAAAATTCTACCATTTCCAGGAGAAAGGGGTCTTTGATAGATTGTGTGTTAATCCCTCTTTTGGAGGGATTATGTTGGCTAGATTTTCTGTATAGTTGAAAACCTAGGCAGTCATGAGATAAATCTCCCTCATTTATCGGTGAGGCTCCCGTGTAAGATTTTGTCAGTTATATATCTAATATCTATTTGTGGGTATTAATTTAACCATGTAGCTCATGAACCATAGCTATACAGTTTTGTAGAAAGTAGGCATTTGTAAAAGAAAGGAAAAATCTGCAGAAGAAGAAAATAATAGAAAACAAAAGAAAGTAGAGAGGATGTGCAACCCAAGCAATAGTTTACATAGTTGATTGCATGCACATAGATTAAAAAAAATAGATCATTAAGCACATAATTCAAAGCAAAGGAAACTTTCAGATCTAGATCTAAAATAACACAAAGTTTATGAATAGATCTAGAAAGAAAGTAAGAAGCTAAATGCACCGTTGACACAAAGTTCTTTGGAAATCTCTTACATATTCCTCTGCTTGCAGAAATCAAGGGTTTTAGCTCAAATTCTGGAACACAAGAATGTTGATTACAAATTCCGATCCTTTAACCCGTAGGTTCTTCCTCTACTTATAACACGTAGAGGGGAAATTACAAATGGGAGACTATAACTGAACTAGATCATAAATAAGAAGTAAAGAGAACATCCGGAAATCATCTTCCTTTAATTCCTCTCTTAGTGACATGCATCAAGAGTTCAAGTCAAAATTGTGCACATCATCACTTAACTCAAATAATCATTCCAAATAACTTAATGTAATGGTTTTCAAACCAATAACTTTTAAGTTTACAATTACATCCAGGGACATAAGAAATAAGAGAAGAAAGAAAAGAAGAAGGAAGATGCAATTGTAACTCATACACTTTATTTTTGTTTTGATCTGAATATGTTTTTGAACATATAGTTCATGATTTCCCATCCGCTTTAGCCACAACTTCTTTCTTTGTCTTGAAGCGCATCAATCCTTCATTTAAAACTTTGATGCCGCTTCCACCTCCTTCAAACTAGCCCCAAAATTCTTAATGTCGATTGCAGCGTTAACAACTTCTTGATTAAATTCATCGTGAAAGGCCTAACAACTTCATCAATCCTCTCTTGAATCATCAAGAAGAGAGCCTTCCAGGGGAATCATGCACTTTGTTGGAAATGGTCCTTTTGTATGAAGAAATGTCCCCAACCACTTCCTCATTGGTGAAAGCAATTACATTGCTTGAGCAGTGGCGATGCCATACCCTCAAGCACCTACATTATTTTAAACATAATTCTAAAGATCTCTAAATGGAAAGAGAGCTGTGAATTCAAGTTGCTTCCCCTTTTCAACCGATCCATTAGGCACAATTCATTACGTAATCAAAACCTCCTTCGACAACTTATTTATCTCGACCAAAGTGCCCAGGTTACTTTTAGCCACTGTATTCATATCTACCATGCTTGTCATCGGTTGCTTAAGCTGAACTAATGCATCCTTCATAACCTTTAGATGAATTGGCAACTCCCTGAGCTATACATAAGCTTGGCGAATGATCAGACTCTTCCATTCATCAATAGATCTAACTTGGTTACCTGCATTTTCCACTTCCTTCATCAGATGATCACTCACCTGCTCGTGTGCTGAAATTGGCTGAGAGAAAGGTTTGGCAATTAGCAATGATCTCGCACAACTGGGAAACCTGCTTTTGAAGTTCAACTTTTTATGCCTTCTCTTTGTCAAGCTTAAGGAATAAAGCATTTATTAGTGTCTACGTGTCTTGATTTAATCCTTCGGTGGTAGTTTGACCTATTGACACCTTGGTTACTGATACTGTAAGCTTACCTTTCTACTTTCCCTCTGCTGGGCCTGATACCTCAATGAAATTTTGCCCTGATTCTTCAATAATCAACCTAGAAGTCACCTTAGCAACTTTAGATTTTCTATCTTTTCGCCCAAACTCAGGAGTAGCTGCAAGTCATGTTCCTCCAGGTTGATCTCCTCTCTAGCTTTTGGGATTGACTGTGAAGCCAAACACTTTGAGAAATTACTTCTCGGAGAATGAGAAGTCATTGAATGCACCACCATCCGTATTCTAGTTCCTCTCCATCCGAGTTTGCTACAGTGTCATGATTGTCATCTTCTGAATTGTCCAAAGACAATGCCCTTTCAAACTATTCCATCTGTAACTTTAGCTTTTCTTCACGAAGAGGTGAAGATCAGAGTGGTGAGGAGAAAAAAAAATGTTCTTTGGATTCAACGAAGCAATGACAAGATCTCCCTGAGGTTCAAAGGTAGGTGAAGTGTTGTGAGTTAACGCTGGAGAAGTTGGAACTAGCACCATAGCCGTAGAAGTGTCCTTTTCTTGTGTCTGAGACTTCTTGTGCACTTTAAACTTTTCAGGACTTCTAATGATTTCACTTTTGTGCTTTCATTTGATGGAGTCTCTTGCGCTAAGGTTTTCTGTGATCTGATTCATCAAAGCTTCATCAAGGCAATACCCCTTTGTTACCAACCATTTCGAGATGTTGACCAGAACCACGTCAGATCTTTCCTTGATTATGTGGCATCCACCAATGTTTTCCTGAAGAGTAGCTCTATCCCCTCCCATCTGATGATAAGTGTCAAGTAACATAAGCACATCATTTGTGAGATCTACTGGTATATAAGCTAATCCTTAATCAAACACTTGTTACGCCGATAACTTGTTGAAGTCTTTCTTTCTGACTTCGTACTCGTTTTTGCACTTCATCTAGAAGTCTTCTAATGAAGGCACATGCGATTAGTCCTATTTGTCTTCTTTTCTACCCCATATGGATCGAATTTCAGCCGTGCTAGGAAGAACTCATGCTCATACTCAGAAAACATTTCAGCTTCGATTCCTCTAGCCTTGTGGATGCTCTGCAGCAATTATAATAGCCTACTGTGATCGGAAAGGAACTTGTAGACTTGTGCCGCTATGATTGTAGGTCACACATCTCCACGAGCTTCTGCACAACTCCATGATGACCCATTGTCACTTGGATATCTTTTGCAACTTTGACTAGTTCTCTCGAAAATTTGGTTACCACGAGGTATGTGAAATCTACAAAGCTGGATGGAGATACTGACCATCTTTGGGATACAGCTTCCCAAGCTTCTTTGCTCACCCTGTTGGTCTTCAAATCACTGTTTAATTTACAAATGAATCCGTAGAAGAATCCATCCTTGACCACCTTGTAATATTTATAGCATTTAGGGATTTTCAACTACGGGTAGCACTCAAAAATGGGATCCTTTGAGAGTATGCCCGTCTATCCGACTTGGAAAATATACCTGCGAAGCTACTGTGTATACCGGTATGAAATCATCTTGAAGTTTGTATGTCCGCCTCACACTTAGGAACTACTCACCGACATAATCATTGATGATCTCCACCCAATTGATTATTGAATCATATTTTTTGATCTCAATGGTTGTAATGAAGGCATACATCCATGAGTAGAAGTTATGAGTGTTAGGTTCTCCATTTATCCTGCATATAAATTTAGCAATATCATCCACTTCCTGCACCAAATTGGATTGTGGAAGAGTCCTCGAGAACTTTGATGGAGACCTGGGATTCTTCATATATCTACTATTGATTATGCCCACATAGTATGCTTTGTGCTTCTCCCATTTGTTGCCAACGTCCAACATGCTAATTGTAGTCACCACTGTCGCGTTGGAATCTTAGACAATAATTGATAAATTGTGTATCTAGCTTGATTATCGTCTTTCCCATGACATCTGAATTGTTCGGATAGGAGATAGTATGATCTTACACACTCCATGAAAAATTCAGAGAAGCTGAGTTATGAATGGGAATTTAAAGCTCGAATTATTCCACTACTTTTTATTGCCCGCATAAGAGATGTCTTTCCAACCCTGGATCTGTCAATCAATTCGGAGAGGGGTTCGGGGCCTAAATCCATGTCATTGATATCAACAAATCTAGAAGTAATGCATGATTATGTTGATCCTTCTCTTTCATCCCACTTCATCATGGCGAAGCAATCTTTATCGAGAAACCTTTGTCTACTTTTTCTTTTGATCTTGCCGTAATTCTTTGCAATTGATGTAGATCTAGTAATTTCTTGATTCGGAAGATATATTCAATGTACCGACATTAATTTGAACTTCCTTTCACTTATATAAGCATACTGTAATGAATACTTGCAATTAATTCGATAAAGATAGAATCTAGAGCATGAACACTTGATTTTTATCACAAAAATCTACATATAAAACCCTACTGCCTAAAATTTGAGGCTTTGCTTGCATGCAAAGAAAGCATAAATATTTTCAACTTCACCTGAGCACTTATACCAACATGCAAATAATTAACAAGGCTTAAATCAAGCTCCTCCAACCCTAAGCGCCAAACTTTGAAGCTTTCTGCAATGAAAAACACTTTTTGATGCAAAAATCCTCCTTCCTTGGGCGCCAAAATTGTCCGGGCTGCAATCATTTGCAAAAATAATTAGTTACATCTTCACTATGGTAGCCCATGCTTAATAACACTCTCAACATTCTATTTCTAATAATTTTCCACCATATTCTTGTGCAATTAATTAATAAACAATGATGTTCATTCACCCAAATTGGGCACCTATTTTTGCATCTTTCTTTGGCTGCCATTAAATAAATTTAATTTATTTATTTCTAGCATGCTACCTTCAGTTCACTTTGGCTTATCCTCATGCATTGACTTTCTATTCATCCTGGGCACCAAAATTAGGCAAAACAACTATTAATAAATACCATTAATATCATTGTTTAATCACCAAATGGGTCACACTTTTTGACATGAGTGAATTCTAAATTTAAAAAGTCAACTTCTGGTGGGAATTTTCACCCTGCACTGCAACTCTAAAAATCCCTTCTTCCACTTAAGTGATTTACCTTTCATCATGGGAATTTTTACCTGCAAGGCAGGTAATAAATTCCCACCTGCCTCTTCTTCTAATTTTCCCACTGCAGCTTAAGTGACTTTCCAAAAAGTGCGACTTGCATTAAAATTAGCCTCCTTTGAAAAAGTGTGACTTGTTTGGGTGAATAAAACCTTATGATGGGAAAAGTTAGCCTGCTAGGTAGGTGGAAAATTCCCATCGGTGCTTTAAGTGATTTTTTCTTTATTTTATAATGGGAATTTTTACCCTGCAAGGCAGGTAAGAAATTCTCGCCTTCCTAACGCCTCTAATTTTCCCATCGCAGCTTAAGTGACTTTGACTTCATGGGAATTTTCACCCTGTAAGGCAAGTAATAAATTACCACCTGCCTTCTACTACCAAAATTCCATTGCGGCTTAAACCTATTCATTCCCAAAAAGTGTGACTTGCTTGGGAGAGGCTTTATGTGCATGACTTCATCATTTTTGGTTAGAAGCTTACATTTTGAGGCTAATTCCTTCTCATCATTTGTGTTGGTAGATGATCTCTAGATGCTTTAGGAAATTAAACAGAACTATACTAGCAAAAGAATTGACCTAGGGGAATTTCACAGAGAAACCAAGGAGAAAACTGAAGAAAAATGCAAAAGAAATAAATAAAAGTGAAAAATGTTGCCAAAAGTTGCAGACAAATCTCAGGATTCATTTATGATGAAAATCCTATTGATATATGTGAATATTGACATGTGAAACTTCAATAGGGTTCAATTGGAGCACGATAAAAATTTCCCGCAGACAAAAATTGGTGAAGGGATAAAATGAGTTTAGGCATTTGGGTATTTGTCGAAATTGGCTCATATGATACACTAGGAATATCTTAACATAATACAGACATCTTCTGGCAATAAAAACACAAAAAGGCTTGTTATTTTAAAAGAACAATTTTTTTTTTTAAGATGGGTGGTCCTAGATTTTAGGGTGAAATATGGGGACACAGATTATTAACCCCAACCTCAACAAATAGATCAAAATGAGACACTACAAATTTATTTTTCTCATCAAGTATAAGGGATTTGGTGGTTACATGAAATGTGTTTTGATGGGGTAGGCCTATTAGATGATGAATATCATCAAGTGTTATTCTGATGAAAAATTGGTGGGATGGTAATGCAACAGTGAAAGTGCCATCAGAACTATTATACGCTTGCATTAAATTATTTAATAACTTGTGTTGTCTAATACTGGGGCATGTAAATAAGTCCATGGAACCCTGAGCTACCAATCCAATCGGATTGACTGATTATTTGAGGGTCTTCTAGTAGTTGTAGTAACTACGGATACAAAATGTTTTGATAAACATAGGAAGTTGTTTTAATGGTCTTTTTCTAGGTGCCATTATTCTTGAATCTTGAATCCTTGATGTTTTGATTCTTTGAAAAAAGAGGTGTTGGCAAATGGCAAGATACTGTATATGAGGATCGTAGAAAAAATATGGAAGTGGACAAGAAGGTTGGAGGATGGAGCTCTGAAAAAATCTCTCGGAGAAACCTACAAGTGAAAATGGGACAAAATGAGTGGGGATGGGTATATATATATATATAGGCAAGGTAAGGGCAGTGGGCCATGACATGCAAATCGAGGTGAAGACACGCGACATGGGGAAAGACGAATGGAAACAAAACCAAAAGCATTATCGGGTGATAATGACAACAAAAGGATGTGACCTATTATTGTTTGGGAATATAATCACAATGAAAAACGTCTACAAAACTATTTTGTTACGGTTGGTAGCACATATATTAGTGTTTTTTAACCAGTGGTAACACTTGTTTATGTTTTGTTGCCGACCAACCTACCACTTATGTCATTATTTTGTTTCAGCCGGTAATACATATGTCATTTTTTTATTACCGACTGGTAACACGTGTCAATATTTTGTTACCGGCCGGTAACACATGTGTCAGTGTTGTCGTTCGAGAGTGAGTGGGACATGTTACTGAATGGTAACCCATCTGTTGTGTTGTCATTCAACGGTATTTCGTACATGCCAAATGGTAACATTATGTACTTGTCGACCTATACTATGAGACCAAAAATGACATCCACCACTGTGACTTTGAAACACCTCCATTCGCCAACATCGTGAAACCCTCATTTCCTACATTCACCACTTATGCGAATTGAACTTTTTGTCAGATTTTCCACCCATTCTATAATAATTTTTTGGAGGGTCTTAAAATGAACCACGGAAAGGGGTCATACTTCATCGGGCCAATCAATGGATTTACTGAACAAAGGCATTTAGTGCTATCTGTGCAAAGGTAATATTTATAAAAGGACAAGTACTACAACAAAAGCTAGTTGTCTCTCGTATATATCATAGGTTTAGTTGTGTGTTTCCCTTTCCATTTGGTGTATTTCCCCTTTTTTTGGTGTGTTTGTCTTATTTTCTCTTGGTCGTGTTGTTGCTTGTACTACTTGTTTAATGTAGTGACTCTATGGCCCAATGGATAAGGCATTGGTCTACTCCTCCATGAGATTCCTGAGGTTTTCATTACCCCTTATGGTTTAATGTCCCTGCACTAGATCCAACTATTTTCATGCTAAATGTCTAACATGCAAAATTGAAAATTTTGGTCATGACAACTAAGCCCACCATTTGAAAACCCTTCCCCGATCATTGTGAACCCTTCCTCTAGCCAACCCATCAACTCACGCTACCTCTCCAGTGCTGTTTCATCTTCATTGTGGCTAAAAATAATTTAATAACATGGTTTTTAAGTATGTTTCATGTGCAGGGGAATTGATCCAATTTGATTTCACAAAGTGTGACTAAGCTTTGCGGTAGAATAATTCTCTCTGAAGCATCAAATTGCTATTTTTAGCCATATTGCAACATAAGGACACCCTTTGGAAGGTAAGCGTGGGGAGTCAACACATATGGAAGTTTTGTGGAAGAAAAATTAAGTGATCCAAGAAAATTTAGGGAAAATAATTGGAGGCATGTGATGTCAGGATCAATTCAAGTAAAACCAGGTCTTTTCGGGCACATGGAATGAAGGTTTCAATGGATAAATTCACCTTGTTCTGAAGGTTTCAAGAGTTTCAAGAAGAGTTGGGATCTCATCAAATATTCAATGGAAATATCTTGGAGTCCACTACATGGTGGATATATCATTTTTTTCTAACTCTGACTATTCTTCGTAATAGTCTGGGTCACTACCGCTACTCCTTTGTGCTAAAAGGGTGATTAGACCTGAAAAATAAATTGAAAGAAAAAAAATCTCTTGAAAATGGTTAGAATGAACTTAGAAGGTGTTTTTGAGTCAAAATACTATGATGTTTGGGCTCCAAACTCTAATTTTTGCTCCCGGGCGAAAAAGCAATCTTCATGTTCTATTCTTGCATTGGCAAGATGACATCAATATTCCTCATAAGCTTGAGCACACTTTTTCACCTCATTCGTCCCTTGTCATTTTTCCCATGGTGCAAGGGGACAATAGGGACACCAAATTTCCCCCCTTGTTGTTGGTTGAGTTTGCATCACTTAAAACATCACAACTTGTCTCCTAGGTTCATTTTACAACTTCAAATCATGACCTCTTCACCCTTGGCACATTTTTTCATGCATGTTGTCCCTTGTCCCTTGTACCTTGGTGCAAAGGGAAATTATGGACACAAAAATGCTCCACCCCTCTTAGAAATATGTTTTTTCACTTAAAATGATAACTTAGGTTGGTAGGAGGTTGTAACTTGTGTTTTCAACTCACTTAACCCCCTCCTCATGAGAAACTCCACCCATGGCACATTTTTTGATGCTTGATATCCCTTGTCCCTTGTCCCAACATCCAAGGGGATAAAGGGGACACAAAAGCATACCAATCTCGGGAGATATCCTTGATCATGCGCGTGACCTCATCTAAGCTTCTAGAAGCTCATTTTCACCCCGTCTATCTCATTCACATGAAACCCCATGCTAAAACTTGTCTCAATATGGTGCAAATCATACTTTGCATCCTTGTTATCACTATGCTTCAATTGTCCCCTATTTTTAGGGTACAACTCCACCTCAAACCTCCACTTTAACTAGGTTAAGCTTGGTTGAGTTAAAATGTGAGTTAAAGTGTAAATGAGAGAGAAATGGTTAAATATGACACTTAGCCATTTTTGATGTTTTTCAAATGTAACTTTTTCCTCGCAATCTATCTCTCATGTTGTTACATTGTTGGAAATGTGCACGATACTTGATATGTTAGAAATGGAAAGTTATTCATAGCTTACAAACCCCTCACTGGATTTCCATGAAATTTTAACAATAGCTCCTTCTCAAAAATTCCCTTCAGATGATTCTAACCTTACATCTAATGGTGGTCTACATTATTTTTATAGATCGATGAAGTTTCCAGTTATAAAAATTAATTTTCATATCTATGGAGTTTTGGCAATTAAAATCCTCTAAAAACTGGAACAAAGCATCCTTGTGAAATAACAAAACTTTTGAGACCACTCTCATTCCGTTCCGACACATGGAAGACCCACTTATAAAAATAGTAAGTCTTACTAGGTTCCACAATATATATATAGTAAGTCCTGGAAACATGTCATTTCTTGAGTTGCCTTCACTTCTTACATATCAAGAACACTCAAAAGTGCTAAATTGAGACACTTACTAAAAATAGACATCCTGGAATTAGAATTACTAAAAATAGTAGGTGTTGGGATTGTGGTAAAATTATTCATACTTAGTCATCTCCATTTCATCTCACTATCCTTTATCACCATAGAGCTCAAACACTTAGGTGACGAGATAATTGCCACATTAAACAATGAGTATCATGATGTGGGTGAAAATGATGTAACAAACATAGAACCGAAGGGCTTGAAAACAAAAATGCTAAGTGAACACCATGCAGATGCAGAGAGGAATACATCCTCAATGGGATATTCAGAGTTGGTAGGGTCACACTTGCAAGATTTGGTAGTTGCATCATAACTCAAACGGAAAGGAAGTCCTCGCAGACTCCCAAAACTTGGTCTTGAGGTGAATTCCATATAACATGGTCATGGGAAAAATATTTCCAAGATCTGTGTGTTTCAGTTTATCCCAACAGTCATAGAAGGGGATCATCATGATTGAGTGATTCGGGTAGTTGTCATAGGTTCATACAATGAAAATCTTGTGGTGGCACTTGGTCAATGCTTTGGAATGTGTCCACATCTCACATGAAGAGAAGTTGCAATCCCAATGCCTCAATTCAACAGAGAGGGCAATGTCAGAGGCTTCATTCTTGGAACATTTCTTCAACATCGATTGAAAACATGATCTTTATCAATGAAAGATCCCTCATCTTTGGATTATCACTCTCTCTTCTCTTCTTTCTCCTATTTCCCTATCCAACATTCTATTTCTTCATTGGAAATGCAATTTTTGACTCTTTTGTCTTATTCACTTAAGTGGCCTTATTTTTCATTGTAAAATTTCCTTTTCAAAAATAAGAAAAGGACTTAATTTCATTCCTAGGAACATTGAAAAGTCACATAGGAGGGATGAAGAGACATCATTGTAAAGCTATAAATTGGGATAGATTCTCCATTCCAAGGGGTGGTTGATATCTATTGTTCTCTTACTACAAGAAAGAAGCTATTTCTTCTATTTTCTTGTCTATGTTCCTCTACTTCCTAATTTTAACTTTGCAAGCATTATAATCTTGAATAACCAAGAAAGAGATCGTATATTTGAGGAACACATCAATTTAACTTTGTGTCTTTGATTTGTTAATATTACTATTACTTACATGGTTATTTTCTTCCTATTGGATGTGGACTTAATCTGGTTAATGTTAGTGAAGTTTGTAAGTTCCTATTCACTACCTTAACCCTCTCTCCTTATATTCTTATCTCCCATTCACCTCTCCCCAAGAAAATTCCTCCCTTGTATTCATTACAAGCAATTTTCCACATGTTTAGTGGAGTATTCTTGTGTGATCCCTAGCCTAATGGCCACCACAAATTTTACTTTTCCCACATTCAATAAATGGGAGCCTTCCATTCCTAAGAGGAGGGACCTAGTCCTAGAGCGTTGGTGAAAATCACTAATTTGCCCTTGCGAAAAATTATTTCGTGCAACACAAGCGGAACAATAAGGCCTTCTAGCACAACATCCACTACGAAAAATCCATGAAATGAAAAAATCAATATATAAGTAAGAAGAGGCTCTTCTCATACTATATTTATTGTGCTAACTATTTCGTTAGAGGAATGAAATAGAATGGGTATAAATTAGGTAATTTTCACATATGATTTATGATATAATTAGGCATGAAACTAAGAAGGAGCACATCCACACCATCTCCATCTTTAAGGTGCTTCCCATTAAAGTGGAGGAGCACATCCACATAATCTCCTTAACATGGTATGACATTTTCAAGCAAAACAAGAAGGCCTTCTAAAGCACAATATCCACTATAAAAAGGCCATGAAATGAGAAAACTTAAGATACAAGGAAGAAGAGACTCTTCTCACACCATATTTGTTGTGCTAACTATTTTTTTGGGGGAATGAAATATAAGCTGGGTGTAAATTGGTTTATTTTTACATTTGATTTGTGGGAGAAATGGGCATGACATCGAGAAGAACCACATTCACAACATTTACTTCTTTAAGATGTTTATCATCAGAGTGGAGGAACACATCAACATAATATCCTTGACATGGCAAGACACTTTCAATCGAAATAATAAGGATTTCTAACACATCAACTACTTTTACAAGACCACAAAATGAGAAAATTGAAGATATAAGGAAGAAGAGGCTCTTCTCACACCATATTTGTTGTGCTAACTATTTCGTCGGAGGAATTAAATAGAATTGGGTGTAAATTGGGTGATTTTCATATTTTATTTGTGGGAGAATAAATTCATACTAGATCTGTGTATTAGAAAGAGAGAATTAACTTAAAGCATATTCATAGCTATTAAAGGAATAAAAGGGGTTATTCTAGCAGCTGAAGTACACTACATCACATTACTACCATCTTGCATACATTATCTACTCTATAGTTATTCCACTATATTTGATCAAGAGACAAAGGGCACTCATAGGGGAATTATCGCATTCACACTTTCACATACACCTATGAGAACTACATGAGACTTGATTCCACTTGAGGGCATAAAGTGCAACACTTAGATTGGTTCAGTAGGGGTGGCCACAAGCGTGGTCTATTGTCACCACATAGTGATTTCTCCTTTTACTATCTAATGCTTTAATGAAGCATATTGTAGGTGTCTAGGGTTTCTACTTTGTTTGAGTCATTATAGGTTGTGTGAACAAGAGCGATATACAACAAAGCATATTTATGTACAAGTTAATGGCATAAAAATTTATAGGATCTCACTCTATGAAGTTATAATATTGTACAATACCAATCATGACCATTCAAAATAAGTGCAAAAATATAAATTAATTGTATGGTCATGCAAAAAGAACTTAGCAGTTCAATATTAGAAATGAAGAATCTTAAATCTTGTATCATCTTGTTTGCCTTGTCTCCACATCCATATCTCCTTTGCTCCATTCTCTACAACTAAGTCTTGATCTCCTATTGTGTATTTGAGCTATCTTTCTATCACTTATCATTATTTCAAGTATTAAATTGTTATTCTAATTATACATAATTAATTTTAAATTAATTAATTAAAAGTAACCTCCTTTAACAAACACTCACATCATATATATATATATATATATATATATATATATATATATATATATATATATATATATATATATATATATATATATATATATATTCACATTGCATTTACATTCATATATAGTTAGGATGTAAAAACTACAAAATATATCATCAACACACAATTTTTTTGCAATTGTGGAACACCATATCTATTTATGTCACCCAATAACACATAATACTCACAACATCTATGGCCATGATCCATGTCAACACCCTTTATGAAACTATGAAATTTATTAGTACATAAAGGACTAAGTGGTGAAAGGTGGTTATTTTTTTCCCCATCTTCTTACTCTATGGAGCCCCAAGGGTCTTCGAGAATAAATATAATAAGGTGAAAGTGGAATCCTCCCATCTTATAAGGTCTCAAATATTAGGGAAATTCCACAAGATTAAGTTGAAAAATGTTGGGACTAAAGCTCCCTAGGTCTTTATTAATGAGTCCAGTCAGGAAGAAGAAAATGAAGATGGGATTGTTGGGAAGAATTTTGTGGTGGGTGGAATTCATAAGGGTATGGTTTTTGGATGAAAATATTTCAAGGATGTTTAGGTTTCTATAGATAGATGCACAATCTTGAAGGGGTTAAGGGTGGCGGGATAATGGAACAATAAATCACTTTGTGGTTTTCAATATGAGGAAGGTGTGGTGTAGTCTATTAGGGAAGGAGGTGGTAGGGGTAAAAATTTATTTTATGCTAAGAAAGAGATGAAGAAAAATATTTCTAGATTATATTTATTGTTATCTTCTCTCGGGACTAGGTTTGGATCGATGGATAATGTGAACATGTCTATTCTAGCTAACATTTATGGTATCGATGTTGCATTCAAGTACTAATCTAGGGCACTTGAAATAGAAAGATTTTCCAATGAGATTGTGGAGGACCACACCTCCTTCTTTGTTCCTCAATATGCGTTTGTTTCTACCTAGACCATTGGGTCTTTTGAGAATAATATTCTTATATTCAAAACAAAGGGGAGGCGGGGAGTTGGAGTGGGGAACCTTTGTATGGTGGTATATAACATGTGTGATCATATATGGGATAATTTTTGTTTATTTTTTTACATTGATATATTGTTATAAATAGGGTTAGTAGTGTAGAATGGGCCCTAATAATAAGACTATATAGTAGTAAATCCTAAAAAATAAGCGGTATTAAATTTAGAACCCCATGATCACACATATTTTGGAAAACAATTCTTAAGTGACCCCCATGTTCAATCCAGGATTTAATTGGTGGAACAAAATGTTAAAATGAAAAGAATATTGCAAACACACTTGAAGGATTTACTGGGTGGGTTTTGGGAGGAGATGGATAATTTAGGGGAAAGGCTATGGTTCTTGTGTGCAAAATCTTGGATTAGAGAGATTTGGATGAAAAGATAATTACAAGCCTTCAAGAAAACCTCATTTCGGCTTGTGAAAGTGACACCAAATTGTTTTCGTGTCACACCCCTCTTAGATTTTATATTCTCATTCTTCAAGAGGGTAGATGCAAGATAACGGGGGTGAAAATAAGTGGCTACTATTTTTCCTATATGTGAACTTGGAGAGATATTTAGGGGCACCTAGTCAAATAATTTTATGATATTATAAGAAGATAAATTGTGACATTTTGAATCTAGTTTCTAAATATGTAATTTTTTTAATACCTAGATGAGATAAGTATGTCAAATTTATGCATTTCTAATAAAGTGACATAGTAAGTTTTTTGTGAAAACATAACAAAAATGCATGTGTACGGACACACTTTTTTGAAGAAAATGAATAAATTTTTAAATGAAATTTCATATAAGCCTTGATAAATGTTGGAGATTGTCGAGAATTTTTTTGTCATAATAATTTTACAACTCAAGAAAGTAGAAAAATGAAAATAGAAGTGTACTGAGACAACTTTTTGAGCTTAACTTATATATATATATATATATATATATATATATATATATATATATATATTTGAATTGTAGTCAACGATGTGTAGCTTTTTGGGATATAAATTTTGTAATGCGTTGGTTAATTTTCAAAAAGTTATTAAACTATTAGTAACAATACATGAATGAATCATAATGAGTTATACTATGTAATAATTAAAAATACTAAGTTAACATGTAAATTTTTTTAGAAACTATATTCTCTCCTCTATAAACCCATATTTTTAAAAATATATATAATCTAACAAATATTTTGTTCCTACGAAGGCGAAAAATTATTTTAAACTATCTAAAAGCTTGAGAGAATATTTAAAGTTTTGAATGATTTCTAGATCTTGTTAGCATTATATTAGATTTCAACAAAGTGTTCCATGTTTAATGTGATGTTTGTGGGAAAACGTTGTGTTATTTAGAGTCAAGAGGGTAGACATATTACACATTTCGTTGAAAGATAAATCATTCCAAGAGGAATTATTTAATGTATGACCAAGAATTTATGCAATTGTGTAAACTCTTAAGGAATCGGGATATTACTTTCTATAGAAATAGTTTGTTTTGTGCACATATCATCAAGCATCACAATTCATAAACAACCAAGGTAAGTTGAATCAAAAGCATATGAAATGGGTTGAATTTGTTCAATGAACTTGTTATTTCGTGTTAAAATATAAAAGTGGGAAATCAAATAAAGTTGCAAATGTATTAGATAGAATATATCAATTGTGAATGATATGAGCGTCGAGGTGATATGATTTGACTCCATGAAAGAACTAGGAACTAAGAGAAAGTGAATTTCCAAGATGCATGATCAACATGCACGAACCCAACCAATATAAGTAGAGCTCTATGGTTGGATTTCTTTTTGTAAGATGGATTATTGAACTCTAAGGACATTAAATGTGCAAGTAAGAAGGATCAATGCAAGATAATTTCTTAAAGAAGAAGCAAAGTGGTGGAATTTCTAGACATTTTGAAATGGAGAAGACATTGGTGCAACTGAATTAGATTTAGTATGATGACTGCAAATGGAGGGAAGTTTGTGCAAGGTTGTATAATTTTCCAACATGCCAATGGAAAAATATATAATTTGGGATTGTATCTCCACTCCCAATATTGAAAATAGCATGAGATGATATTATGAACGACATTGAACACTTGATTTACTAAAGACAAATCAGTAGGACTCTATCTATTGCACCTTTGGCAACTGCTTATTGATACTCTATTTGGTCAAGTTTTATTTAATACTCTACTAAAGTAATTTTATTAGTTTATCAACTCTTTCTCCTTTCATCTTTGGTGTCAATAAAAATGAAAAGATGCATTTCGATTTCTAACAAATAGATTTTACTAGTATTTCATTGTTTATTCATCTTGTTGTCAATCGAATACATGGTAGAAAATCCATCACCAATATGAAATATATATTTCGCAAAACTAAATTGTTGTTAGCAAGACAATGAAAATTTGTTATCTTTTGTCACAAAAATATTTAGACCTAATAGACTAATAGTCCAATGCCCTTATATGTAAACAATTTATGAAAAATAATAGGGTTAACCACTTTTTTGTCAATACATATTTCGATGTCAATGTTATTTACAGCCTCAAATACAACAAAGCTCTACATGTCCTCTCGAAGAAGAGGAGATTCAAGTTATAGACTCGATGATCAAACCTACGTTCATTGGTTAATATGTACAAATGAGCAAAATCTAGTGGTGCCAAAACTTCTAATTCCATGACAAAATGACAAACTCAAACCTAAAATGATTAGTTTGAAAATGTAAATCCAGACCAAAATAAGTAAACTTGGGTGTTTGTTTGGCAAGGCACTTACAAATATTGATTTTGTATGATATTTTTTAAGAAGAATTTTTAAAAGCTTGGTAGGTACGGAATAAACCTACTACACCAACTTTTCTCTCCCGTCTTTTGGTGTTTGTATGGCGATCAGATGATACAATCTGATCAAGAATGACAATCAATCCCATAACAAAAGCTTGATCGTAGCGAGGCTGCACAATCACACTGAATACATCTCCTTCTAGTGTTATCTCTGAATTTACCTGTTTTCTTTTCATCTGTAAATAGAAAATAACACATACCTTAGAACTTTGTCGCTGTGCCTATACCTCACATATATTTGCAATTGACAATAAAAATCAACTTTTCACCATTATGCTTTTTGCATTTATCAATAAATAAACAATACATAGATCGAAAAAATCATGAGATCAAAAGCAAACCTCAAAAACAATGTCGCCGGAGCTGTTGTATACAGTACAGGATCTCCTGGCATAAGATCCTTCAATCTTGTAATCAGGATGCCTCTTCTGTTTCGTTGAACCCACGAAAATTTCTGCTAAAACCTTCGTGGGAAGAAGAGAACGCCTTCTTACTATAAATAATGGCTTCTTCTGACCATTTGATTTATCTCCCAAGAACGCTTGCCATTCATTCTGCAGGCTAAGTCGCTGTCGTATCAAACAGAAAAGTCTGTTAATGAATGCATAGATAATGGGGTTTCTTCCAGGATGAAATTTTGGCACAGTAGGATTGTTGTTACATACCTTTCTTGTCACTGTGAGGAGAGAATTTCCCGCTGCATCCATGAGAACAAGCTCCTTTTGAGATCGGAACGGTAATTTTCAACTCTGAATGCCAGGTTCCCGGTTGCCGGATGAAACACGGTGAAACCATTGCAGTTGAAGAGCAGGGATTTTGTCCACACAGTTAATGCCGTCACCCGCTCCATACAGAACTGATCCTCAATCAGGACATTTTCCGAGTGGTGTGGATTCCTTGGATGAATCTTTGCAGGCATTTTCTTTTGGTATATGGAATATGATCCAGAGAGAAAAGCAGAGCAGATGGGGTCTTGTTGTGTTTGGTACAGGTCGTTCAAAATGCTTTTATATTTGATTGCTGAATACTATATTAAAGATTATAAAAAAGGTTTGTATATAGTAGACATTAAATGAAAGGTGAAGTTGTTGATGGTTTCAAATAAAATTTATGTACATTTCTTCATTATAAAATTGATAAATGGACGATGTTTAAAGAAGAGTGTAGAGACAATGTTACTCCATAATAACATCTGAATCACTATAAGAATATGTAAGTTTATTTGAAGAGACACTACATATTAAATTAAATTATAAAATTGATAAATGGATGATGTTTAAACAAGAGTGTGAAAAGAAAACATATCCATTTTATAATAAGGACGTGGAGGAGATACAATGGCACACCGACAGCTATTTTCTTGATAGAATACGCTGTCTAACATACATACCCCCATGAAGAACATGCATGCCCATGTATGGGTGGGTCCCGTGTCACATCATAGGCAGATTTATTTTTAATATATAAGTTTGACAATGGATAGCTGTATCTGTCTGGATGCAACAACTGTCGGTATGAATGTACATTAGTGAACTGTTTTCAACAAGTATAAAGGTGCTACATGTATACATGTGATGGGTGCATGACATTTTTATGGACATAAATACATTCTATGGAGAAAAGAGACTTTACCCAAATACCACTACATTGTAAAATATGCTGCCTATAACATCATCTGAATCATAATAAAAATATACAAGTTTGAGTCTGAATCACAATAAAATCTGCAATAAAAATGTACAAGCTTATTTGAAGAGACACTAGACAAAATAAAACAACAAATCTCTTTATCAAATACATAATAAAACAAAACCTATTACTCCTCTTATTCCCATAAACTACCTAGTAAGACTTCGACGGTTATTAAAGTTTTTAGTTTAAAATGTTGTTTTTATTATTCAAATACAAAATGACTGAAAAGAGAGAACGTGACCATTTTGTTGATTACAATGAACACTAAATAACCAAAAATAATGTCCACGTTAAGAAGTATCCACCCACATATTCATATTTGGGGACCATTCTGTAAAATGTAAATATTGATATTTGAGAACCATTCTTGTAAAATGTGAAGTTTTGACTTACAAAGTTAGTCTAACTTTTGTCTTGGTTTTGCTTTACTCCCACTGTATTTGACCCACCATTAATTTGTTGAATAGAATATATGGCTTTGAAATCATTAATTTGTTGAATAGAATATATGGCTTTGAAAATAATTAATTTGTTGAATAGAATATATGGCTGTGGAAATTATTAATTTGTTGTATATGATTGCTCTTTTTCTATGAGTAAAAACATGCCTCGAATGTGTACATACATTGTACGTACTCTTTATGAACAACAAACAAGCGGCTCCAAAGGTATGGATTATAGTTGTGCATGACTTCTATAAAACCACCATTCACATTGTGGGGGCGTTCCTAATCCTCAATCTTCGTTTTTGATAAATTTTTAAAAGCGATACATTTCAATGCATTTAAGAAGACTATTGATATTATAAATGTTAACAAAATATTTTTAATAGAGTATTTTAATAGAGTAATTAAATTGTATGAATTATTTCAAAGTGTAGGCATAGATAGAGATATCGAGATTGTGGGCCAGTTTTAGAGAATTTTGTGAAAGAAATGATTACGAAAATGAGTTTCAATTCGGTGTATCGATCACAAATTGATAGTAAAATAAATGCGTAGGTGAATAGAGGAGTTAAGGTACCTTGTTGACATGTTTCTTAGAGACAAATCCAAACAACAAGATTTGATCTTAACACATCGTGAGTTTGCTTACAATGTAATTAACAAAAGTTAAGTAGAAACACCAATCCAAATAGCGTGTGGTTGCATCCCAAGAGGTGTCACAAAGTTGCGGGACATTAAGGACTTGTGTGGAAAAAGTGTTGATGCTGAGGAATAGGCAAAATATGCTAGATGTGCATCAACAAGTGAAAAGAAGTTGGAGAAATGTACCTTGGGGTACAAACAATAATAAGATCGAGTGAAGGGTAAAGAAGTTTCAAGTTGGTGATAAGAATTTGGCTCATTTGTAGAAACAAATTATATACCCGATTGGAGCGAATAATAAATTGAAGTGCAAGAATATTGGACCATGAAAAATTCTAAGAAGATTTTCAACTAATGCATGTGAGATACAAATACCAAATGGGATTTATATCTCACTAATCTTCAATATAATAGATTCATATTGAACTTCCATGGGGACCGATCATCTCATGATGATAATAAAGATTGAAAACAATTGTTTTCTAAGGAAGAGAGGAGATTAAGGCCATTTTTACTCTATAGTTGTCAAGAAGACCAAAGATAAATCATATGTGGAGTATTTGGTTAAGTGGAATGGAAGAACACAATAAGAGTTAAGCTAGATGAAGGCATCGATACATAAACGTACATCAAACCATTGGAAGATCTCATAAAATTTTCACTTACCCAAGGTGTTTAATGCGAAGCATTCGAGGTGGTTCAAAATCTTGCATCAACAAAAATATATAGAAGTGTGTCTTCATTAACAAGTAAAATTTCTTTTAGTACAATTAGTTTCAACCATCAAATAGGGATAAAAATGATTATTAGCTAGAAGGTGATACATCTATCGATTTACTTGCATAAGGTGACTATAACGATCGGTATAAATTATTTGAAAATTGCAAAACCACCACAAAAGCTGCAAACTTGTTGCTTTTTC
Source organism: Taxus wallichiana var. yunnanensis (assembly GCA_018340775.1). Taxonomy (NCBI): domain Eukaryota; kingdom Viridiplantae; phylum Streptophyta; class Pinopsida; order Cupressales; family Taxaceae; genus Taxus; species Taxus wallichiana. Next base: position 531,112,041 of record CM031236.1, read on the forward strand.
TTAAATGACTATGGTGTTACTTCCCTCTTTGGTTTCTGATTATCGTCTACCTCTAGAGGTAATTTCACCCAATGGAATTTTCAAGATGGCAACAACAAACTAATGTGCTTGGTTTTAAAGTTCGAGAGTTTTCCATGAATTTGGGGAATTCAAAGAGGCACTTCAAAGGTTGGAGAATAAAAGATAAAAAAATCCATTAATTCTATTTGTTGTTGATTAGAGAGAAGAGAGTGTTTGTTCATAGGGATAGGGAAAAGAGAGTGACGTAGAAGCTAAGTCCAATGAGGGACTAAATTTTAATGGTTCTTCCTCATGTTTCTAACAAAGATAAATAAACAAGTTAATTGTGTTGTGTTGTTTCAATATATTACATTTTCATTATTAAAAATTCAATATAAGTGTTTTTCTCGGCTTCTAGTCTTAAATTTATATTTGTGTTTGTATATGTGTTCATGGATAATATTAGGATCCATGATTACATAGAGAATATGGTTTTTCATTTGACTTCATACCTATTAATACATCAAATTATGAGAGTTGACACCTAAATATCTAAGCAAAGATGAAAACCTTGTTCAACTCTAAAATTGCACCGAATTTCCACATACCAATCCTAACTAATTTAAAATTTGGCTATAACTTACTCACATCATCTATATACAACGCCATTTAAATTGAGATGAAATTATTATTTGAATCTATCAATTCACTAACAATATATTTAAAAAATGACAAGTCTTAATAGTTCAATAAAGGCTATGTTATTTCATCCCATTGGAATAGAAACTCATGGTTGGAAAGCTCTCTTTATATTTCCCCTAATTTATTTTTAGCAAATAAAGGAACTATTAAGCAATTGATTAATGAAGATATTTGAATTAAGGTAAAAAAGGGTGGGAGGTTGGGAGCAAATAAGTCTAGGAAAGAAAGAGCATACACGAAAAATAATGAAAACATTGCTTGACACCTTGAGAAACATAGAAGTAACTTGAAGTTTCTTTAACCTTTTAAAGTTATGAGTTAAGGATTATTATCAAGCTTTCAATTATTGTTGACAATGATAGGAAGTACATCTTGACATATACTTTGAAATAGTTTCGGCCCATATAACGCATTTAAAATTTCACTTCTAATTGGTATGCAAGCCAAAGAATAATAGGGTAGGGTGTACCCCATACACACACATATATCTTTTAAAGGGTTAGTTTAGTATTTCTTATAGCTAAAATTTGACCATATATATATATATATATAACTAGAAGTTAACATGAAATATATGTATATATATACATATATATGAAGGGGATGCATATGTAAGAAGTTATATATGTATATGTATATATATATATATATATATATATATATATATATATATATATATATATATATATATATATATATATATATATATATATATATATATACATATAAAAGTGAAACATTAGAGGAGGAAGAGGGGGATGCGTTATAGGAAAAAGTGAAACATTATAAGGGGTTTGAAGGAGAAGTATAGGGGGACCAATGCGGAACACTTCTTTCATATGACCAGGAACATATGAACCACACATTATTTTTGTCAATGGTTTGAAGGAGAAAAGGGGTAATGTGCAGGTCATTGAGGCAATGTACACTACTGACACTTGAAGTTACATAACCCCATCATTTGTGAGTTTGAAACTATATGAAGTAGTCCCATACCGTACTATGTCATATTAGGAGTTGTACAATTCCATATAGGAGCATTTTCTAGTTTTAATCTTAAGAACAAAGCACTTCCTAGTTCTCATTATACCTTTTAGTCCATTTTTACACCCACATCATTTTTGTACCACTCTAATAAGCTAGCACTCATCAATATTGAATTTTAAATTGTCATTTCCTTTTTTATCATCTTTTATTGTATTAATAACTATATTCTAGATTGTATGGTTAATGTGGATTAATTTATGTACAATATCCTACTTGTAACATTCTTACTTATAGTAATAAGCAAGGAAAGAAATCTTATCAAACCATTACCTATTTTATTTAGGGTGTAAGCATTTGGTGAACTGAATTTTCATCTTATATAACCTCACCCTAAGGTTTGATTTCTCACTCTTCTAGGGTTTGCAATCAAATTTACTTCGATTCCTATTTATTTCCATCCCCTAAATTAGGTTTCCGAAATTCCCCTTAGGACTCCATGTTTGGTTATCATATTAGAGCCTCTTCTTAAGTTTTTCTAGTCACAAATCACCTTTTAATGCATATGTTTCTATTAATGAATCTATATTCAAATTCCTTGGAGATTTTTCTTTATTTTTGATAAACTAAATGAAAACCTTTTTGTCCTAAGTTTTTACATAAGTTTTAGAATTACAAATTTGCTATTTTTAGTGATAAGGGCACAATTATTTATAATTTATAATTATAATTTTCTATCATATTGAGATTCTAAAATACCTCTCTTGGTTTTGTAAAATTTGCATTATATTTTCATAAATAGTAATTTTATAAAAATTGGAAAATATCTTCTTCTTTTTTTGTAAAAATCCCTTTTCGGTCCTATCCTCTATGGTCTCTTGCTATCAACTTAACATTTGATACTTAATTCCTACTTTTTAATCTAGATTTTGTAGTGCCCACCGGATTTCTATCTCTTCCTAGGGATTGTTGACTCATTTGAGTAGTTTGATTATTACATATGAGACATTTTTATTTGATTTTGGTAGATTTTTATTTTCACTTGCTATGATTATCATCCTATGGTCTATGGCATCATATTTAACAGGACACTTTTGAGACACTATATATGATATTCATGACATTGGTTATTTCATTGATTAGAGATGATGACATTGGTTATGGACTATGTTGCTATATGGTATTCATTGATGATCATGATTTTGAGTTATATATTGTGGATATTGGATCATGCTTATATGTATCATTGGTAGAATAAATGTGGTGAAATTTTATTTAGCTGATATTGTATAGTCATATTTCATTATGATTTATATGGATATTTTATCATGTCGAGAAGATTTGAGGTTTTCCTTGAGTGTGCAGGATTTGCAGTAACACCACTTGGTGAATGTGGGACTCAATGGTAGCACTACAAAAGATGCCTAAGCTATATTACCGAACCTTTTATCTCACCTTGTTTCTTTTGGCCATTGTTTGTAATTAGGAAAATTTTGGTTGACTCTTTCCTGTGATTTGATTTATTGTTTTTGTCATGTTTTCTAACCTTGAGCACCATGGTAAAATTTAAATTACTTCATTGCTCACCTAATTTGGATTTCTTGTGCTAATAAAGTCATTTGGGATGATTTTTGTTATGGGGTGTTTTAGTGTCTTAAACTTGTTTAGGGATGTGTTTGGAAGTTGCTAAGCAAGTTTGTGGGGGCTATTTCCCCACCTTGATTCTCTTATTCAAACCCAAATCCCAAATTTAACCTTTAAGGGCATTTTTAAAGGCTTGTATTAAAAGGTAAAGGTCTCATTTACCTTAAAAATGGTCCATGGGACCTAACCTATGGGTGGGGGAAGATTTTTGTGAACCCAAAAATCCTCTTCCTCACTCCACCCTCTCATAAGTCACTATCTCAATCTCTTTTCCTTGTCTCACATGGTTGGCTTTGGATTTTGTGTGGGCTTTGGGGGCTAAGTGAGATTTTTCCCCTCTTGTATTTATTGTTTTGGGAATCATGGAAAGTGACTTGGGTGACATGGAGGTTTTCTTAGTTGGAGGGGTGACACATGTCACCCTCCCATGGGTTTTTGGGATGGAGAGTTTTCCTATTTCTTGTTTGAATTTTGGTTTTGGGGATTTTGGTGGAGAAATTTGGTGGGGAGCTTTGGGAGCTTGAGGAGACAAAGAGCTAGGAGCTTGTGGATTTGAGCTTGGAGTGTGAGGTAGGTCTCACACTCTCTATATTTTGATTTAGATAACTTGTTTGTATGTATGTGGATGTTGATTCACTATGGTTTTGATGTTGGGTTGATTTTTGGGATTATTGTGTGTTTGAGTTCTTGCTTTGTGTTAAAAAATTTATTTTGGTTTTCTTTTCTCCTCCACTCCATTTGGATGTGAATTTGGAGTGGGAATTGGGAATGAGAGGGGTATCCCTAATAGTTTCCTTTCAACCCTAAAATTAGACCCTATACATATCTTACATTTAAATATTTTTATTTCTTTTTCTCTATTTTAAAAATCAATCTAATCATGGAGACTTTGAATGCCTTGAGTTTGCACAAAATCTACCTAAAAATATTAAATGCATATGCAACCCTGCTCTTGTTAATCTTATAATTCCAACAAAGCTATCTACATCCATTTATCTATGAGTTTGTTGATGATGTTGAGCCTCCTCACATGCACATTAATATTTATTTGTTGAGAAAAAAGGAGGAAAATATAACAAAGAAATTTCCAACCTTGATTTTCTATTCCAAGGGAATGAAATAACACAACCTTTATTGAACTATAATGATTTTTCAAACTTATAGAGACTATTGATAGATTAAAATAAATTACTAGTTGAAGTTTAGAAACAAACATTTCATATATAATTTATTTGGTGAATTACAAATTACAAAAAAATTGACACAATATGATGGGAAATATTTTTAAAATGTATGTTTGAAATAAGAATTCCATCTCAACTTAGGATTATGGAAATTAATGATGTGAGTGAGTTATAGCCAAATTGAAACCCAAGCTGGGATTGGTATAAGGAAATTCATTGTTATTTTATAGTTCAAAAAAAGTTTTCATCCTTATTAGGGTAGTTAGGTGCTAACATTCAAAACTTGATGCAATCACGGATAAGGAGCCAAATGAACAACCACCTACTATGTGAAATGATGAATCCTAACACTTTGTTATGAACACACATAGATGCATGAACAAGACTTGAAACCAATAGAGAACACTAGTATTGCATTTTGATAATGAAATTGTAAACTAAAACAACAAAACACAATTCACTTGTACAACACAACACATTGTACGTGTTTATTTATATATGTTACAAACATGAAGAAGAATCATACACAGGTATTCTCTCAATGGACTTAGGTTCTAAACTCTTTGCCTCTCTATCTATGTGAATAAGCACTCTTTTCCCTCTAACCAACATCACTTAATAGACGTCAAATTATTTTCAATATCTTCTATAAACTTTGGATCACCTCCTCGAATTGCCCAAAATCATGAAAAGCACTCAAATTTTAAAAAACCATGTGCATTATTCTATTACTATTATTTTGCAATTTGTCTTTACCCAATTTTACACTAAGGGAAGATTGATGGTTGCGAAATCTCTAGAGTTACTCTATTTTCGCCCAAGATAGATTGACAATTTTGTAAATGTTGTAGGTGGTTTTGCAATCATCGATGTGGTTTTCATTGATCGACTAATATAGAACAACAATTGCATAACTAGTCCATGTAATAACTAACGATTTCATTATCTACCAAGGAATAATCAACTTGATCTTTGTTTAATGACTGAAACTAAGCGCACAAAGATAACATTGACTTGTTCATGAAGACATGTTTCTATATGTTTTTGGTTGATGTGAGATTGTGAACCACCTTAAATGCTTCTACTTTAAACACCTTGGGTATGTGAAAATTTGATGAGATCTTCCAATGGTTTGATGTACTTTCCCACATGATTGGATGTTATTCTTCCCTTCCAATTGACCAAATAATCCACATACTCTTTATCGATGATCTTCTTGATATGTTGATGGTGACTTTAGAGTCCAAAATGGCCTCCATTTCTTCTCTCTTTCTTACAAAATTGTGTTGTTTTCAATCTTTATTATCATCATCAAGTGATTGTTCCTTATAAGAATGATACAAATTTGTTTCGTTGAAGATGGCCAAGATATCAATCACATCTTAAAGCTTTATCTCATAAGCATTTAAAGAAATTCTTCTTAGTATTTTGCATGGTCCAATATTCTTCCAAGCCAGTTTATTGTATGCTCCCATTGGGAACATTTCAATTTGCAAATGTGACAAAAGCAAATATCCAACTTAGAATTCTTTTAACGTTTGCTTGAGGTGAGGTATGTTTCTCTAGATTCTCTTTCACTTGTTGATGCACCTCTTGTATATACTCTACATATTGCACAACTTTAGCATTTTTCCCATTCGAATCCTTAATGCCCCGCGACTCTATGACACTACTTGGGTGCTGACCATAAACTATTTGAAATAGGATTTACACTCCACTTCTTTTAATTGAATTGTAGGAAACACAAATTGTGTTTAGATCAAGTCCTATTATTTAAGTTTGGCTTCCTATAAACATGTCGGATAAATTACTATAACCCTTATTCACAACTTCTATTTTACCATCAATTTTAATAGATAATACTTCCACGAAACCTCTACGTATTTAAAAGAAGCAATCCATACACTCTATTTATTTCATTGAAAAATATTTTTTTACCCAATATAACATCACCAATCTTCTCTAAAGTATGCACAACACCCCCAAAGTAAGGATGGTGGTTTTATAAAAACTATCAACAGTTGCAATCCATCCATAAGTTTGGAGCCACTCGTTTGTTCTTGTTAAAGAGGGAAGTACAATGTATGTACTTGATTCGAGGCATGTTTGTAGGCACAAAAATATAAAATCCCAAACCCCATGTTTCTAGGCACAAATATATAAGATCCCAAACCCTATTTTTGCACTTAATGACCCTAGCGTGAGAAATAAAAAAACTCCTTTATTCTATTATATATTGTTGGCAAATACATTGGGAGTAAAGCAAAACCATTGAGAAAGTCAGAACCTCACATTTTACAAGAATGGCTCTCAAATATCAACATGTATTTGACCTTCCAAATAAGTGCGTAAACATGGACCTTTCACATATCTTAACGTAGACATTATTTTGGTGTTAAGCTGTTCATTGTAATCAACAAAACAATGAAAACAACACTTTAAATTAAAACTTTAATGATCGTCCAAGTCTTGCCGGCCAACAAGTGGTTAATCGTGTGTTATTTATATAAGAATAGAAGATTTTAATAATGTTTATGAGATCAGTAATTTATGTGACTAAGAATAATGTTTGTTTAATTGGATTTGTGAATTTTCTATTTCTAAAATTTGTTTTCTTATTTAGTTTTGTTTCTTCACTTAGTTTAAGGTGGTTAGGTTATTTATTTTCAATTTTGTTATATGTGATTCATTTGATGCTTGTGATCATTTATTATGTATTTTGATTTAAAAATTTGTTGTCTTGTCTCCTCAAACAAAATAGTTAGGTTGTTTATTTTTAAATTTCTAAGTTAATTGTTTTTGTTATACTTGATTTGGATATTACATTTGTTATGTAGGCAGCGTACTCCATGATATAATGTCATTCTATTTCCACAACTCCCTTCCTACAAAATAGACACCTCTCTTTTCTAACTCATTTTTAGACAGTATTTATATATCAATTTTACATATAAAAATAATGTGAACTATGGGCCATCAACATTTTTGCCATTCTGTTTGACATCTGGACGATTGTTCCATGTCCCATATAAATTTATATTGTTTAATATAATATTCAGCAGTCGAATACAAAAGCATCTTGAACTACCAAATACAACAAGGTCCCATCTGGTCTGCATTTCTCACCCTGGATCATATTCCTTAGACCCAAAAAAATGCCTGCTAAGATTCATCCAAGGATTCCACACCACTCGGAAAATGTCCTGATTGAGGATCAGTTCTGTATGGAGCGGGTGACGGCATTAACTGTGTGGAAAAAATCCCTGCTCTTTAACTGCAATGGTTTCACTGTGTTTCATCCAAGCGGGAACCTGGCATTCAGAGTTGAAAATTACCGTTCCGACCTCAACAAGGAGCTTGTTCTCATGGATGCAGCGGGAAATTCTCTCCTCACAGTGACAAGAAAGGTATGTAACAACAATCTCTACTGTGCCAAAATTTCATCCTGCAAGAAACCCAATCAATGCATTCATTAACAGACTTTTCTGTTTGATACGACAGAGACTTAGCCTGTAGAATGAATGGCAAGCGTTCTTGGGAGATAAATCAAATGGTCAGAAGCCATTATTTATTGTAAGAAGGTGTTCTCTGCTTCCCACAAAGGTTTTAGCAGAAATTTTCGTGGGTTCAGTGAAACAGAAGAGGCATCCCGATTACCGGATTGAAGGATGTTATGCCAAGAGATCCTGTACTGTATACAACAGCTCTGGGGACATTGTTTTTGAGGTTGGTTTTTGATCTCATGATTTTTTTCTATCTATTTATTGTTTATTGATTGTTAAATGCAAAGCTGTAGACATTTATTGAAAAAAACAATTGATGGAAAATTGATTGTTAAATGTATTGCTGTTTTTAAATTTGCAGGTGAAAAGAAAAGAGGTGAACTCAGAGATAACACTGGGAGGAGAAGTATTCAGTGTAATCGTGCAGCCTGGCTATGATCAAGCATTTGTTATGGGGTTGATTGTAATTCTTGATCAGAGCGTATCATCATGTGATCGCCATACAAACATCAGAAGAGGGAAGGGAAGAGGTTGGAGTTGTGGCTTTAGTCTATGCCTAACAAACTTTTAAAAAAGTTGTAAAACAACTTTTAAAAAAATCATAAAAATTCGATGTTTCTAAGTGCTTTGTCGAGCACCCAAGTTTAGTATGTTTGTGTGGATATTGACAAACTAATTGATTAGTTTTGAGTTCGAATTTTCATTTTGGAAGAAGAGTTCACTTCACAAAATTGTGTATTTGTACATATCACTTCATCATCAAGTTTACAACTTTGCACACAAAAAGTCATGCTCGTCTAGGCGATATGTAAAGCTTTGTTGTATTTGAGATTGTAAATAACATTGACATCGACATCAACATGCATGATATGATTGACAGAATGCATTGACACAAGGGGTCTAACCTTTTCCTTTTTCTTAAATTGAATACAAATAAAGGCATTGGAGTAATGATTTCCTACCTAAGGATTTTCATGATTGATGACAATAGAATTTCATTGGCTTCATGGCAACAATTTAATCTTGCAAAATGTCCATTGTCTTTTGACTTTCTACTATGTATCTTGATTAAAATAAGATAAATAGAAAATGATATACTATTATAACCTACTGCTGAAAATTCAAGTGTACCCTTTTCATTCTTATTGATGCCAACGATAAAAGGAAAAAAATTGATGAACTAATAATATTGTTTCCATAGAGTATCAAATAAAACTTGACCAAATAGAGTATCAATTAGAAGTTATTGCCAAGAGTGTAGTGAATAGAGTCACTATCTTCTCTTTGGATAACCAAAGCAAAAAATCCATTGTCATGTTTTCTCGTGGTCTTTTCGATATTGGAAGTGGTTGTTACAATCTTATATTGTGACTTTCTCCCTTGGCATATTGGCAAATCCTACAACATTACAGAGAATTTTGTACATTTGCACTTGACTTGGACCAATACTACCCATAATTTAGGTGCACTGGTGTCTGTTACATTCCAAAATGTCTAGCCATTCCACCTTTTTGCTTCTCCTTTATCAAGTTCTCCTACATTGATCTTGTGATGTGAACAACGTCCATGTCCTCGAACAATAATCCATTTTGCAAAAAGAGATCTAGTCATGGGGTTCTATCTATGTTGGTTGTGATCTATGCATGCTAAAAATGCATCTCAAAAGTTAAATTCCTCTTGGTATAATTCCTTTATGTGATAAAATCATATAAGCTATACTCTCATCTCATTCAACAAGTGACATTTGCTACTTAATGCATACGTAACTCTATTTTATTTTCATGATTCTACGCTTCGACAAGAATAATAGCTCGAATAAATTCAACCCATTGAACATATGTTTTTGTTTCAACATACCTTGTTTATTTATGAGACTTTTCAAGAGACTTAGGAATGGCTATTTCTAGCCTTTCTAAGGCATGGTTCACACCCCTAGAGTGAAGTTGCAAGACCAAATTCATCAGGAAGCAGTATTAAGGAGCTAGGAACATTGTGTAACCAATTTTGGATAGTTTCAAAGATTTAGGGACAAGTTAAAGCAAAAATAGGTTTTGAAGGTGAAGGAGCTTGGAGATCAAAACCACACGGGCTTCGGGAAGTGATTCGAGATCTTTGGGATGATTTAGAGGTAAAAAATATCATTGGAAAGGTATTTCAAATATCTAAGTGATGGTGGTTTCACTATTTTCACAAGAGATAAGCAATGCTTCACACAAATCATTTTACGCATGTACAACTTGCGGTCCCAAGAAAAATTCTATTTTTGGGGAGTTTGAGGAAAGAATCAAGACATGAGACCCATCCCAACCTTCTAAAAATTATCTTTTGAGTCAAAATTATATCAAGAAGTTCCAAAAATACCTCCGGATGCTCAAGATATGTCTCTAATGAGTTGCTCTCCAATGTACACTCTAGGAATTAGTCAATTTATTTGGGTGGACACATGTCACTTCCAAGCTCAAAGCACAATTTATTGTCCTAATTGTCCCAATCCCTTGGGGAAATTGGGACACAAAATTACGCCTAGCCCCAAGATAGCCTACTGGACCCTCATGTGACCCTAACGGAGCTCAAACAAGTCAGTTAAGCCCCCTTGCACCAATCTTAAGCACTCTTCGTCATCGAATGACCATCTGCCACTTTTCCTCACCAGGTGAGGGCACATTTTTTTGCACCATATGTCCCAATCCCTTGGGACACTTGGGACATAAAAATGCACCCAAGCCTAGCCCTTAGTTTTGTCATCCATGTGACCCAGTTCTAGCCCCTGGTGTTTTTCATTCACTTTCTCTCTCTCCTCCATCGACCAATCTCACAGTACCACTTGTCACAAGGAGGGTGATGATAATTTGTTTGCACCAAATTTATCAAACACTTGGGACACATGGGACACAAAATTGTGCTCAAGTCATTGAAGATGTAAAAAATCCACTTTTTACAAATTTCATAATTGCTTTTGTTGTTTCTTATCCGTGCGTACGAGAACCTCACTGTCGGAAAGAACTTTAAATATCCATTTCCATTGCTTCCACATTTCCATTTATTCATTGAAAATTCATTCCAATAGGTCTACTGCTGCAATATCACACCAAAGGAGTGCCTTTTTAGTTGCTACCACGTCCATTTTTCACCAGAGGAACTCTGTGGCCAAAAACCTTGAAATCTTCATATCTCATACACCATAAATCATATGCTTCTTAAACTTTGACCATGTCTCTTCCTCCCAAAAACCTTCAAGCTGCAACAAATGTAAAATCCAATGGTGTCCCTGATTATTTACATCAGAAAACTCTAAAAATCTTCCCTCCATTCTTCTTCTTCATTTTCCTAGTGATCTGGAAGGTGGATCAAGCTAAAAATGTGAGCATATGTTCCAGGTGAAAAACCTATCCCAGTGAAATTCTTTTCATCACGATCCGAGGTGGTGAAGAAAACTGTCAAAATCTCAATGAATCCATTAATGGCTGCCCCTAGTAACTTTGTGCATGAAACCTATATCGGGAAAAGTTTTCATTTTTATTTCAAGCGTTACAAGTGGGTGAAGCATAGTGAAATGTGGAGCACGAGATCACGACTAAGAGCCGAATCTGAAAATATTGTCTCCGTCATAAACCGAGTCCATTTCTGTCACTTACTAAAAATAGCATATTCTATGCTTCCCCACATGTTAAGAATAGTAATTCCCCCAAATTACAAGTTTGAATCACCCAAGAAATTTAGAAACAGTCTGAAAAGAAGAAGACAGGGGAAAAAATATCAATTTTCCCAAAATAGCGTGTGATCTGAAAATCCGATCAAATTTTTCTTCCCTTGACTATGGGCCCTTGTAGGTAATTAATTATTTTACTGAATTCACCTCATTTAAGTAAATCAATTTTAAAATAATGCAACACAAAACTAAAATCACAGTGCACACAGGTTGATAATGGAGTTCGGTAGAATGCCTACGTCTTCGGGTTCATAAATTGAGCTGATTTATTATTCACTTCTAAATTTCAAATCTAGTATAAAATCACAATTGAAGCTATAATAAACTTGATATCTAGAAGAACATGAATCTCCTCCATGATCACCGAGTGATAATACCCCGGCTTATGTAGTAGATCCGATCTCCAATGATGTATGAATAACAAGAACCTCCTCCATGACCACCAAGTGATAATACCCGGCTTATGAAGTAGGTCCGATTTTCTATGAGATATGCCCTTTGGCTCCAAAGTTAGAATCCAAGCTCTGCAAGTTTTTGGTGAGTTGATAATAACTCTCGTATTCCATATGACCCCAACGCCTCCGTTGTATGGTGTCAAGTCTTTGGATATGATCAGACAACAAGGATGATCCTTCATTCTACTATGCAGAGCTATGACTGATCCAATGTCTATTGTTGATGTTGAAATCCTTCCATTCTATTGTATGATAACATGAACGCTACACAGGGCTAAGTGGATCAATGTCACCAATGAGTTCAATAGTGAATATGACCCTCCTTTGAAGCAAACAATCTGACGATACATCCAACATACTAAGGATCTAAGCTATAGTGTTTCTCTTATGCTTCGTCACGTCCCTCGGCTCTCCACGTCGTCTCGGGATCCAGCACGAGAAGAAGGCATAAATTTGGCTTTTTGCCAGCATTCGGTGAGTAAATAGTTACTCCCACAATATTTACATGTGCCTATTAAATAATAGGACTTAATTTCATCTTGCCGATAATAATAATCGGTCCTCAATGAATAATGAAGATGATGCCTATATTAGTACAATATAGGACATATATATCCTTATGCTTATATTAATACGATATATGTCATATAATAACATAATGTCTATAATAGCACAATATAGGTCTTACATATTTTTATCCTCCATAATATTGCCTTCATCGGCATTTCACATTCTCCTCTTGCTCAAATTGGCATGGGAGAGCTTGAGATGGAGGAAGCTTCATATATAACACCTATATAAATATAGGACTTACATATTTAAATCAAAAATATGCCCTTATTTATCTTAAGGCATAATTTCTTATAAATTCCTTAAACCTTCATACTCGTAAGCTTGACCTTCGCATTGGAATGACGAGAGGATCTCATGTTGTTGAAATGGAGTGTGGGAGGGCCTTATATAGGCTTTGGCAAACCCAAAATTTTGGTTCATATACAGTCGGTCACCAACTTATTTATCAACCAACTCTGGCCAAGTTTGTTGAGCGACGATGATAGGGGAGGTCACGGGATTGACTCCCGCTTCCTTTTTGGGTTGGCCATTGAATGAATCTAACCATTGTGACCTTGACCACCATGTGCCCACTCTATGACCCATCCATGTCGGTTCCTTTGATGTCACCATTGTACCCACTGTCACTTGTCGACCCCCATCCACTGCCTCATGTCCATGTGTGCCCGCCACGTGGGCTTGTCGGTAGGGGGATTGTTTGCCCACCGGCCTTATCCACTTGATGTGGATTATCTCAAGCACCTGGCGTTATGTATGCGGAAGGGATTTATATAGCCCACGGTGGATATATGGTTTTTCGGATTAGGCCACAATCCTTACTTTTTTGGCCGATGTATATCTATCGGTGGCTTAATGGCTCACAGGAACTGGGTACACAACCTGCCCTGAATAACTCGAGCTCGGTCATTCAACTCATCCCATGGCTTGGTTAATAGCTCGGTTTAATGTGGCAATGTAGACCAATGTGGAAATGTAGCGGCAAGCCACATGGTGGCCTGAGGACCCACCATGTGGCAATTGTTTTCCATTGTTGATGAAGAAAACCATATTCGAGTGTCAAAGACCTGGGAGGTTTTAAACATCAAACCGAACTTATTATCTTCACCCAATTTTTTCCACTTGTCATGACTTTCTAGCTGACCCTATCTCATCCTAGGGTTGAACCAACTTTAACTAACCATTAGTTTCACATATAGGATCATTGTCCATGCTCTTGTAGTCGTTAGAAATCTATCAAAGTCAATTTCCACACCATGACAATCCTGGGGGATTTAGGGAAATTTTTTCCTCGTAATGTCCTCTGGATCACACCTCCCCACTGGGAAGGATTTTTATCCCAAAAATATTCTATTTTCCACTCCTTGGATCATGAACCCTATCACTAAGCTGTGGAGAGATTTCCGTAGGTGATACCATATTCTCCAAATTGCTACTTCTCCAATAATATATTTGGTTTCATCTTTGGGACATGTGGCACTTGGGCTCACTACCTTCTGCTACGCCACTTTGATGCCAAATCGGGATGAATAATCTTCATATGGACTATGTGAGGACTCGATATAGATATTTGATTACCAATGATGCAAGTAAACACTAGGCATGATAAACCTATCGCATAGTGCGTACTTACTTGGTGGCTCTAGTTCCTTGTCATGTACTATGTATGATCAATCTCTTTGTAAAGTATGACACTGGTTTCTTGTTGTGCCTGGACAACTTAGTCAACAAGAAAATTTGATGCACTTTGAAACATTTTTTCCCTTGCAAGAGGGTCTTACAATTACAAATAAATCAATTCAAATAAAACCCAAATTCTGTTAAAGACTCAAACCTGTCTTGTAGCTCTTGCTTCTGCTTTTCTTCTTCCACAAGTTGTAGACGTTTCCTCAATTGAGAATCCTTCTCTGGGCTATAGTGTGAACTGGTACATGTCCATCTCATTGATACTATTGTGAAACCCTATTTCTCGATATCAACTTGCTCGGAGGTTAACAAGCTTACAGGCACAATACATGCTCTGATACCAAACTTGATCCAAAAATCCGGACAATTGTTTTTCCTTGACCATAGACCCTTATAGGCAATTAATTCTTTTACCGAATTCACCTCGTTTAAGTAAATCAACTTTAAAAGAATACAATGAAAAACCATAATCATAGTGCACACAGGTTGATAACAAAGTTTGGCAGAATGCCTACATCTCCGGGTTCATAAATTGAACTGATTTATTATTCACTTCTAAATTGCAACTCTAATACAAAATCACAATTGAAGCTATAATAAACATGATATCAGAGGAACACGAATCTCCTCCACGATTGCCGAGTGATAATTCCTTGTCTTATACATAGATCGATCTCCCATGATGTCTAAAGAATAATAACCTCCTCCACGTCCACCGAGTGATAATAACCAAAATTATGAAGCAGATCCGATCTTCTATGCGAGATACCCTTTGGATCCAAATTCAAAATCCGGAGCTCAGTAAGTTTTGGTGAGTTGATAAGAACTCTCATATTTCGGATAACCCTAACGCCTCATTTATGCGGTGTCAAGTCTCTAGATATGATTATACAACAAGGATGTTCCTTCAATCTATTATGTAGAGCCATGACTAATATGATATACATTATTGATGATAAACTTGTTTCATTTTTTTATACGGTAACATGATCGCTACGGGGCTAAGTGGCACAATGTCACCAACAAGATTAATAGTGAATATGACCCTCTTCTAAAGCAAAGTATCTAATGATACGTCCAACGTACTAAGGATTTGAGATCTAGTGCTTCTCTTATGATTCGTCATGTCCCTCGGTTCCACGGCGTCTTGAGCTCCAACATGAGAATAAGGCACAAATTTGGCCTTTTACCTTTGTTCGGTGAGTAAATAGTAACTCCCACAATATTTACATGTGCCTATTAAATAATAGGACTTAATTTCATCTTGCCAATAATAATAATTAGTCCTCAATGAATAATGAAGATGATGCCTATATTAGTATGATATAGGACAATATCTCCTTATGCCTATATTAATATGATATAGGTCATATAATAACATAATGCCTATAATAGTACAATATAGGTCTTACATATTTTTCTCCTCCATAATATTTCATTCATCGCATTTCGCATTCTCCTCCTGCTTGGACTAGCTTGGGAGAGCTTCGGATGGAGGAAGATTCATATATAATGCCTATATAAATATAGAACTTACATATTTAAATCCAAAATATGCCCTTATATATTTTAAGGATTAATTTCTTAGAACTCTCTTAAAACTTCTTACTCCTAAGCTTTGACCTTCACATTAGAATAAAGAGAGGAACTTGTGTTGTTGAAATGGAGTGTGGGAGAGCCCTATATAGGCTTTGGCAGACCCAAACTTCGGGGTCGTATACCTAATCAACCAGTTCATATCTTAACCAACTCGTTGGTGAGTTGGTTTATCCGATGTGATGATAGGGGGTAGGTCACGAGATCGACTCCCTAGCTTCCTTTTTTTGGGTTGGTTGTTGAAGCGACCCTCGGCCATTATGAACTTGACCACCATGTGCCCGCTCTGCGCCCATCCCACGTCGGTTCCTTATTGTCGCCATTGCACCCGCTGTCACCTTTCAACCCCCATCTATTACCTCATGCCCATGTGTGCCCTCCACATGGGCTTTTCAATGGAGGGATTATTTTTCCCACCGGCCTTATCCACTTCAATGTGGATTATCCCACATATGTAGTGTTACCTATCTTTGAAGGGCTTTATATAGCCCGGTGGATACATATTGTTGTGGCTTAGGCCATGATCCCCACTTTTGTTGGCCAATGCATATCTTTTAACTCTTGATGACTCACAAAGTTGGGTGTACAACTCACCCTTGCATAACTCGAGCTCGGTCCTTCAACTCGTCCCGTGGCTCGATGAATAGTTTCTAATGTGGCAATGTGGTGGCAATGTGGTGGTAGGCCACGTGGTGTCCGGTCCTACGTGGAATTTATTTTATCGTTGACGAAGACCACCATTTTGAGTGTCAAAGATCGGAAGTTTTAAACATCGAAATGAACTTATTATCTTTGATTTTTTCCACTTGTCATGACTTGCCGGTTGACCCAACTTTGACTGTACCACCATTTTTCTGGGATTTATTTTCTGATATTGTAGGTGTCGGAAAGCTATCGAAGTCAATTTATGCATCGTGACAATATTGGGGGATTTAGGGAAATTTTGTCCTTCGAAATGTTCTCCGAGATCAAATAGGTTGGGAAAAAACAACCTGTTAAAAATAACAAGTTGCTAAAAATAGAAACACATCATCAAAAGAAGAGGATGGAGTGTGCTAAAGGTTCAAAAGGTCAATTTGGAGCAAAATAGATTATATGTCTGAAATAACAAGTCCAGGTCCTACCTGCTAAAAATATAAAGTCTTCATGCAGGTGTAGAATGTTACGGATGGCTCCATTCTCACTCATCTTTCCACTTTTTGGACTCCCAAAGGGTAATGGTATGAATTCATAGTTAAAAAATAGAAATAAGAACTTCATAAAGGTCCTGAAAGCATCATCTTGAGCTCAACAATGTCCAAAAGCAAGGTAGAGCATCGCAAGTGCGACCTGGTGTATTCATCTCCATCTCTCGATAACTTTGGGTGATTTGAGATAAGTTGGTGAGGTAAGCTCAATGAGCTAAGGATTTTAATCAATCAATTATCGATGAGGATCATCGTGAGTAGTTCCTGTGTCCATCCTGAGCTCACATTAGGAGGTCTCGGGTGATTTTAGAAACTCCTTCGGTGGTTCGAGGTGTCAATTTATCATGTACAATGGGAAGCATATGATCATCTTCGGTAAGTTCTTCATTAAAATATGAGGCATACCCATTCATAATATAGAGCGTTATCCCCCTTATATCTTCATTCTTCCTCCTCTTCTCTCCCCCTTTTCTAATCCTTCATTGTGAGAAATCATGACATCTATCCTATTCATTAAGGTGACTATAGTCTAAAATGTAATAATTTTCCCTTAATTAATAAAAGGGTACTTAATTTTCTTTCTAGGAATGTCAAAGGTCATAGGTTGTGTTGGTGCCATTTTTGAGCTTGCACCATGTTGCCCTAAATTTTCAAATTTGTATCTGCTCAAAAAAATGTTTTATCCTTTGATTTGATGGTCTATAATTCTTCCCCTCTAGTTGAAATGCTTTAAAAATGCTCACAAACTTGTTGTTTTCCCTAATTTGAAAGAATAATCCAAGTTTGCCCTTTTTATGCCCTAGTTTTTCCAATTTTGCGGGCTATGTCATTTTTCCCTTTGCCAGATCGTGGAAAAATCGAAATTGATCAAATCATACTTGTTTGTATTTGAAAATCCAAATCCTAGATTAGGAATGTTGTAAAAAACATGGTTCAGTTGATTTAAAATCGAAAAATTTGCCATCCTTGGTGAAAAAATTGAATTCTAGGGCATCCTTTGAATTTTTATGTTTTGACAGTCATACGGGCGTCATTTGCCCATCAAATTCATCCTTAGAAGGTATTGGCAACGTGGCGGGTTTTCATTGGCTGAGGAAAAGCGGGGAAGTGTTGTAACTTTTCATTTTTCACCTTTTTGACAAATGGGGCATTTTCGGGCCCAGGGACCCATTTTTTCCAAATTTGCCTACGTGGCATGTTTTGATTGGCAAGGGGATGGTGGGTGGTCGGATTCCCTTGGAATTTTTAGACTTTATTTTGTAAAAATTTAAAGTCAAAAATGGTCGAAGCCCCTCACTAATCCGGAGTGGACATGTCCTAAAGACCAAAGGGGGAGGAGCGGGCCGATGGGGGACTTAGAGTTTTTTAGCTCTATTTTTCTAAAGTTTCAAAATCATTTTTCCCCGCTCCAATCAGAGGAGGACACATGGCAGAAATCAAGGTCAGAGGAGATGGAGATGATAGAGGTTTTGAGGTTTTTTGCCTTTGGAAGAAAAAAATATTAGGGTAAAATTTTGGAGCATGGCCCCGCTAGCGAATCATCGAGTGACACGTGGCAGGGGAGAAATCAGGGGCGCATGCCTGCGGAGACAAAGTTGAGAATTTTCCCTTGGCTTAAAGGGAGTAAAAATGAAGATTAAGCCCGCGGGTCCTCGGCAAATGAGAGATGGATGCGTGGCGGAGGACAAGGCGGTCGTCGGGCGCGAGGAGGCGGGAGGATTTTTTCCTTTTGCAAAAAGGACTTAGAATCAAAATTTGAAGCACCACCCCACAACGAATCACAAGGAGACACGTGGTGAAGGCAAAGTGGGTAGGCGGCCCGACGGAAGGAAAATTGAATTTTTTCCCTTAGCAAAAAAGGGAGTTAAAATGAGAATTGGGCCCATGGATTTTAGCGATAGAGGCGACATGTGGCGAGGAGAAATCGGAGGTGCGGGCCTGCGGGGCAAAAAGTGAAAATTTTCCAAAAATTCAAAAAAGGTCAAAATGTGCAGAATTGAAGCATGATCCCAATGGGACCCACCATGTGCCACATGTAGCTCCAAAATTCAAAGGCAGAGAGGCGGAGAAAAAAGTCAAATTTTCCATTTTTTCAAAAATGTCAAAAAGACAAAAAGTAAGCCCGAATTGATTTCCAATCATACTTTGACACGTGGAGGGCCCAAATTGAAGGACAAAGAGTAGATCAAGGGAAACTGTGCATTTTCATTTTTGGCGCCATTTTTCCTCCAGGAAGCTTGGAATCATGAATTTTGCATCAAATTTCATCAAATTTTTGGCGATTCCATGTCGTTTTGGCCTTCTAGGAACATTGGAATCGGTTTCATGACTCAATATTTTGATTTGAGATGTTTTTGAAGTAATTTTTTTCCCTTGCCCGAGAAAACACGTGAAATGTCAAAATCAAAAGTTGCAGAGGTAATTTGAAAAGGTAAAAAGGTGAAAATGATGAGTAAAAGGTGTTTGCATGCCTCAATGATGAAAAACGTGCCTCCAAGATGGATAATGATCTAGATATTTGTAATGATTTAATCTTTTTGGGCACACCTGGCAACCTGCGAATGTTTTTCTGTTTGATGTCATTTTCATTGAATCATGAGGATTGTTTTGTAAAAAACTTGATCCCATGGCATATTCTTTGCTTGGGAAAGAAGGATCAAATGTGGCAAGAGATATATAATGCATTTTTGGAGAAATGCAAAAGTGTCAAGAAAAAGTTGAAAAATCACGAGCAAATTATGAGAGAAAGCTCATTTTTCTAAAAAACCCACCAAAGAACCAGAATAATTTCTTCTGTGTTGGATCTTCATGTATGTGAGTTGGTTACAAGTGTATAGCCATCACATAGCTCTAAGATTGTTCATGAAACTCTCCCTTGCTGATGAATCTAACAAGCTTTTGAGTTAATCTGTGTTTTTCTGGGCAATATGATGTTTGTTATCATTTTTAAATGCTTGTAAATAGTTTTCATTATTCTTGTTGTAATCTTGCATTGAAAGTCTTTAGAAATCACAGAATCTCCATTTCTTGTTGATAGTTTAGTGGCATTTGCAATCTCATGTTCAGAAGAGCCTTCATCTGATAAAGAGATAAACAAATTTAAAATCACTTTACCTTCCTTGACTACAGAGATTGCTTGTAAGCCTTTTGGGGCACCTTAGGCATGGTTTGATCAAGGATTTTTGTGTTTAATTGAGTTCTTTACTTGAGTCTTTTGTGGTGAGTTCTCAAACATTGTGTGAAGAGTGCTACCTAGGCTTCCACTTATGCCTCTTCTAGTTGAAAGAATGTCTTGATGATTTGAAGCATTTTATCTGCTAGTTGTTACAAGTATTTTAGAGGTTGTCAAAGATCTAATATATCCCAGTTTGTCTCATCAATACCCCACCAAAAAATTCATTCAAACAAACTAATCCTACCCATACTACCCCTGCATTGCATTGAGTGTCAACAAAAGGATCTAACCCATCTACAAAAATGCACAAGGAAAATCAAGATTATAGAATGTCTTCAGTAACCCTTGCCTTGCATTGAAAATATCTCCATAATCTGGGAGTGATGACTTGTGAAAGTCGATTTGGAGTGTTGCTCATATTTTCCCAAGGCCTTTTCATCCTACTTGCATAAATTGAGGGATATCTTCATCTCCTTCACCATTCGGGGTTACAATATAGGTTATCTTACCTTGGTTGAAAGGCACAACCTAAAATAGTGAGGGTCGATCAGATCCATTCAAGTGCTATCCATCTCTCCACAAATCTGAGTGTCGGTTACATCACATCCCAGGCTACAAAAAACACACACATCAAGATCTATCGACCTCAAGCTTCATGTCATATCTCTTATGCTTCTCGGGTGAAAAGGAGAAAAAAATTTGGGTACCAAATAGGTTGTGAGGATAAATGAAAGGTCATGTGGGGGATAAGTGAAGAGTCTCCTAAACTTCTATAAATTTTAATGACACCCTTATTCTTAAGGGTTGTCAATTTTGTATGCTCATGAGAGATTACTACTTGTGAAGAAACAAAAGAGATGGCTATTTCCTCTTTTTCTCCTCTCTATGTTTATCTATTTATCACTATGTAAAATTTTTCTAAATCATCAATGAAGAAGAAAGTATTTTCATGCCTTTTTTATTAGAATATTATTGAAACTTTGTGTCCTTAATCTTATCTTGTCTTGTTGTCGCAAAGTTATTTTTATTCTATATCGATGTGTGTTGAAGTACTCTAATTAATGGTTGTAGGCATATGATTTTCTACCTGTAATATTAATCCCCTTTCCTTTTTCCCACTCCCTTTCCTACTCTCTCAGCAAATTCCTCTCTTGCAAGAAATTGCAATCTTTTTTGTCAGAGTTCGGTGGAGTGTCCCGAGTTGGATCCCACATTTGTTAGGCCACCACATATTTTAATTTCATGCACACATAATAAATGGAGCTGCACCATTCAAGCATAGGTACCTAGAGTCTTAGAGCATTAGTGGATACCCATCAATTTGTCCACCTCACAAATTTTCTCATCAACATTAGGTAAACCAATCTACTTAAGGAACAGTTTCAAAGGACGAAGGAACTAATACTATTTTCTCAATAGTTCAAAGGGTGGTTCTACCACTAACTCAATCTACTAAAGGAGGACCTCCAGTTTAAGTACCTTGGGTGTTTGATGCGAAGTGTCTAAGGTATAGGGAAATCTACAAAATTTTGGTGAAGGATAATTGAATGCAAGTTGGGAGAGTGTGTAAGTAAGGAAAGGAAGCACATAAGAATAAAGTGGCAACTATATAGAGGTGAAAAAGTAATTTGTATAGTATTTATCCATGGGGGGAAAGTGTGTGGAGTGTGAAAAGGAATTAAGAGTGTGAGTAGTGTTTGGAAGGCTTGTAAGGGAGAGCAAGCATGAATAAATGATTCACAATTGTGCGCATAGGATTTTAGTATAGTTTTAGGTTCAACGTGATGACTGGATGCATACAGAGATTGTGATGGAGTTATGCATAATGATAGAGAGTGTGTAAAGGGTGTAGGAGGATATAAAAAGGATTACACAATAGCTTAGGATGTAAAATAATCTCACAGATGTTTTGGAGAAGGCCTATAAACCTAAAGATAATACGTGAGAGCAATTAATTGTGAGAGTCAAGTATTTGAGTGCACGTAGAGGAAGACAAGGGAATTGTAGATAAGTGAGAAAGGAGTGTGCGGTAGACTCATTATACCCAAATGGGTGCAAAAATTTTTGGTGAAATATTTCGTCAAGGACAAAATATGGTGTTTTCGCAACACTCAGGGACTAAGTCCCTCCTCTTGGGAATGGGGAGGCTCCCGTTTATTAAAAGCTAGAAATATTGTACACTAAATCTATTCTCAGGGTGGTGAAGGTGAGAATTACACAGAACACTAGAGTGAACTGTGGAAATATTGTATGGAGGAAAATGAGTGTGAGGTATGAGTAGGAGAAGAGAAATGGAGAAATTGGTTTGGATAATAGATAGAAATGTTGAATTTATTAGCCACAAAACTAGAATTATTTCATTCAATGATAAGACACCGATATGTAAAGAAAGATAAAAAACAATCAAAAAAAGTTTAACTACATTATAATCATAAAAAAACATTATTTCCGTTGTTGTGTAGGATTATAAAGCTCTATTGGAGTAGGAGTTGAGAAAGAGAGGAATACATTAAGCAAGAAATAGAATAAATACAACTTGTTATAGGAGGAACAAAAATTAATTTTTGGAATGAAAATCTTATAATTCATATCAAAAGTAAACGACTCTTCACATTCCCACGTGAATTTTCAGTTTAAAGTGCAATCCCAACAAAGAAATAGAAACTTTAAGTGATTTAAGTCACTTTTACAAAAGTTGTCTCACAGAGAGAAATAAATTTCTAGAGAGAGAAGGTGTGATCTATTGAAGACTATTTAAGATGATTTTTTTTCCTTAATTATGGAGATGAATGTTGTAATTGATTAGAATCTTCCTTGATTGTTTATTTGATAAGGGCATGTATTAGAAATGATGTTCCACACCTTATCCGGAATGATCATATTTTGTTATGTCTTGAAATCTCTCTTTCAACTCTTCACCTCTACGAGCAATGGTAGGTTGCACGAATCAACTCCTTATCACAAACATGATCTCTTTTCTCTCACATGAGTAAAAAATCACCTTGTAATCATCGGGAAGAATACACCCATATCACGCATGTTATGGACTCATTAACCATGAGATATCTAAGGTTTTACAATATCAAATGTTTTTGATAATCCTCGGTAGAAACATGGAAATCCTATGAAATGGAAACACTTCCCATTTTTGAGATGACACCAAAAACAACTAAATGGAAAATGTCTTCATGAAGAATAAGAGTTCATCATATCATGTCTCTTGAATGGAGGGTGGCACGAAGATCGAGAATACACTAGTACCATGGTTCCCATCATGAAAGCCTTCAAATGATTCAATTAGATGTATCATGCTCAACAATCCTCCTATGCACGTTGACTCTAGTTAGCAAATGAGTTTTCCTTCTTATCCAAGCATCTTCAATGGTTGTCATGTGTTCCATGTTGTTGTCTCCAACATCTGGGTACTTAGAAACCAAGACATAAATAGGCTCGTATCTAGAGTAGTGGAACTTCATTGTGAAATTTTATGGTTTCACGGCCTTAGAATGATGGTGGAATTTAATGGTGCAAGTGAAATGGGATTTCGAGACAATTTCCAAAATTTTGAAAATTTGAATGGGTTTTAATAGTTTTGCAATTGAATCTATGTTTGGCCTGAGGGAAAATCAAAGGAAAATTATATGTTACTTGATTCAAGGAAAGGTATCTATAAGATGACAAGTTACTCCAAATTTTATGACAATCCCTCTTCAGAATCAATGGGAAATGGAGAAATAATTTCTGGTTAAGAAGGAAGCTTGGAAAATGGGTTTAATAGAGAATGGAAAAAACTCAATTTTTCATTTCAAGAGCAATAATCATCCAAATGGATTTATTTTTGATTCATTACATAGGTATTTTGGAATGGAACTAATGCTCCAAATTTGGTGAAGATCCCTTGTGAGGTTTGAGAGAAAACTAAAATATTTTTAGTGTGAAAGAGGTTTCTGAGTGGTTTTAGAGGAATAAGTGGTTTTTCTCATAACTCATGCATTTATCCATCATAGCACAAGTTTTATAGCTAAAAATGGAGGTTTTGGTGAGGGGATCTTGTTGACAAATTTTGAGAGGTTTCCTCCATGTAGATTTTGCACAATCATCAACACAAATTTTGGTGGTTTTTGCAAAACAAGCTTAGAAAAACTAAAAGTTTCATGAGATCATTAAAAAACTATCCAACCATGGGAAATTATCAATGATTCCATGTAAATGTGTTTTTGTGAGGATTGTGTGGTTAAAAGTTGGGAGGATTTGACCTTGGATCACAAGATACTGAAAACCCACTTTTGGATGGGCTAGGGCACAACGGTGGTTTTGGTAGCATGAGGGGTGAAAAAAAGTGTTTTAGTGGTTTTGGTGCTTCACTTTATGTTTTAATGGAAAATGTGGTTTTGGGGAGAAATTGGAGTTATGAAAGTTGTTTGCACATGTTGGTGGAAAATGGACTTTGCGAAATGCAAAGTGTATTTTCCACCTTGTTTACACTCCACCACTAAAAATACGCCTCCACTAGCAAAGGGTGGATTTTTTTGGTGAAATTTCATCTCGAGTTCACCTTAGTGCACATGGGATCTAAAATTTTTCCTAGGGTGGAAAAAGTGGGACCCACATGCAAAAAACCTATTCATTTTCCCATTTTCCTCATTACTTTTACTTGTTTTTTGTCAACCAATCAGAAGGGGGCACACTTTTTCAAGTGGAGATTCAAAGTGGAGATTTAAAATTTCATTTCACCTCCAAATTCCACCAATCTCCCAAAGTACGGCGGGCATACTTGATGACATCATTAATGTTAGTGTGAGTTATCCTATGTGTCCTCCTCTCATGTTGGAGGGTCATCTCACATGGGTTAGGTTTAGGGTTAGGTTTAGGGTTTCATGTGTGTCATGCACTAGGGTTACTCAGCACCCTATATGTACCCCTTTTCTATTCATTTATGAGCATGCCAAGACACTCTGTTGTCTTTCCTCTATGCAAGCTTTGTTTCTGTTGAGCAAGTTCTTCCATTACTGATCAATTTTTTCCTTGCTATCGTTGGAGCTATCATGATTCCGTTGGAGTGCAACTACTTCGTGGTGCCTCGTTTCGATTCGATTCTCACAAAATCTTTTCATGGTATCAGAGTAGAGATTAGGTAAACGTGCACTCAATTTTTTTGTTGCGATTACTCTTACTTGGTTTCGTTATTTTACTCTGCATGCAAGTCTTTTGATCACTATTTTCTGGAAATTATCTTGCAAATATCACTAACAAGCTTTCTCGGAAAGTTTTTTTGTGTTTTTTTCTTGTGCATGTGCAGGTTTTTTCAAAATACCTTGAGAAATCGGGTGTTTTTCTGCTCTTTTTGTTGGATGTAACCAAATCCAAAATAGAGATTCTTTTCATTTTTTTATTAAAATGAAAGTGAAATTTTTTTAAGATCTCTGGTTTTGCAGGATATTTTTCTGTGCATGGACTGTTGTGGATTGTTCTAACTATTGTGGACTATTCAAAATATAATTCAACTCATTCCTTTTTTCACCTAGCGCGACTGTAACTTTTCTTTCATTCACAGGTGTTTTAAAGAACTCACCACATTTTTCTTGCTTGAAAGGGTTGTACCTTCTTCTGCATGGCCTGTAAGCTTCTAACCTTGGCGCCCACGCTCTCCCAACACAAAAATCAGCCTGAAAACCCTCATCTCTACAATTCTTTATATTTGTGCATGCGACACTGCATCCTTTTCTACGTTTTTTCCTCCACTCGCGTGCCCTTTTATTTGTTTCAACACTTGTCTCTACCGTGAGGAAAGTAAAACGTGCCTGTAACTCTTATCTTCCGTGCCCACCATCTGCCACACCAAAACGTGCATGTTCTTCTTGTTTCCCCAGCGGCCTGGTCAAACGTGCTTTACCTTTTAGTACAGCCGCCTCTTTTCACGTTTTTTGGTGCAAACGTGTTTTGGTAAGTTTTCAATTTCTTTCTTTTTTAAAATCTTACTCAAAACAAAAAAACTCTGCTTTTTACAAAAACGACCCGTTTTTTTTTTGCTAAGTTTTGTTTGTTTCTTAAACAACTCTAACTTCTTTTGGTAAGTTTTTAAAATTTCTAATTTACCGTGTTTTTTAATTTATAACAAGTTTCTAAAACCATTTTAGCAATTTGTTTCAATTAGAAGTTTCATAGATATTTAAAAGATCTTATCTAAAATTCTAATTCCTTTTTATCTTTTTTCGATCTATTATTTCTTGAAATTAATTAGATTTAATTTAATTAAATCTATCTTTTATTAATTTCACATTATCTAAACACTATATTTCTTTGGCATTATAATTTGGTCTTTTGGCTTGTTGTATTTTTAACCTTCCGTCGAGTGCCGAAGACGAAGGGTGAGGTCCGGGATTGGTAGGTGGCTAATCCCCCCTCGCAATACAAACAAACCCTATCTCAAATTCCATTCGTTTCAATGGGCATACATATGACACCTTTTGCATGTGTTTAGGGCACTTTTTTAATCTGTTTGCAGGCTTATTGGCTTTTTCTCATCAATTGCGGGAATTGGTTTTTGCTATAACTTTTGACTCGTTGCTCGGTTTTGAGCACTTCTTTAGTCAAAGTTGCATGTTTTTTCACACTCTAGATGATGGGATCATTAGCTTTATAAACGCACTAATTTTATAAAGTGCCACGCATTCGGGGTGTCTTTGTATTGCTTATTTCAGCTCATTTTTTTGAGCTTTGTTCTATTCCTTTTTTTCGTGGACTTGTGAGCGTCCGCCACAGTCTTACAACAAAGAGGTTCTTTTATGTGACGTGAGACATTTTTTCTCACCACCAGGGTTGGCTTTCACCTCCTTTCTATTTTTTGCTTGTCGTGTCGATCTGTTGCGCCCTACAAACCTTGATTGTTGTCTCCACCATTGCGCGTTATTACGCTAATTGCAAGGTGAGTGACAAACTAGTTCTCAAAACATAGTTGCATCTGGTTGTAATCAACACACTGAACTATAAAGTGCCGAAAGTAGGGGGTTGTTATTGTCCTGGGTGGTTGTGTTTCTTTTCTGCATTTCTTTCTCTCTCACTCACTATGGATGCACTTTCAATTCCTTTGCTTACGCCGTTCAACTTTTTTTGAATGGAGATTGAAAATAATAATGAAACTAAGGGGTAAAGGGTTATTCCGCATCACCATGGGAACTGAGACTGAACCAGATGATGAACCTAAAAAATCTAAGTGGTTAAACCGTAGTGATGAAGCTTTAGGTCTTCTTTACATGTTTATTTCTCCTGACTTGCTCTTCCACATTGAGGCGTCTGAAACACCTACATCTGCATGGAAAACGCTGGATGTGATGTTTGGACAACTAGATGACATGAGAGTGCATGAGTTGGAAAACGAACTACTAGGGTTAAATCCTAGTGACTTTGAAAACCTACAAGCCTTCTTCTCGAAATTTGTCCACATTAGATTATTGTTAAAAGGATGTCAAGTAGAAAAGAAATATTCTCAACTGATCTTGTCGATTCTCTCTAAGCTAGGTCCCGAATATTTTGTCTTCATGTCAACTTTCTACGCTACAAAAGCTGCTTTGGGTGATACTTGGACGATGCCCTCCTTTGACTATTTTTCGTCCCAACTCATTCGAGAATAGGACAAACTCATTCAAATGGGGTCTCTCAAGTCCAAGTCACATGCCCTTGTAGCAAGTACTAGAAAAGGAAAGAAGACTGAAAAGAAGAAAGAAACAAAGGATCAACCTAAGAAAGAAACCAAGATCAAACCTAAAAATGACACAAACACTTCGACTTCTGAGCCTAAGGCATAGAAAAGTAAGTATTTTTGTTCCTATTGCAAGAAGATCTGGTCACGATGAGCAACACTATTTTAAGAAACAGATTGATCACTTATCTCATTTACTTGAGAAAAATAAAATAAGTGTTCTGAATCCATAAAACAAAGTGCTCCGAAGGCTAAGTCTTCTACTGCAAAAGGTGCTAAAAATGATAAGAAGAAAGGAAAGGCCCTTGTAGCCAAAGTTGCTCCTTCATCGACATGGATTATAGATTCTGGTGCCTTGCACCACATGGGTTCTTCGCATGTTGAGTTTTCCAACATCAAACCTTGTGGAATGTCCCAAATCACGATGGGTAATGACACGACAGTGTCGGTTTCCGGTAGTGGATCGGTAGAGATGGATGGGGGAACATTTAACCAAGTGTTGAGTGTTCCTGATCTCTCTACCAATCTCCTATCAGTTTACCAAATTACTCACCTTGGTGAAGGAATGCGAGTGGAATTTGGTCCTAACTCGGTGATCATTCGTGAGCTTAACAATGACACTACAGTGGCTGAGGGAAAGGCAAATCACCATTCACGGTTGTACACCTTCTCCCACTTTACTTCTGATTCTACGCCCACTGCCTTGCTCACTCATGCAAATGAGGTTAGTAAGCTATGGCATGAGCATTTTGGACATCTAAATTATCGCTACCTTGAACAATTGAGTCAAAATGAAATGGTCAATGGGTTGCCTCACGTCAAGTTTTCTAAGGGTCTTTGTGAGGGTTGTACCCTTGGAAAGCATCCTGAAAAGAACTTTGACAAAGGAAAAGCTGGAGAGCCACTCGTCCCTTGGATCTTGTTCACAATGATGTTTCTAGTCCATTTCCTTCTCCTTCATTTACTAGAGCTCTTTATGTGCTAACCTTCATTGATGACTATTCGCGATATACTTGGGTATATTTTCTTAAGCTTAAGTCTAAAGTCTTTGAACATTTTCAGGACTTTAAGGCTCTTGCTGAGAAATAGGTGGAACGGTCTATCAAGGTTCTTCAAACTGAAAATGGAGGTGAATATGTAAACAATAGGTTCATGGATTTCTATACTTTTGAAGGGATCTCTTTGCAGCATATAGTTGCTTATAGCCCTTCGCAGAATGGAGTCACAGAAAGAAAGAACCATACTCTAAAGGAGATGGCCACTTGTATGATTCACTCGAAGTCTCTTCCTCCACAAGTATTGGGCCGAAGTAGTGAATTGTGCAAATTACATTTAGAACCATGTTCCACACAAGGCAATAAGAGGGATGACACCCTTTAAATCCTGGTTTGGACGCAAGCCTGATGTTGAGCACTTTGAGTCTTCGGATCCAAGGCTATGGCTTGGATTCCCAAGAAGAAACGCAAGGCCTTGGAACCACAATCCAAACCTTGTATCTTTGTAGGGTATCCTGATGGCGTGAAGGGATATCAATTGATGAATTCTACTTCTCATGAGCTATATATTGAGAGAAGTGTTAAGTTCGATGAGTCTTCTTCGACTTCTACTTCTCCACCTATTGAGGTTCTTCAGCTCATTGATTTGGATTTTGACTCATCAGATGATGATACTGTTGAGCGTGCTCCTCTTCAGGATCCTCCCAACCATCAGACCTTTGAGTCTTGATTCGAGCGAGAGTAGTGATGATGAGGACTATGTCCCTTCTCACTCAAGTGAAGAATCTTCGACTCTGAGCCTGATCCTCCTGGTCCCCTTTGGGCCAAGAAAACTTTGTAAAGTGTTGGAGATTTAGTTGGAGATACTTCGGATATGAGACGTACTCACTCAAATTTCATTGGACCCCACTCTTTCTTCACCTCTGCTTCTGATCCACAGTCTTTCGGGAGGCTTCTGGTATTCCTGAGTGGGATTCTGCCATGGATGAGGAGTATTCCTCTCTCATGAAGAATGATACTTGGGATCTCACCACTCTTTCAAAAGGAAGAAAAATCGTTTGGTGTAAGTGGGTGTTCCGAACAAAGTATGGAGTAGATGGAGACGTCGAAAAGTTTAAAGCATGATTATTAGTTAAGGGTTTCTCCCAGATAGTTGGGGTTGATTATACGAAACCTTTTCTCGGTTGTGAAGATGACTTCGATTCGACTAACCCTAGCCCCGCTACGTGAGCAAAAAAATGGAAAGTCCATCAAATGGATGTTAAGAGTGCCTTCCTTCATTGTGACCTAGAGGAAGAGATCTATACGAAACAACCTCCGGGTTATGTCTAAGATTCCTCCCTCGTTTATAAGTTAAATAAGTCTCTTTATGGCCTTAAACAAGCCCCTCGGGCTTGGTATGCCAAGATGGACTACTTACTTACATCGGGGTTTACTAGGTGTCACTCTGATCCAAATGTTTATATTCTATGGCAAGATGACTCCATACTCATTCTTGTTCTATATGTTGATGACTTGTTGATCACAGGAAGCTCTTCCTCTATAATTGATTATGTGAAGATCACCTTAGCCAACAAATTTTCCATGACTGACTTAGGTCTGCTTCATTACTTCCTTGGGATCCAAATTTCACAATCTGACTCGGGAATCTTGATTTTGCAACCTAAGTATGCTCTTGATTTGCTAGCTCGGTTTCAGATGTTCGATTGCAAGTCTTCTCCTACTCCTTTTCTTTTGGGGTTAAGTTGGTTTCAGATTGCTCTACTCCCTTGGTTGATGGTAAACTTTACCGAAAATTAGTGGGGAGCTTGATCTACTTGACTCACACTCAACTGGATTTATCATATGTTGTTGGGATCGTGTCCAGATTCATGCAAGAGCCACATGAGCTGCATTGGAAAGTAGCTAAACATATCCTTCATTATGTTTGTGGCACTTATGCTGATGGCATACACTATCATGGAGGGGTTGATATTGACTTGATTGGATTCATGATTCTAATTGGGCGGTGACTTAGATCATCAGAAATCTACTTTTGGCTATAGTTTCTCTCTTGGTTCGGGTCCTATTAGTTGGTCTAGCAAGAAGCAGAATGCAATTGCGATATCATCTACAGAGGTAGAATATAGAGGAGCAGTTAACGCTGCCACAAAAGCTATTTGGCTACAGGGTATTCTAACAGAGTTTGGCATCCACTTTCGGTGGCCTACCATTATCTATTGTGATAACACGAGCACTATCTCTATTTGTATAAATCCAGTTCAGCATCAGCGGATGAAGCACATTGAGATCCATATGCACTTCATATGGGAGCTTATTCATGATGGTATCATCGACATTCAGTACATTCAGACAGTTGATCAGATTGTAGACTTATTCACCAAGCCTTTCACTAAGATGAAGTTTCTTCACTTACGGTCTCTTCTTGGGGTGAGGTCTTCTGCAGCTTCCCATCTTCTTAGGGCTATGTAGTCCTTCTTTTCTTCTTCTTCTTCTAGGAAGATTGTG
This sequence comes from Taxus wallichiana var. yunnanensis, assembly GCA_018340775.1. Lineage (NCBI taxonomy): Eukaryota > Viridiplantae > Streptophyta > Pinopsida > Cupressales > Taxaceae > Taxus > Taxus wallichiana. The sequence continues at coordinate 531,143,638 of CM031236.1, forward strand.
TTTGTATATGGGCACCTTATCAGGCCTTTAGTTGTCGGGCCCCATTGACACATCTTTCTTAGTTGTTTAGGAGTGTCTTCCTCTTCCATCTGACTCATCACAGCCGCTACCCCAGCTTCGATGAAGGGGGGGTGTTAGTGTGAGTTATCCTATGTGTCCTCCTCTCATGTTGGAGGGTCATCTCACATGGGTTAGGTTTAGGGTTTCATGTGTGTCATGCACTAGGGTTACTCAGCACCCTATATGTACCCCTTTTCTATTCATTTATGAGCATGCCAAGACACTCTGTTGTCTTTCCTCTATGCAAGCTTTGTTTCTATTGAGCAAGTTCTTCCATTACTGATCAATTTTTTCCTTGCTATTGTTAGAGCTATCACGATTCGTTGGAGTGCAACTACTTCGTGGTGCCTCGTTTCCGATTCGATTCTCGCAAACTCTTTTCAATTAACACACCAAGAAATTAGAACACGAAGTGTTTTTTTTCCCAGGGTCGAAACTTATCTGACTCATGCCTTATAATACATGATTTTGATTGGAAATGGTCCAAAAATCCTATGTGAGCATTTAGAAACTCTAAAAATGAGTTCTTCACGAACTTTTTCTCATATCTCCACATTTTCTTAGGAAGGCATTGCCCAATGAGTTGAATTGTTGGAAGAGTTTGGAACAAGTATGAATTGGGAGATCACTTGGGTCATAAAAGGGGTTTAAATGTGCTTCAAATTGTCCCCTTTTTAGGATCCAAAATTTGTGTGAGATGTCGAAACCTTCAATGCAAATTCCTTTTCTGAAAGGCCATCGTGCTTTAGTGTTATGCAAGTTTATTATTTTACATTCCCAAAACTTTTTCTTACATACTCCATCGTGTAGTAAACCCTATAATATTTTTGATGATGGGATTTTAGCTTCCAACACCACCCGTAGTTCTTGAAACCTTTATCATAAGTTGATCCTTTTATAGTGTTCACATACTCATTTTCCTCGAAAACTTCCTAGGGAGAAAGGTTTCCCAAGATGATTCTAAAGCTCATATAGTCTCTTATAAACCATATTGTCATAGAAAAAACACCAAGACCTTTTTGTTGACTGTAATTTGGGATCCTAAAATGATCTGAGGCTCCCGAAACCTTTCACAAAAGTGGTTTTTTGAAAAGAGGCAATTTGACAACTTTGGCAATTTTGACCAATTTTGTGAGTTTAACCAAAAAGAAGCAAAAAATTCAATGGGTTTGTCAAGTAAAATTCTTGAATATTTTATATGCCAATAAATCATAATACATATTGTCTAAATCTACTTAAAACCAGATTACATTTATTAGTCAACTCTAAATTTAATCAAAAGTTTTATTAGGGTTGATAGAGTAGGCAACAAGATGTTCACATGACAAAGATGATGGTAATGATGATGAGTTATATGAGGATGATGATAACTAATGAATATATTAGTTGTTTTTTAAAAATCTCAAGATAAGGATATATTCCCTAATTTTTTTGTATAAATTATTAATATTTTTAATAATTTCACTCTTTAATTACATTGTTTTTATAATGAGTACAATTATAAATTTGAAATTTTATAAATATAATATAAAAAAATGGTATAATTTTCTTATAATGTGTTAATTATCGATATTAATGTTTATTTATGATTAAGTTATAGTTACAAAACCTAATAAAAAAAAATCAATTTAAATGCATTTTATATGTACTTGATATCTAATTAATACACCATACATTGATAAAATAATTTCTAATTTCTAATCTTTATGTATTTTAATTCAAAAACTATAATTTGTAAAAAAATGTGACACAAATAACCTTAAAAGTTTGATGGAAAAAATGATGAAAAAAATTGTAACAATTATTTTAAAATAATAGGAAATTTACAAATGCCATTTCTTATGCAAAAAAAAATGATGCAAAGTGTACAAATCTTGCCAAATTTGTACCTAAACCTTCACTAAAAATGTTACTTATTGTCAATATCTCGACGCTTTATTTGTGATAGAATTTTTTTGTAGACCGTGGAATTTTTTTCACAATTTTCTATTACAAAAAGTGAAGCTAAACAAGGAAAATATACTAGTGATTATAATATAAATATTATAGATAAAAGATTACAATATGCCGAGGATTTTTTTACCATGATGTTTCTTTTGTTAAAAACTAGTCGGTCTTTATGATGCTTTTTTGTTCTAGTTGATGTTGTTGTTAAACATGCACACCAATATGTGTTTAGATAACATATAATTTTGCAAATGTTTTCTAAAGTTCTTTTTTTTATAGAGTGGGTTTTCTCCTCATTTGGGTTATAGAAGAATATAGTAGGCATCAATTTATGTGTATAGTAGGGGAGGGTAACAAAAGGTTACAAAATATTGCAAGTAACATAATATTATGATCAAAATACATTGACAAAATGTTTCTTCCATGAAAGAATTGAAAATACAGATTTGTGACAATGTTCAATAGGCTTTTGTTGTTTGAAAACATAATGAAATCCATGTATGAACACCCATCATGAAGTAATTGATCAATAAACATTCTAATAATCGATAAACTATGTTTTTACCTACAAGAAGAGCCTAAGTAAAAAAACCTAAGACAAATTTAAACAATTATGTAGCTAAATTTTGCAAAATGTTTGTGAAAATATTCCATGACACATGTGCTCGAATATCATGTTTATTTTCTACCTCTCTTAATTTATTATAGTCAATCAATGTACCTTCATGGTTGTGGCTCCTAAATGGTCAAGTACATGTTTTCATATTATCCATAGAAACATATTTCTTGTGTTTTTATTGATATATATTTTTAATTGAAAACTATAATGCATATTAAGATTTGATATTTTTACCATCTTTGGTCTTGAGAATTAATGGTTCCTCTATCCTTTTTAAAAAAAATTATTTTATCAATCTAGTCATCAAATTTTGTGGTTTTTACGATATACTTGTTATAAATCAATTTAAGATATGTAGTTATAGCATTAACAAAGTTATTTGTACAAAAAGAAGTATATTTACTTGTATTTTCTTTACATTGGATATCACAAGAAAACCCACATACAACACACCTGGGGTAAATTTTAGTGGCAAATTTTTGTAAACTCGTGAATATTCAAGTTTTTGGAAATTGGAAATGGTGAATTTTCAGCAGTCGGCTACACCGCCTAATTCACAAGAAATTTTGGCCGATAGGTCCTTAGTATGGGTCATTTCACCTAGTATTTACACATATAAATGAACTTATGCATGTTATTTTCCAACGTTTGAATTAAACTTTGCACATATTCACCGAAGTATACTACTAATAAATTTACATAGCATCAAACGCCTATGTATCCATATAATACATATACAACCGTCTAACCTTTTTGCAATATTTTCCGCCGAAGTCAAACACCAATGCGTCTAACCTCTTTCATTCAAACTACATGCTTTTCCACCCAACCCAAATCCATCTAAGCGCAATCCGTACAACTATAAGTAGTCCAACCGCCTCTGTCAACCCCAATCTACCCAACCATAAGCAACTAATGCAAACTTTCCTACAAGGTGTCAACTTCAAGTCGTCCAACCACAAGGCATCAAAGAAAAATCATCCAACTCTGAGTCATCTAACAACAAGTCGTCAACCCCAATCGGCTAAAGGTGAGCCATTTAGTTGTAATCTCCCTCGGTCATTCACTTATTTCGTCGAACCCCAAACCCGTTTGTCCCTATTTGGTGACATATCCATGGATTCTAGAAAGTAGAGTAAGAATGCTACATCCAATTTCAAAAAAGAGTAACAAGACATTGTTTGGCTATTTTGGAAACTTACAAAAAACAAAGGTTGTGTCTAGATCTACTAAAAATATAGGTATGTACTATCTACTAATTGACAAAATTTTATTATTATATTTTTCATATTGTGTTTCAAATACTCTTTGCACTCTTGTTTTATGTTTATTTAGTGGTATTAATAATATAAATAATTAATATTATTTCTGTAACACTTTAATATACTGAGATATTTTCAAACACCTTCACAAACTAATTTGTTTCTAGATTTCGATGATCCTTTATATGTTGATGAAAACATTCATTCCCTTGATGACATTGAACTAGAAGAAGATTCATCAAATTCTCATCCAACACCAACAACAAAGGAAGCTTCTACTCCAATGTCTGTTTCAGAAAAAGGAGATGTGAGGATCAAGATATTCCTGTTGAGAACCCAGATGCACAAGTTGAAGTCAAAGAAAATAAAAAAATCTATAAGAAGAAAGAGGACAAACTGGACAATAGGAAGGACTTTCAGGTTCAATTGGGCAGCCAAATATCCTTTTATTGAACTGTGGAGCCGAAAAATGGTAATGATGTTCTAACTCAATGTTGATGTAAAATATGTAGTTGGAAATAAGGGAAAGATCACACAATGCAACTCAAACTAGACACCATTGAAAAACACTATGGGAAAATATATATTTCCCAAAATCAAAAGGATGGGAGCATAGTAAGATCTCATAAATGGAAAAATTCAAAAGATTGCTTGCATGTAAAATACACAGAAGAATATGAAAAAGAACAAAAACGTTTGAAAAATCTAAATGAAAAAGGTGGCACATTTGAGCAAAGCTATGGCAACTGAAATACAAGCCAAAAGTATTCAATTTGCTATTGTATTCCATATATTGAAAAAGGGAACACCCATTTCATATTTCTTAGAAAATAAAATTTTGTACCAGGTTATTGGCTAGCACAATGTTCCTCAATCACATTGGTCAGATACCAGTGGCTGAGAAATTACAAAATGTCTTTCTTTGGTGGAAAAGGAGGATCTGAAAGAGTCTATTAAAAATAAAAAGTTTATTTCCCTTTCAATTGATGAGGTTAAAACAATGGACAATACTTCATGGGTTTTTATTCATGTATACACATTTGCAAATGAAGTAAGAAATCCCCATCTCTTAGTAGTTCATAAAATGAGTGAAAATTGCAATTCTGAAAACATTTACAAATTGGTGGTGTCAAGTTTGAAGGATGTTGCGAGGTATGGATGATTTTTCCATTATAACGAAGTTATTTTGTGTTGGAAATGATGGTGCAGTTTATAATGCGAGGGCTAGAAATGGTCTCTATGTATGACTACAGACAATTGTTTCCCCTATATGATTGTAATTCATTGCATGGCTCACAGAATGAATCTGGCCTATAAAATTGTGAGCACATTCAAAAGTGTTGCCAAAGTGGAGGAGCTGATCCGTGATTTGCATGCTTATTATTCTAGCAGTCAAAGAGATTTTTAGAATTTCAAAAATTACAATTGGATTGACAGATGGGAAAAAACTTCTCAAAGATGTAGATACTAGATGGATTTCAATGTATGAACCTACTTGTAGAATATTTGAAGAATATCCTTCATTGACATGTTTTATGTATAAATACCACAGGGATGTAGATAAAGCTAAAGATATGTTGTACCATCTAATGAACACTAAAACTTTACTTACACGATGTGATATTTTTCCAATTTTGAAAGAGAAAAATGTTTTGACTAAGCATGTGCAAGAGCGTTGCATCTACATAACAAACTTCATAAGACTGAGAAAACATGTGTGTTTGAGTCTAAATAATTTATATTTGTTAGATGACAGTTTTCAGGATCTTGTTTTTGAAAGTTGGAATGCATTAACAAACCTTAAGAATGCAATTGTTACTTAAAATTCAATATACATGATCATTTGTGTATAACAACACATGGGAAAGAGATACCACTTCATACTTTTTAGAAAAGAGTAGATTTGGTTGGGTCAGAGATGGAAGAAGTAAGAGTGACACGCAATTTATTTGAAACAATATTATGTGACACTCAAAATAAATTGAAAAATATTTCTCAATCTTTATCTACAGAGATTTGTGAAAGATTCAAAAAGGATAAATTACTTGAAACAATGGGAGTTTTTAATCCACATTTTGGAATACAGCTGAAGGCACACTTCAAACATCCATCAATGCTTTATATATCAAATACATGACTAGTCTAATGGACCATTTTTGTAAGCGCAAAGAGATAAATGGAGTTGTTGTTGAAGGTATTTTACAGAAAAAAGTTACTTAGTTCTCAGTCACAGGATTTTGCTACCACTATGCTAGAGAAATTTTGGTTTTAGGCGAGCCAAATGAAAATGGTTCCATTAGAAGACTTTGGAAGAATATTTATTCAAGTAGTATTTTACAAGAGGATTTGAGTGAGTATATTCAGCTATATGAAATTTTTCAAACAATGATTCTGGGTTATGTCGAAGATGAGAGGGTATTTAGTGCATTGTCCTTTGTAAAGTCAAAAGTCTAAAACAAATTAGATAGAAATTTAGAAAGTTGTTTGAGATTGTATGTATCCAATTACTCTGTGGAAATTTTCCTTATGAGAGAGAACTTGCATTATGGAATTCACTCATAGAAATAAGAGGATTTGGAAACATTCTAACTAATCCGGGGATCAAACATATCCCACCGAACATGAATCCATTTCAAAGTATAATTCTAGGACACAAATGAACGGGTTACTCTAGGACTATTTCAATTGTCAGAGTTCTAATTTATTGTATACATTCTTGACGCTATTGACAATGATTTGATATATTGATATATTTCATATTCATTAATGATAATCAACTAGTCTTAATAGACTTTTTTTACTTGTAACAAATTCATTTTTAATATTTTGTTTTATTATTGAAATAAATATTGATTTATTTGGATCCATCTATGTGATTATCGATTAATGTTTTACATCTGTGTGAAACGTAAATATTTTCAAACAAACACAAACTAAGCATCTTAAACCATGCTTTACAATTAACATCTCCAAATATTAACATAAAAAATTCACATTAAGCGAAATCCAATTACAAGTTTGCATATTAAATTGTTGAAAAATTTCAATAAATGTGATACAACAAGAATATAGTTCAATCCAAAATTAGTATTGTATTCATTCTATCAAGAGGCATATTACTTTATGAATACATACATGTTTTCATAAAGCATTTTCAATGATACAATTACAAAATAGTGGGTTGTTAATGGTTTTCAAAGCTTTCGGAGCAAGTTTGGTCATATAAGAACACATTACGAGGAAACCTCTTTTTCGCCTATGATTCTAAATCATAGTTGTCCTTACATCTTTCACACGGAATAAAAAGAAAAAAATTGGCTGGCCATTATCTTTTAATCCCTACGCCGATTTAATTGTGATAACACACACTGTCACATAGTGAAACTAATTACTTTTTCTATTTTATGTTGTAGGTGAAGCTTGATCTTTTTCTTCCATAATAGGTGGATTTTAATCAATCAGTATAGTGCTACTGCTCTCTACTAAAACTCTTGATGCTTGCAAATCCTCCGCTATGGTATTGATATTTTGAAGAATATTCTGCTATTCCCTCATGACATCTCTTGCTTGATAAAAGTGATGGATCAACATCTATCTTTTCCTTCAATAAGATTTCAATATCCATCTTATGCTCTTTGATTATCTTTTTCAATCTATTATTTTGTTTATTTAATAATATAAGATTTTCCTTCAATTTGTGTAAATGAATTCAATATTTTACGGACATTCTTCAAATGTGCATCAAACACAATTGTTTCTTTCTTTAAATTTTCATATTTTTCCTGCAAAATAGAAATACAAATGTATTAGACTATTAGATAAGTCTTAATAATTTATTGCAATACGATGACATCTCATGAGACTTCAACTATTTTTTCGACCAAAAAGAATGGAGGGACAGAGTGTGAAAGCGAAGAATAAGGGAAAGGTCACAAGCAGAAGGGGAGAGGGCTCGCAGGCCACGGCGGAGGGAAAGGATGAGCATAGATTGATAGTAGGGGGTCTCAAGGCTAAAGGAGGAGAGCACGGTATTGGAGGGCGAGATAAGAAGGTGGAGGAGTTGGGCCCTATTCCTAGGGTTACAAAATCCGCCTGGACTTTGGTGGGGAGTGGTGGGAAAAACAAAAACAGTCACAGGAGCATAGGCAGTGGTGCTACAGGCCATCATGGTCTGGATCCCCGAAGGCTTCTTCTTTCAAAGATATACTGGAAAATAGCAGAGGCCGATCCTCAGGCAATAAAACAACAAGCAATCTGGCCTACCTGGTCGATCTGGCCAAGGATATTCCCTCTGTAACCATCAAGAACCCTGAAGTGGAGGAATATTTCAAAACTTTATCATGGGATGTAGTGATTGGTAGGTTTAATGGGTTCTAGCCTTCATCCTCAGACTATACTAGTGGGTATTCGAAACTTGGACCAATAAATGTGAAATATCCCTCTATTCCAAGGGATTTTTTGTTGTCCATTTTAGAGAAGCGGAAGACTATCAGTGATGTTTGACAGATGGTCCGTGGTTTTGGGGGCATGCGGGTTTATTTATAACTCCATGGTTTCAGATTTGATCCAAACACCTATTCGGTTGCTAGAACACTTGTTTGGGTCAGGATTCCTAACCTCCCCTTGCATCTATGGTATGCCCTGGAGGATATTGGTAATGGTTTGGGCAAGTTTATCAAAGAAGACTTGGATAGAACACATTCGAGCCTTTGTTCATTTTCCCGTATATGCGTTGAAATTGATTTGAGCAAGGGATTACCGGATCAGATCAATCTTAAATTTGGTAATTTTCAACATATCTAGATATTAGACTATGAGAATATTGCATTCCGGTGTGATTATGCGAAATACGGGTCATCTACAAGCTACTTGTCCCTTTAATAAAAACCAGAAATCTACAAAAAGAATGGATTGACTTCTTCTAGTGGTTGGGGCTTTGTTAACCTAGATTTGGTATCCACTTCAAACTTTAAGGATGTTCCGAATAATTCGACCCCGAGAATAAAATAGTCACAGAGAAGGAGGACACGAGATGGGAATTTAGGAAAATCACCTGGTAATTGGTGGAATGAAAAGGGGACATACTTCAGAAAGTTTAGAATCAAATAGGGATTTCATGTCAGATAAAATGATTGCTTCGGCAATCCCTAATGACCTTGCGCTAGTTATCTCGACTGACCAAGGCAAGTGGTTTGAAGTAAAAAAGCAAAAAAACAAAAAGGGTCGAATGGGCAACATTGAGGATTATTTTCCATCGTAGGGTGGGAAATAATTTTTGTTTAGGCTATTTTGGTCATTCTAATGCTTTTTGAAGCTGGTGTTTAGTTATAGGTGTTGTTTCCCTTGTTACTTTTAAAATCTGTTGTTTTCCAGAGGAACTGGCCTCTACTTTTTAATAGGGAACGGGTCCCTTCAACCCACCTTATCAATCAAAAATAATAATAATAATTTATTGCAATGCTCATAATATTAGGATTTACGTGTAAAATATGACCTACCACAGATTTCTTTTTTGCATTTGCAATTAAAACATTAGTTTTGTCTCTATCCCATTTTTGTAGTACGCTTGGGCTTCAACATTAAGATTCTCATACATGTTTAACATTATGTCCAAAATATCATCATCATAATCGTTGTTATACAAAATTGTTCCTGACTGAGCTTTGTTTAGGATAATATCAATCCTTTCTAGTTTGGCCCTCTACGATAGTGTTGTCATACAAATTTGCAACAAGAAAATTTCTAAATTTCAAGCATGACAACGATACCCAAATCGTATCAAAATTTTACCTTTCCAAGACCTCCCAAGTCTACCCATCCTCGAAACAAGCCTTACTCATTCCGTCTAATGGTACTCAATTGGATGTCCATCCAATCCCCTAGGTGATTTAGGAAAGCAAATTCAATCCCCTAGGTGATTTTAGGAGTTCTTGGAGAATGCCAATTTTGGGCAGTTTTGGGAAGGGCTACCACTGGCCTTCCCAGGACTAATGCACCCCCGAAGTGGAACGAAGGAGGAAAATTAAACATGGAGATGTAATCAAGGTCTAAGAACATCAAGGAAAATATTTTGGAAGATTCAAGGAATATTTGGAAGTTTTGGGGCAGAGTTCATCAGAAACGGGTTCTCAAGCCTAGGCAGTGCACAGGGCCAAAAAAGCTAATGAGATTTAAGAAGTGATTAAGGAGCTTGGAAGGAGTTATAATCCAAAAATATATCTTTTAAATTTAATTCAAATTTATACAAGATGGTGGAATCATATTTTTCACAAAACCTAGGTGTAATATATTTACATCCAATTTTTCTCATGCTCAATCACGGAGCCAAAACAAAAATATGATTTTTTAGGGTTCAAATGGATCATGTAAAACCTAAGAAACCCACCATTGGATTAAAAATTCCTTTTTCATTCAAATTCATATAAAATTTCACCTTGAAACTCATCCAGGAGCTCAAGATATCATCATTGCTAGTTGGCCTCAAGGTAAGCTCTCATACTTAGCCAAATTTTAAAGTAGCAACGTGTCAGCACCAGGATCCTAGAGGGATTTCATGCCCCTTTCATCCCTTTAGAAAAGGGACATAGGGGACACAAAATTCCCTAGCCCACTTGAGCCTTGTGGTTCCTCATGCGCCCGAAAGTCAGCGCCTAAATGCTTTTTTCTAGCCTCCCTCTCATTCTCAACAAAAAATAAATTCATTCTCCTCCATCACCACCTCTATGATATCAAAAGATTAAAGAATACATTAATGACTTCCATGAAGAACATCAGAAAAAAATGCAGCAAGCTACCTATTCACTTCTCAAGGTTCCAGTGGGTGAAATCGCACGAAAATTGGAGGGAATGATCACTGAAAAATCTAGTTTCGCATGAACTAGTTTTCGCGCTACCAATTCCCTATTTTTTAGGGATATGGAGGACTGATTTTTATCATAATTATACCATGTCACATGAATAACACTATTGAAAAATGAATCGAACTACCTCTTCACTTCTCAAAGTTCCAGTTGGCGAAATCATACGAAAATTGGAGGGAATGATCATTGAAAAATATAGTTTCGCATAAACTAGTTATCACGCCATGAAGTCCCTATTTTTTAGGGATATGAAGGTTGTGTTTTTATCAGTATTCTGCCTCCAATAATGAAAATTTCATTTTCCCACTTGTTCAGATGAATAAATTACCCAAAATTTGGAATGTGGAACCCCAGAATAAAACCCACAATTTTGAGACTTCTTTTGTTACAATCTGACACCCGCAGTGCACTTACTAAAAATAACATGTGTCCATGGCGAGGCATACTAAAAATATAAAGTGGATAAAAATGGAAATTCATCATCAAAAAAGGAGTATTGAAATGTTCCAAAGGGTTCAAAGGCATCGGGATCAATTGGCAGAGCCTTTTTGGAGTCGATTCAGTAAAAGTGGGTTTTCATACCTAAAGAAGCATACCTGCTGCAAAGGAGTGCCTGAGCTTTAAGAAAGGATTATAAGATCTTTGTAAAGATTCAAGAGCCCAAAAAATTACCTATTGAAGGTATTTTCCATGCCCTAAATGGTGGAAAAAATGAGACCTCGTGAAACATCATACACTTCCCTAGAAACTCATTCTTCAAGCGCACAACTGGAGATCCCAAGAAAAAGGGGAAATTTTAAGGTTATTATTTAATAATTAGAGATCCAAACTATCACCATTAAATTCATTGAGTGTTTTTTAGTCAATATCATATAAAATTTTACCTCCGAACTCATATGGGAGCCCAAGTTATCATTGTCACAAGTTGGCTCAAGGAACGCGTTCAACACTTAGCCAAATTTTCAAGAGGACATGTGTCAGCTCAAGATCCTGACACATTTTGATGTCCTTTCATCCCTTTAGTAAAGGGACATAGGGGACATTAAAATTTTCCCAGCCCTTTTTTTTCCCCTAGTCACTCACACGACCCTCAAAATTGTCGATTCAACCCCGGAGATTGTTTGAGAGCCTATCCTCACATTGCATGGATGACGGCCAAGTGTCGTAACCAGCGCAATGTGAAAATTGATTTCCCTTTCATCCCTTTAGCTAAAGGGACAAATGGGAGAGTAAATTTCACCCATCCCCAACTATGCCTTCTCGGTGCTCCATATGCCAAACTTCAGCCCTCGGTGCTTACCTCAAGCTCCTAGCTCATATGCTTAGTCGGTCACATCTTGCCAAGTGTCGCGATTAGGCGCGATGTGTAAAATGATGTCCCTTTCATCCCTTTATATAAAGGGAAATATGGGATAGTAAAATTTTCCCAGCCCCTGTTGTTTTCTTTTGAATATCTATAAACCAGACTTATCCATTTTTGCATCACTGCTTCATCTCCCACATGACTCCATACCCTACGGGAACTCGTCCAATTTTCTAAAGACACACAAACAACCATTGATGCACCCAACCAGCTCTGCCAAGACCCTTTCTCATTCAAGCACAAATATTTCAAAGGAAAATCATATCGTAAGGGTGAAGAACAGAGGTAAAACGAAGGATCTCATCTGAAAACTCTCATTGTTGTGAGACGAAGAAATCGATGTATCTTACAAACCAGGGCACGAATTGAAGAACCACTTTTTGTTGTCTTTTTCATTTTTGAAGTTCGTAAAAACCTTACTAATGGTTCTCTCATATGGAGTGATGATTATTTGCAGTGAAGAAACTCTCCATTTAATGCAACGAACATAAAAAGCAAATTTCCCGCCAAACCGGTGATCGGTTTGCACAGAAAATTCACTAGTAAAATAAGAAGAAAAAACCCACCTCAAAAATGAAAATTTTATCAACATTCAAGGAGGAGAAAACATGAAATTTTAAAGATCCATTAATGGTTTTCGTGTCCATAGCCACTACTAGGTAAGAAATTTCAAGTTTTAAAATCTCAAACCGCAAAGTGGGTAGGTCTAAAATTTTAGAGGTTTGATATTGGGAAAAAACCCATATCAAAAAACTCCGTCCCCTATGATACGAACACCAAAAGCATACTTACTAAAAATAGCAAGCCTTTCTACATGGGAGACTGCTATTTCGGGTAAGCCACCATCTGAAGAAGTTGCGAAGGAGGTGGTGAACATAGAGGAAGTATCGCAGGCGAAAATCATCGGAAAGGTCACCTCGGCCCAAAATTGACACTTACTAAAAATAGTAAGTGGTCCCATAAGAACCTACTAAAAATAGCAAGTTGATCCAGAAGGTGAAAGGAACATAGGAGAAGAAGGAATTCAAGTTGTCATATCTAATTGAGGTTCGAAAGAGCTGAATTTTCACACTTACTAAAAATAGTAAGTTGTCTCATAGGCACTTACTAAAAATAGTAAGTGGTTCTGAGGGTAGATTTCACAAAGGAACGTACCAAGAGTTGAACATCCAAGTTGACATCACCATTTGGGGACAAAAAATAGTTGCCCTTTCCAAATATAGTAAGTGTCAAGAAATAATGAAGTTCAAATTCGCAAGGGGGAAACTAGTGCAGTGTCTATCATCGGAGTATGCGAGAGTAGTAGGTCATGTGAGTGAGGTTTCTTACATGGATCTCAATAATATCTTTCGAAACTCATTTCATGCTTCAATCAGTATGTGCAAGGTGGAATTTATAGTCAACACCATCAAACTATTCATAGTGTGTTTCATCAGGATCGTGTTCAAATCAACTAAGTAGTGTGGCAAAGTGTTGCAAGGAGTCAGGGTGGGATTTGTTCCAAAGCTTCAACCTCTTCAAAGGGGATCTTCATGAGCAACACCCACAGTCGCTAAAGGTTCCATTCAACAATGTTTATAAACACTTAGTTCACGGTGTTTATGGGTCATTATGAGGCTTAATGTTTATCAAGGCGAAGAGTCTAAAGAACTTAGACCAAAGAGTCATTGGGGGATAGATGAACCCATCTTGTTGGCTAATTAAAAAAATCATTCACTAGGGTTCAAAGGTATCGGGTTGATCCATCGAGAGAGCTTTTGATTTTCAACAGGGAGCATATCTCTCTCTCTCTCTCTCTCTCATTCCTTCTCTCTCTCTCTTTCTCTCTCTCTCTCTCTCTCTCTCTCTCTCTCTCTCTCTCTCTCTCTCTCTCTCTCTCTCTCTCTCTCTCTCTCTCTCTCTCTCTCTCTCTCTCTCTCTCAAGGTCTCTCTCTCTCTCTCTCTCTCTCTCTCTCTCTCTCTCTCTCTCTCTCTCTCTCTCTCTCTCTCTCTCTCTCTCTCTCTCTCTCTCTCTCTCTCTCTCTCTCTCTCTCTCTTCTCTCTCTCTCTCTCTCTCTCTCTCTCTCTCTCTCTCTCTCTCTCTCTCTCTCTCTCTCTCTCTCTCTCTCTCTCTCTCTCTCTCTCTCTCTCTCTCATGTAAATCTCTCTCCTTTATGTTATAAAAAGGGACTTATACTCCTATGAAGGCAAAGAGTCTCAAGTCATGTCTAGACATAGAAAGAGTCATTGGGGGATATCGATGAAGAGTTTCTCCTTCTTGGTTCTAATTCTAAAATTCTTCTAGCTAGTCTTATTCTTGTAAGTTCATGAGAGAGCTTTTGCTTACTTGTGAGTGAAAAGAGTTAGCCATTTTTCTCTCTAATTTCTTCATTCCTTCACTATGTACAACTCTGATTTTGCAAGCTAATAAAGGAAGAACTTTGTGTGTTCTAGATCTAGCACAAGGCATATGAATGTGTCTTTTTCTTATTACTAAATAAAATATGGTTTCAAAAGATGCATTAGCCCCAAAATCATGTTGTCTTCTTCTTTTGAAATGTGTGTGTAATATTTTCCAACTAGTGTTTGTAAGCATCTGATTTCCTACTTGCAACATTAGTTTCCCCCTATTTCATATTCTCACTCCCTTTCCCGATCGAGGAACTCATTCTCGACAAAGTCCTCTCTATAGCATCAATTCTGCTAAAAAGATAAAATTTTCATAAATAATTAAGGTCATGTTGTTCAGTGGAGTTCCCCTATTGGATCCCCATGATATAAAACAAGCCGCAAGGCCACTAGGATAAAATTCACTTTACTCGCGCATGTAAATACAAAAGCTACATCGTTTAAGTAGAGGGACTTAGACAAAGCAGAATAGAGTGTTGGCAAGAAATTCACATACTTTTTCACCATATAAAGGCCTTTTTTTCTCGCCAACAAGTCACAAGAAAAGATGAACAATGAATGCCTTTGAGCGTGATTATGGTATTGAGTATTTATTTCTTTGATCAAAATTTTGGCCCTTCTCTCCCAAATGCACATTGATTCCAAATCAAAATAATAACTTCCTAAATTATGGCCCCCATACTATCTGATACCATATTTTCAAAGGTAAAATATGTCTTCTGATAATCTGTGAGTGGATTATTGCTTGGTGGAGGAGGAGAGTCCACTATTTCATTTACATTTTGTTGTGCTTGTGGCTGAGGAGGTGGAGTAGATTGTATCATACCATGCGTGTCAAAAAAAATTCCCTTCTCTATTTCACCGCTATCAAATCCCCAAAACTAATCATAGAGCTTGATCCGTCGATGGTTCAAAATATATGTGACCAATATGTTATTAAGGACACCACCTACTGAAAACCCAAGAAATTCAAAGGTTACTAGATGAACTATTCTTACAGAGTCTGCAGGAAACCTTATATTCTTAACTAGGTGTTGGAGTACTAGAGGCCTTTTTGAAATCTACCATGTAGGTCTAATAACTGCGTCAAGTGAGAAGAAAACTACAAAGTATTAGAAAACTAATCATTATACCCTTGTAAATACTAAATAAAATATTTGCAAGTAAACAAAAGATGCTAAACATTATACATTACCTTGCATGCTTGGAGATGTGACCATTCGATCTTGACACTGAGAATGAGTTTGATCTAGATCACAATTCCGGGAACTTTCTAAAAATAATTAATGTATAAGTATTAAAATATTAAAAGCACTTACAAAATAGATCTTGTTTATGGTTCCTCATAATAGATTAATTCTAAACAATTTCAATTTTATACCTATAGAGTAGTGTGATGGTATAGTAGCTTACTTTGGTGAAGCTATCGACCCCTAGGCCTTTTTGACGAGGAACTCGTTTGAGTTGATTATGATGAATCCATATCAAAATCACTGAGAGGGAGGGGCTTTACCCGAGTAATAGCCTCCTTATGAGATATTCCAATCCTGCTTAAATAATTCTATGAACATCTATTAATTCTTCTCTCGCAAAAGATAAAATTACTATAAGTATTGCATTCATAAATAATTAATCGTTATAATGTAAAAATTAAATGTTACATGTTGTTCTTCAAGTGAGAGACCAGTTATTTTGTCATTAATTATGGTCGGAATTTTTTTCATTCACAATTGGAGAATGTAGAAAGCTTCATGATATAAAACAAGTAGATAATTGGAAGAAGATAACACAATCTTGGATTTATCATATGTATAAATCGTATACGACAAAGACGTTGTTGACATATGTTTTTATTCAATTGGACAAATATGAACCTTTGCGCCAATCGAATTGTTTCCCTTCTAGTGTATGTGTAAATTGATATATCTTGAACCACCACGACATAATGGCACTACTCCCGAAATTAAAGATATAGGAAAGAATGTATCGTGGATCTACCCTACAACACAATCCTGGCTTGAAATAGTGATATCACTGCATGAAAGAATTTGTTTGTAATACCTTGTATAACAAGGCCTCTTTTGGAATGATTAACTAGGAGCTGCAACAAGATACAAGTCACAAGAAATGTTAGATGATTGGACAATCGAGTAATATTAAGAAAAAAACAATTGAAAATAATATTGAACTTACCATCAACCTACACATTGTAATGAGGCTAAAGAAAAACAATGTCCTCATGTGGTATATTAGGACCGCCTTTGTAGTCACGACATGGTATCGGGTTTTGGAAAGGTAAGCCCATTAGTCGATGGACATATGCATGTTCGATGTTAAAAGCTCCACGGTGAAAGAAATTATACGATCCAAAGGGAAAAAGGAAGGGGAATGGAAAAATGTGTCTCTTTCTGGCTATAAAAAGTGAGCATGTAATCGAGGATGGAAGTATCCGTTTCAAATTAGGCAATGTGGACAAGCCCTCTGAATTGTGTTTTTTCCATCCATTCCTCTGGTGTCTCTTTGATTTTAAGCACCATAGGTCATCCTTTCTGAACTGAGAGGGCACATGAGATTCATGTAGGGCCTTGAAGGTGGAATGGGAGGTAAGAGCATTCGAGAAAACTTTGGTGTTAGCCATTGTTGAAATCTTGGGAAATGGTGTAAATTTACACAAGAGGGAGGGGAAACTTGTAGGTGCATGTTGGTTAGGTATAAATTTAGAGAGCTCAAACCAGCAGAATTTTTGAAAAAGTAAAGAAATGAACCTCGTATGAGTATATATAGGGCTTGGGTTCAAGGCATTGGACACGTGGTGATAAACGATTGGTGGAGAAGTTTGGGGCAAGTGTTTGAGGACTCATGCGACTTAAGGTTGGTTCGTCCAATTCCTAGTATTGAGGTTCGACTGTTTCCACTACTAAGGCGTCCAACAAGTAAAATCCTACAAAAACATTAAATGACAAACCGAAATGGATGGTAAACTATAGAAGTAGGACGAAAGACCTTGATGTCCCGAGTTGGATTATTTCATAGAAAAGGAAATGTGACCGATATATCTTGGATGGTTGTCTAATATAGGTTATACGGTGATAGGTTTCATCCAACGCAAAGGAAGGGGCAATCATCCAAATTCAACGTAATAGGATAGAAAACTCGAGAAGATAACGGAAAAAAGAGAAAAAATGCGGCTGTAGGGTTGGCGTATAATGTCATCCAATATAGGTTAGGTGGTGATAGGTTTCAACCAACAAGTAAGGGACGGCCGTCCCAATTTAAGTTGTGATAGAGGCGTCCATCCAATATTGTTCACATTGGTCGAACAAATTAATGCATCATGGAGGAGACTAAGAGGCAGAGATGTGGGACATTCGTCCAACTTACGTTAGAAATGCGCCAATAAGGGTGTGACGTTGAACATTAGTTCCTTGTAGCCACCAAGGGATGTCCGCCTAACACCCATATACGTCTTATGGTGAGGAGACAGAAAATTGTTTGAATAAATTCCATCCAAATCACCTTTTCCATGAATTGATTTTTTTTTCATATATTTGTTAGTGATTCGAATGTCCATTTTGGAGATTCTCCAACCATTCTATGATAATTTTTGAAGGGGGCATCTTAAAATGAACCCTAAAACTAATTCGGTCTTGATAAAATTATACTTTTACAACTTAAAAAACAACTTCTCTTATTTTGATAATTGGAACACGTGCCTTGAAATATTTATATGTTCAATTTTTCTTACTTAAAATTAGAATGTCATCAAAATAAACAATGAAAAACTTACCACGGTATTATTTCAACATTTCATTCATGAGTCCCTTGAATGTACTCGGTGCATTTTTCAAACCAAATGGAACAATGAGCTAATCATAAAAAACTTCCTTTTTTACGGAGCGTGGTCTTCCATACATTGCCTTCTCGAATACTAGTTTGGTGATACCTACTCTTCTAATAAATCTTTTTGAAGTAATTTTATTTGCTCAATAAATCCATCAAGACATCCACTCAAGGCTATCAAAATATTTACTTGATTTTTATATTGTTTATGGCTTTGGAAAATAAGCACATACACCATTCTCCACCTGTATTTGGTGCAAACAAGATTGAAACTACACATAGGATCAAAATTTCATTGATCAAACCTATTTCTAACAACTCATGCATTAGCCTATTCACCCCTTCAATTTTTGGGTGGTAATTTATGGATCCCTTGTTTGAAAATCTATATATAGGACTCAAATTTAATGGAATGGATAATACTCTTCATGGGTGGAAAACCATGTGGAAATTCATTGGAAAAAATATTAGTAAGTTCATCCAAAAATCCTTCACTTGCTTGAGAATTCACTTGTCTCACCCATTACCCTAACTTACATCAATTTGGAATGAAAGTAAAACATGGATTTTCCTTCTTTATATATTTTAAAAATATATTTTCCAAAAATAATCAAAACTATAGTATTGTTGTTCAATTCTTTCACTTTGTTCTTCACTTCTTCCACTTTGCTCTTGACTTCTTTCACTTTACTCTTCAATGCTCTCAAGGTATACTTGTTACCATTCTTCTCAAGAGCCATCATGTATGGATTTCCTATCACATTACCACATCAATCTACCTAACAACACACGACATGCATCCATAGGCATGATATCACACCAAACATCATCTAAATATAAGATGCAATCTAATAATTGACCACTTTACTAAGATTTAATGCTCTTTTTACATCCATGGCACTTATATAGGTTTGGGTGTTTTACTCTTTTCAACCATTTTATACCATTTCATTTGGCACAAACTTTTCCATGCTACCACTATCAACAATGATTTTATAATAGTTACCTCCGATTAGCTAATAGTGTAGAAATGATTCTTACATTGCACCAATTCATTCTCCTCTATTTTATGATTTAGCAACAATATATTTTCTCCAAATTTTGGTTATTTTATGTGATCAAGTGCTGCAATAGAATCTTTATCTACTTCTACAATATGATTATTAGCCTGTTTCTCATATTATTGTTATTTTGTGCTTGTGGTTACTTATAGGCTCTGTTCTATCTTGTCCAAATTTGAAATAAGATCCCATGAATCCTTCTCCTCTAATATATTTCTATATTCCTCTTTAAGTACATGTTCTTCCTTTTGGTTATGATTTTGATCATGAGAAGTGCTAACTTCCCCATCATGAGTATGTTGGACTCTTCTAGCACTTGATTGACCTCTTCCCATTGAATTATTTTTCTTCCTCTAATTTTATTTTACGGCCTTATTTCTAACTTCTCTTTGGATTTCAATGCAAATTTGAATAGCCCCTTCCACTACATGTAATCTTACCACACTTATCTCATCTCATATTGTTTGTTGATTCTCATACCATTTATAGCTATTACAATATTATCTTGATCAACCTCATCTAATCATATTAGATGGTTTTCTTGTAGATCTCTTCGGTCTCATCCTTCACATCAAGATATCTTTGCCTCAATATTTTAAAAAATAAGTAAATCCAACTAATAATATACAAGTAGATACTTTCACATCAATGTGACAAAATTTTATCTCACCTAAGTAATTTTCACTTTACCCCTTTTATCCCTTTCGGTTTGTAGATACTTCCACCATAGGGTTGTATGAACTTTCAACTTAGTTTAAGATGCTTTCACTCTTATGGAGTCCTAAACATCATAAAACTCAAATTAATCTTTGATTTATGTAATCCAATCTATTTTCTCCCCTATATTTAAAGTTCCCTAGAGGTTAGGAACTTCCATCACCATTCCTCTTCCTATCCTTGAGATATTTTTAATGAGTATGCCTTGACCTACATCAACTTTCTACTCATGTGCTTACCTTGGTTCTCCTTCCTATATTCTTATATATTTATCATCATCACTTGCATCATCTCTTTACACAAAATCTCTTCTTTTTCTTCTTCCACATCAACCAACCTTGCTTCCATTTCTATTAACATTCTAATTACCTTATCTAGTCTCTTGACCATGTTGGAAATTTATCTTATAAGAAGTATCCAAATACTCTTTTCAATCACAACCTATTATTTTAATCTCTCTTATTAAAATCCTATGTAGGAAATGAAACTCTAACAAATTGGATTCAGAACCAACTTCAATAGAAAATAATGTAGTCAAGGATAGGGAGTCAAATGAACAACCTTCTCCTTATAGCTATGGATCCTCGCTTTACTATGAATAGATAGTGTACACGTATGCATTCAAGACTTGAATCCAATGGAGAACACATTTATTGGATTTTAATAACAAAATTATAGACTAGAAAAAGATGACACACTTCACATGTTAATATATCTCTATGAGGGACTTAGAACCTACACCCTCTATCTCTAATGAAATTTGAACAAATACTCTCCTCTTTAACCAACATCAACTAATTGATTGTGTATATTTTTATTGTCTTCTATAACCTCTAGATTTCTTCTTCAAATTTCTCAAAATCGAGAAACTGAATTTTTTGTTTAGTGACTACATTATAACAATTATTGTGGGTGAAATCATTACTTGAGGTAGACTAGTAGTTATGAAACTATTGCTTAATTCAAATCATGGTTTCAAAATTATTGGGGTAGTTCCATATTTTTCAATTAATGTAAACTATTGGTTTTGCAACTAGCCCTTGCATGGTTTTTAGTTTCATTATTTGTTAGAGAATAATCAATTTGATCCCTATTTGATGATTGAAATTGTAATGTCCTACTCAATGATGTTTGTTGAAGACTTGTTACTCCTTTTAGACACCTTCCGAGCAATTCAAACCTGGAATAAAGAGAACATTGACTAGTTAATAAAGACACACTTCCATATATTTTTAGTTAATACAATATTTTCAACCACCCTAAATGTTCCTACATCAAGTACACCATTATATTATTATTACATGCTAACAAAATTATTTTTCTAGTTAAACACTTTGATAGTAGTATCTCTCTAGTTAAACACATGCAAGTTAAGAAAAACAACTAAATATGTAATAAACATTTTCCAATCAAATTTCTCTAATAATTAACATTGATAGATAGTAAAAATTAGTTCCTAGCCCATTAGTTACAAAGGTGAAGGATTAAGGTTGGAGAATGGGGAAGTCTTAAAGATAGAAATCAAAATTTGCATTTGGAGGATTTTTTTTAATGAGGATCCACTAGCAACATTACCCAAGACAATTGTTCAAGCATATACTTAAGCATTGTAGAGGGGAATTTTTTTCTCAAAATACATTCAACTACGAACACGCAAGGTTTCATTCAAGAGCACTAGTAAAGGCGTTCTAAGGAGAATTATATGGAGACAAAACACTAAGCAAAGATCATATGATGCCAACAAATACTACTAGTAAATTCTCATTCAAAGATGTTTATTTGAAACTAGAATAAAGGATTTACAAGAGCAGTATTTATCAACACAAAGAATTCTCTTTAGTTGGATGGAAAAATGTGTATGTAAGAATTCATTTCTTTCTCATAGGTAAGGATTTATTATTGGAAAATCATCTTTGTGAATTTCTATTTACTCATAAAATCAAATTATTTGCATAATGACATGGGTCTTACCATTTGGGATCATTCTTTTTCTTTGAGTTAGTGGATATGCTTGAAATCATCTCTGTTATGAGGTTAAAACTTTCCTTTGTGCCCATGATTTGAGTTAAGTATGTAATTATTTGGATAAGATGCAAATTATAGAGCTTGATGTATTACAAATTAAAGTGTCTACAAAGAAGTAAACCTATTTTTCAAAGATATATGCTTTGAATTCTATACGTTTTTAATTTCATATTATCTATTTTATAGGTATACGTGAGGTAGAAATTGAAAACTACTAAAAATTCTAAATGGGATATTTTGAATGGATTTGAAGGATCGCCACCACATATGGAGATGACATGTATTAATGTTATTAGTATAAATGAATATTCCTAAGTACGCAAGTAACTAAGTTTTAGCTGATGGAATAACTAGTTTAGTAATGCCACCTGCAAAAGTCATATCTCTTAACTCATTGATCACAATTTGAAATTGTAATATGAGTTGGAAATATCATCAAGAAAATGATTCATATACCTTCACAATATTCAAATCTACACTCTACAACTAATTATGAACATATGATGTGTACAAGAGTGGGGTAAAGTATGGGTGAAGCTATATTGCATTCAACACTAGATGTAACATGAGGTAGGGTGACATATTGAGATAAAATACATCTTTATCACTTTTTGATGATGGTGTATGACCCATATCCAAAGCATGAGCTTCTGTTATGACCCTTGAGTTTTTCCTTTTGAATATGCGACAAAATTTATTTCCCACTTAGAACTAATGGATAACAAAACATTTTTATAATTCTATATAGTGTTTTGCATAATTTAATGAACTCGTTATTGAATGTACCAAATTTTATCAAAAATGCATGTGTTGTTGGATCTATTTATTTATGAGAATGGGGTAATGCCTTTTTTAGCACAATGAGAAATGTTACAATGTGGGGGCTAGTGGTTGAAATCTTAAACATACTTGAAATAAGATATACTCTTATAAGGCTATGAATAGCTTAGTTATAGATATGTTGGACAAATAAAAGGATCTCATCCCATGCATGTGGATGTTTTTAATGTTATATAAAAAAAGATGCATAATCATGTGGCTAACCAAATTTTTCTATCTATATTTGAGAGGATGTAATGAGATGGAATTTTTTTTTTTTCCGTCATGGACCATAATGTATACCAAATATCCCAACAATCTTGTTTTCATTGTTAAAGATAATGTTTTGTGGTAATCTAAAATGAATTAACACATACTTGAAGAAGCTTTTGTAGTTTCTTTTTTGAGATCTCTTTTTCTAGGTATTAGAATTTACATCTTTAAAAACCTTCCAACCACCTAAAAAATTAAGTCTTGACCATGTTTGGTTGTGTGAAGTCTTGACATGAAATCATTTGAGATTGTATCCGGTGTTTTTATAGAAATGGAAAATGTATGTACATTATTCTTTCAATTTTTGTCTACATGATTGTGCATATTTTTAAGAATTTATATATCTAATGACATCATGATGAAGCTTCGACTAATAGAAATAAAAAGTGCCACTATCTTATCCACCTAAATTCATTTTCCACATAACCATAATGAGTCTCCCAAATCATTTTTTTATTTATCCACTATATGAACATAGTGGTGTTCCATCCACTCTTACATGTGAAATTTGGGAACATGTCTATAGTTTTAATTATTTAGTATATGTCAAAGAAGATAATTTTTATCCAAGTTACACCACTCTAATGTATAATGCTTATAGGGGTCAAGAATCATTTTAGTGTTGTAATTGGAGTTCGAATCATATGACAATGAATCACCTAATGCTTCCAATATTATGTTATATGTTTAGGTGAAACTTGTGCATACCCTTCAACAAAGGTTTTATGTATCATTGTTGTGTATATCTCAATACAATGAAGTTTATGATGAAATACAATCTTGTAAGTGTAAAAATGTGAAAACACATAGAGTAAGGATTTGTGATACATCCTTGTGATGTGTGAGACATGTTTAGTAAAATTATTATTTTTAGACAAAAATAAAGTTTTATGTAATGTAAAATTGAAGTGTAATTATGAAACTAATTGTAAAGTGGATAGCCAGATGGTCTTATCCAATAAAATTGATATAGTGGAAAATAAAGTTGGCCCCTAGAACTAACAAGGTATCAAATCTATAGGAGGAATCATTGAACCCACTATGCTATGGATGGAATATCAATCTAGGTTATGCTCCTTGTTTGCATGTAATGAAATTATTATTGATAGTGTCCCTCAAATTTTTATTAGGAATTAGGTAAGGTCATGTTGGCTACCTCAATAAAAGGGAAAGTGGATGCATGAACACTCAACCCTTCCCAATAACAAGGGGTTATAATACAACAAATTCTATGGGTCTTAACTAAGATATACTTTATACCATACAATCTGATGTAGGAGCATCTAAGGTCCATGACAATCCTACATAATTTTGATGAAGGATGATGATGCGCAAGCCGTGAGAGAGCACATAAGTAAGGAAAGGAAGTATGGAGGAATCAAGTGGAAATTACACAAATTTGCAAAATTACTTTGCACATTAGATATCAATGGGAGAGAATTTTGTGAGTGTGTAGAAGAAATAAGAGCATGAGTAGTGCATGGAAGGCTTATAAGGGAGAACAAGTGTGAACAAATAATGTACAAAGTGGTGTGCATAGGATTTTGGTAGAGTTTTGGGTTTGACATGATATACTATATGTATGTAGATATTGTGAGGAATTTATGTGAGATTATAGAGAGTGCATAGAGGGCACATGAGGATATGAGAAGGATTGCGCAATAACTAAGGAAATAGAAATAGTGCATGAGATATTTTGGAGAAGGATCATAAACCTAGAGACACTATGTAAGAGGAGTTAAAGGTGAGACTCGATTATTTGAGTTCACGGTAGAGAGGAAGAAAATGGCATGGAAGATAAGTGTGAGAAAGGAGTGTGTGGTAGAATAGGTAATTGGAAAAAGTGACAAAAAAATGTCATGAGTTATCCGATAGATTATAGAGGAGTCTCGATAAGGATGGAACGGTCAAAAGATCCAATTACGGATCGATGTGGCACAATAAAATAAATCCAAGGGTTCAATATATCAAATTATTAATGGATTTAAAATTCAAGTGGGAAAATTCGAAAGCATCTAGAAGAAGTCATCCCTCCCAGGTGATAAATTCAAAAAAGGAGAGAGAAGCAAGAAAAGAGCAAGACATGTGGCTACTTAAGGAGAAATATTCCACCATTTGAGGGTTGTTGTTGGTGGACCAAATTTAGCTAGAATATGGAAAATATAGTATAATTTAGGGCCCAACTAAGTTTGTTGAAAGTGTTTGTGATCACATAGTCCTAGTCTAGATAGGTCTCAAGGAGAAACCATAAAAGTCTGTAATACTCCATTAGCAATTTGTAAGCTCTTATAGAGAAATTGGATGTAGATGTTGTTAAAACCATTGAGAAATAGATGAAACATTAACACTTATCATCCCATTGTGTGAATTTTTAGGTATTAAGGAGTACATGTCTGTCATCGAGTGGTATCAAAGCGGGCTAATTTCCTACGAGTGGAGTTGGTAGAATGTTAAATGTGAGACAACTAGACATAGAATATTGTGTTCTCCATCATGAAGAAAGGTGGGTAGATAATGTAAGAAGAGATCATAGAGTATAGCAAATAGAGGAGATATAGATCTTAGACATGAGGGCACGATGACGCCAAGAAGAAGGAATTATTTAGATGTAGTAGTCGAGGAAATGGTGAGGAAGGTGATGAAAGATCTTAATGGTGTGAAGACCAGACTTGAGTATGTAGAGGAAAACCACTTTGGAGGAGATGGGATTTTTCATGTGAAGCACCCGAGGAAGGAGAAAAATACTAAGGATTCAAGAGTGCATAGAAAAATTCAGAAGGAGTTCCAATGGAGTTCTTAAGAGAATGCAAGGTGTGTATAAAAGAACAATCAAATATTGTGTGAGTATATCGTAAGAGCAAAGAGAAAGTGCGTGCAATGGAGCACCGCCAAAGAATTTGTAAGATAAAACACATAGTGAGAGATCATGATATGAGAAAAGGGTGAATGTATAAGTCACTCGGGAGTGAATGGTAATGTGTAAGAATATTACACTAGAAAAGAAGGTTTTCAAAGAAAATAATATGCTCACTACATATCATGAGCACAAATAAGATTTCTCAAAGCCGCGACATGGAGCAATGGAAAGAGGAAGGAGATTTTATAGCTGAAGAAAAGAGAGAGAGAGAGAGAGAGAGAGAGAGAGAGAAGGACCAAAGTGTGCAAATGATTGCATAGACAAATATGTCCAAAGGAAAGATAGATGGGGTGCACAACTAAGTACATAGAAGAAGGGACCTCGGTGGAAAGGCAATAGAGTACAAGAGATTACATGGATGAAGAAACTCCCAAACAAAGGAGTGGATGTGCATGAAGAAAATGATATATGCGGTAATGGGAGAACCATTACAAAGTAAGTAGAAAAAAGAGAATAAGATTCCCCAAAGGAAACCAAAATTGAGTAGCCTATGGAAGATTTTGCTTGAGTGTGCGTGGAAAATAGTGCACTAAAGAAGAGGGAGATCAGAAATGATCTCAAGGAAAATCATGAGGAGGAGTGTACATGAGGAAATGAGAGAAATGAAGAGTTATGCAAAGAAGGAGAAGTTGACTTGAAGGAAATTGTTGGAGCTCAAAATTACACCCATCCTAAATCACAAGAATCTAGGGCTTTGAGGCAACATGGGACTGTCTCCAAGTTGTGGGACTTGAACTAAGACAAACCTCTAGAGAAGGTTGGTTCCTCAACTTATTCCTATTGCTAAACTACTCCTTATGATGGAAATGAAATTATCTAATCCTAAACTAACTTTTGAAGGACTAAGGTTAGAAGGAGCTACATAAACTGAAATCCTACACTACAGGAGGTGATAACACAAAAATAAGGGGAAAGATACTTCTGAAAGAGATAAATTGGGACAAAATAGTGATGGAGAGGGAAGAGATGATAACCACAGTCCAAAACAACATCTAAATTCCCATTTTCAGACAATGCACAATAGATATAAATTTTGTAACAACACACACAACATACCTGCAAATAAATGAAAAGGAAAGGAAACATAATGAAAT
Organism: Taxus wallichiana var. yunnanensis; assembly: GCA_018340775.1. Classification (NCBI taxonomy): domain Eukaryota; kingdom Viridiplantae; phylum Streptophyta; class Pinopsida; order Cupressales; family Taxaceae; genus Taxus; species Taxus wallichiana. The sequence goes on from CM031236.1 coordinate 531,170,883, forward strand.
ACCAAATGCCAAGGAAGAGAAGAGACACAAAAACAATAATTTCATTACTTGAAGATTATAAAAAAATCACTACATTGAAGGGAGAAGGTGTAAATTCATTACAGAAATACAATCCAAGGCCTGCAACTCTAGAACACTTGTGCAACAGTTTCAATGATGCCCTTGTATTCCCAAAGTATCCAACATTACAAATGAGCATCACTTTACAATATATAGAAGAAAATGAGAGAAGAAGAGGAGGGAAACCTAAAATTCTATCTTCACCCACCAACAACATGCATTAATTGACTCAAAAAGCAGATTATGGGCAACCTTACAAATCCATTACCACATGTCCTTTGCCTTGTGGAAGAAGAAATGGGAACCATATTTGATTAATGTAGTTGTTCAAGTTGAGAATCGGGGTGTTCCATACTGCTCTCACAATCTACATTTAACTATTCATTTTACCTTTTTCCCTTTTATGTGGGTACTTCAAGTATTTCAGGTCTATAGGGCACACAAGGAACCGGGTCACTCGGGCTTCATTTATCTATATTCCCCGCAACCTTATAACTCTCACACTATATGCTCCCATCTGTATTCCTTTGAATTACATGTTTATTGCCCTTGCAGGGAAAAATATTATGTGGGGAACATGTTCCATACATTCCACTTATGCCCACATTCTAACCTACGTTTGCATCCTTTTATTTGCGGATATTTTGGTCCCGTGGGGAACAATCGACCCCGCCAAACTCATTCATCTAAGGCCTTTGTTCTCCTAATCGCTCCCCCCTCGCACAAAACACTAACTTTGGCACTACCTTCGCTTTGTGGAGATTTTAGTCCGCTGGGAACTCACGTCCCCACGCATTGCACGCGCCTTGAGCCCTCAACTTCGATTCCTCCATTATACATGACATGTCGACACTAAAATTTTCCTCCGTAATTTCTATTTCATTAATGTATGTATTAGGAATAGGAGGATGTTAAGTGTAATTAGTAGTAGCGTCCGATGGAAGATAATGGCGCGCCGTCAAGTATGGTGCATGCCAATAATATAGAGTACGGTATGAATCAAAGTACAATAGGAATGTTGTAAAAAGTAAATATTTGTTGTAAGTGGTCCGGTAATGTTAAAATGTCAAAGTTGGGATAAGTAGAGAAGTAGGGTCTACATGATTAGGAATTAGAAATATTATATTTGTAATAAGGACAAAGAGTGATGTCATAAATATTTTGTGTATTTTATTTGTGGAAAAGTCTAAAAAGGTGGAACCCATGTGAGATGATAAGGTTTATCTTATCTTAGAAGATAAGCCTACATGTAAAGGCAAGAGTTTAGGCATGAAATATGATTGGCCGGAAGAGATTTCCTATCCTATCTTAGAGATAAGATGGATAAGCCTAAATTCCTATAAATAAAGAGGCCACCCCCCTCATTTAGCATATAGAAGGAAGTAGTGAGAAATATTGTAAGTGTGTAAAGGAAGCCATCATTTTGAAGGTATGTTAAAGAAGCCATTAAGAAGTGTAATTGTGAAGTTTCTCCCATAGTTATTGTTGGAAGGCAAGTGAAGTCAGTAACACTTGAAGTACCTCATGGGTGAGATTGTAACAATTTCATGTTGATATTATAATTTACACTTATATTTCAGATTTATCGTCATTCCTTCTTATCATAGTCTATGGTATTCTTGTGTTATGTTTGTTGTTGTGTTTCCAAATTCCATCCACCAAACTAAAATTTGTGCATTAGTAAATAATCAAAGACGAGGAGTTCTCGGTGAAGAATTATCATAGTCTTTGGATGGTGATGACATTTTGGTTCCGTTCACGGGACCATTCCTCTCGTTTAATGGATTTTTACGGAGAGATATTCCCACTTAGTCAAAAAAATCATTTGGAGGGTAACCTTGTTTTTACTGTGCATAGGAGTTACCATGGTAAAGTCATTTTTACCGTGAATAGTATTTACCGCAGTAACTTCACTTTTTATCATGAATAGTGTTTACCACAGTAAAGTCAGTTTTTACCGTAGTAAGTCAAGTTTTACCATAGTTTACCATGGTCATTTCTATTTTACTGTAGAAAGGTGTAAAGTCACTTTCTATTATAGTGATTCCAATTATTTGTGCACATAAGTCTTGTTGATTGTACTTGTGGGTTGGTATTTCACTGTGGTTACTTTTGAAAATGGGGAAGATTCCTATTTTTTCAGCTCAATCTAATGAAGATGCTTCCTCTTTCATTCAAGAGTTTAAACGATCTTGTATTTGTAATGGCCTTATAAGAAGGGAACAATGGACTGAATTTTTTCCTACCTTTTTGGATGGTTCAACACTTAGGTGGTTTGAAACACTAGGTGAAAATGTAAAAAACTCATGGGATTTATTAACTGAAAGTTTTCTTGAAGAATTTGGTGAATACAAAAATATGCAGATCTCATGATCGAGATCACAAAGCTAGCCCAAGGAGAGAAGGAGAAGATAAGAGATTATCATGCTCGTGTTCTAGAGCTAAGGAGGAAGCTCGATGCCCAGATCCGGAAGGAAGGATTAGTGGATGGGTTGATGAATGGCGTGGATAATCTCCTTTGTAAGCACTTCATTCTTGGGATGAAGCCAGAGATCAGACAACGAGTGAAGTATGACCGCCTAGCTACCATTGAACAAGCAAAGGAGATTGCAAGAAGGCAAGAAGAAAGCATGGAAGAGGAGCCCAAAGAAATTGTTTCTAAAGTAGAGCCTACACCAACACCTTTGGTTCAGAATCCACAACCACTCTCGGTGAGCACAAATCTTTCTCCTAGTACATCTACTGAGTATGAAGATCTACTCAAGAAGATGGGTCAATTAACTATTAATCTTCTCCAAGGAAAAGAATTTAGTTCTCAGGGAGGAGATAGAGGTCCAAAAAGAAATATTTCGAACTTGTATGTTATGGTTGTTATAAAAGGGTCATTATAAGTATAATTGTCCGAGATAGAGCTTCTACATCCGGTACAAGAGATAATGATAAAGGAAAAATCACTGTGAATTCTTTTGATGTAGTAGATAAGAGCATAAATAATAAAGTAGATGTGTTTGTAACAAAAAGAAAGAAAGAAAAAGATAACCAAGATGGAAATGATCCTAAGAAGATGAAAGGAGAAACTAGTAAGAAACATAGGAGAAGAAAGTTGGGTGTGCAGATTTTTTGATTTCACAGGGACAAGGACCATACTCCATCTTAGAAGATCTGTCCAAAAGGCTCTGCAAATATTACATATGGTCAACTCTTGGCTATGTCTTCTGAGAAGAGGCGGAGCTGCGAAGTGGACTCAATGCTCGACGAAGGAAGGAGGTTGAGGTCCCTGTTTTGGAGGCAGAGGCGGATCCCTATGCTCCACAAGCTGAGGTACTATGTAATGGTATTTCAATTCATGATGTCTTAGTTGATGGAGGTGTTGCAGTTAATGTAATGACCGAGTCTGTAATGAATATGTTGGGTTTAAAAATTGATCACCCTCAACACTTATGTTAAGGTCATTAAATAAGGGAAAAACTAAACCAGAAGGTGTAGTTTCAAATGTGGCAATATCTGTTATGGGTGTTGTATGTGTGGTAGACTTTCAGGTGATGAAAAATGGTACTGTTGTGTATCCAATGTTGTTGGGAAGACCATGGCTAAGGAGAGTTCATGCAAGAAACTACTGGAATGAAGGCTTCATGACACTTGGATGTGGTAGAGAGAGGGTGAAAATAAATGTGATCCCTCGGCATCATAAGGCGTAACACGTCGATTCAAGTGATGAAACTAATGATTGGACATCCTCTCGATTACTCTAGTACAAAGTGAAGTGGACACAGAAGATGAAGAAAGTGAGGTTGATGTTTGGTCATGGATATCCTTCCACCACACCGACTCATGACCCCATAAAATTATCTAAAGAAGAAATTGATGATCGTCTCCAGCAAATAAAGATTGGTGATGTTGTGATGGAGAGTGAGAAGGAATCCTACCTCCATCTCTTTTGAAGGTACATACACATATTCACTTTTGATTACAAGGAACTCCGTCAAGTAAGTTGGGTAGAACATTCTATTGAGCTGGTAGATGGTGCTAAGCCCATAAAGCAAATGCCATATAGAATGAATCCTAATTTTTCCAAGACTATAAAAGAAGAAATAGATAAGTTGTTTGATGCAAGATTCATATTTGTTGTGGAGAATTCATAATGGGTTTCTCCCATTGTGATCTCAATAAAAAAATGGGAAGCTACACATTTGTGTTGACTACAGGAAGCTCAATAAGGCAACAAAGAAGGATCATTACCCTCTTCCATTCTCAGATCAGATCTTGGATGAAGTAGCTGGCCAGGAGTGTTATAGTTTTGCTGATGGATATAGTGGCTACAACCAAGTTCGTATAGCAGAGAAAGATCAGTTGAAGACCACGTTCACCACTCCTTGGGGAACGTTTGCTTATAGAGTTATGCCTTTTGGGTTGTGTAATGCTCCAGCAACATTCTAGCGTTTGATGAATAGGGTGTTCGAACCCTACATTGGGAACTTCATCAGAGTATTTCTGGATGATTTTTGCATCTATGGGAGCAAGATGGACCACCTGCACCAGATGGAGATAGCATTTCAAAGGTTAGATGAAGCACAAGCCTCACTAAACCCTACAAAGTGTGTCTTTGGATGTTCTAAAGGCGTTTTGTTAGGGCATGTCAGTATCTAGAGATGGTATTGGTATCGATCCTGATAAAGTTTCAAAATCAAAGAGTTACCATTTCCTATGAATAGAAGTAAATTTGAGATCATTTTTAGGCCATGTGGGTTACTATAGAAGGTTCATCAAGAATTTCTCAAAGATTACACGACCACTAACCTAGTTCTTGAAGAAGGATGTTACTTATGAACAGAAATAAGGCGCATGAAGCTTTTAAACAATCAAGGAAGCCCCGGTGTCTTCACCTATTTTAAAGAATCCATATTGGAGCAAGCCATTCATTGTGTACCGATGCCTCAGATGCAAGCACTAGGAAGTACTGAGCCAAAAGGATGAAAATGGGAATGATCATCCAATTTACTTTGGGAGCGCATAAATGAGTAAAGGCTTGAGGTAAATTATATCAGAATCGAAAAAGAGGCTCTAGCTATCATTTTTGTTGTAAAGAAGTTTAGAAATTATTTGCTAGGGCAGAAATTTATAGTTGTGACAGATCATCGTGCTCTAAAATATATTGTCAATAAGCCTAACCCATCGGGGAGGATAGCAAGATGGATAATTTTGCTACAAGAATTTGAATTTGATATTATGATAGGCCAGAAAGATGCATGTCAATGAAAATGCACTCTCTCGAGCCTATGATGGTTTAGGTTCATCTTGTGATGATGATGATTTCCCGTGATGCAAGATTGTTATCCTCTTGACACAATCCCTAGTGAATACATAGATATTTGGAATTATCCGAATGAATTCAAGTTTCTTGATGGTGCCAATGCAAAGACTAAGAGGAAGATTACTCAAGCTTTATCGTCCATATTCTATTTCGCATGGAGTATTATTTTGAATAGGACTCGATGGACAATAAGAGGGAGTTGGACGTGATCAAGGGAAGGAGTTGATAGAAGAACTCCACAATGGTACATGTGGAGGACACTTCTCTGGACAACTTACAAAGCTAGAAGGATCTTGATGCAGTTATCACCGCCCACTCTTTTTAGAGATTGTTATAATTATTGTAAGACATGTGATATTTGTCAAACACATGGTAACCGTAAGACTTCATCAGCTCCATTATGCCCTATTCTTCCACTTGGTCCCTTTGAAAAGTGGGGAATAGATATTGTAGGTCCACTTCCAACTACCCCACACCAAAATAAGTATATTGTAGTTGCCACAGATTATTTAACTAAGTGGGTTGAAGCTAGGCCATTGAAAACAACTTCTATGGATGAAGTGGCAAGGTTCATATATGAACGCATTGTCACAAGATTTGGTTGCCCATTAGAAATTGTAACAGATCAAGGAAGCCACTTCATTAATGAGGTAGTAGAAGCCCTAGTCAATAAATTTTCTATTAAGCACAGGAAGGCAACAACATACAAGCCAAGCACAAATGGACAGGTGGAACGAACAAATTTTGTGTTGTGTCAAATTCTAGCAAAAGATGCAGCCTTGCAGGTACATAAGTGGGATAAAAGATTCATGCAGCATCATTGTGGGCATATAGGGCAACATCAAAGTCAAAGCAAAAGATACTCCCCATTTCAATTGGCCTATGGCATTGATCCAGCTTCTTCCTATTGAGTTTGATTTTCCCACCGTGAGAGTTATGAAAAATGAAAGGATGGATGAAAGTGATTCAAGAAAAGAAAGGTTGGTACATCTTCATTTGCTAGAGGAAATGAGGGAAATAGCAAAGGATACAAGCTATAAGAAGAAAATGAAGCCAATGAATACTTTGATCAAAAGATCCGTTGGTCTCCATTTCATGTAAATGACTTGGTTCTAGTATATGATTCCGATACAAAAAAAGAAGACAGAGAAAATTTCTTCCAAAATGGATGGGGCCCTACAAAATAAAGCAATTTATGCATGAAAATGGTACATCGATTGGAGGAATTGGATGGCACTCCCATTACGAAATGGGTCAACCACGACAAGTGAAGATTTTCCAAGCACCGAGAATAGTCTACTCCGAGGACGGAGTAGAAGCTAGAAGGGGAAGATGTCGACACTAAAATTTTCCTCCATAATTTCTATTTCATTAATGTATGTATTAGGAATAAGATGTTGTTAAGTGTAATTAGTAGTAGCATCCAATGGAAGATAACACCACCGTCGATGCGGTGCCGCCAATAATGTAGAGTATGGTATTTGTGTAATATCAAAGTACAATAGGAATGTTGTAAAAAGTAAATATTTGTTGTAAGTGGTCCGGTAATGTTAAAATGTCAAAGTTGGGATAAGTAGAGAAGTAGGGTCTACATGATTAGGAATTAGAAATATTATATTTGTAATAAGGACAAAGAGTGATGTCATAAATATTTTGTGTATTTTATTTGTGGAAAAGTTGTATTCCATCCACCAAAAAAAGGTGGAACCCATGTGAGATGATAAGGTTTATCTTATCTTAGAAGATAAGCCTACATGTAAAGGCAAGAGTTTAGGCATGAAATATGATTGGCCAGAAGAGATTTCCTATCCTATCTTAGAGATAAGATGGATAAGCCTAAATTCCTATAAATAAAGAGGCCACCCCCTAATTTAGCATATAGAAGGAAGTAGTGAGAAATATTGTAAGTGTGTAAAGGAAGCCATCATTTTGAAGGTCCATTTAAAGAAGCCATTAAGAAGTGTAATTGTGAAGTTTCTCCCATAGTTATTGTTGGAAGGCAAGTGAAGTCAAGCCGAGACCCGTGCTTTGATTTTGGTTTTGGAGACCCGACGACATAACACTTCGGCCTGAGACCAAGTACCTCATGGGTGAGATCAGAACAATTTCATGTTGATATTATAATTTACACTTATATTTCACGCGTGGATTTATCGTCATTCCTTCTTATCATAGTCTATGGTATTTCTTGTGTTATGTTTGTTGTTGTGTTTCCCATTCCATCCACCAAACTAAAAGTTGTGCATCTTTTGCAAAGTAAATAATCATAAAGACGAGGAGTTCTCGGTGAAGAATTATTATAGTGCCGGATTGGAGATACCTTCGGACCCCCGATAACAAGCCAAATCCTTTGTATTTTACCCTTTTTGGAAAAATGGGAACAAAGGAGCCATAAAAAAAGGAACGTGTATTGCATGTTCCTCCCATAATTAAATGTCCACATTACACTAAAAATGACCCTTTTTACATTTTTCTTTATTTTTTGAAGTCATTTGGCCAAGTGGAGATATGAGGAAATGGGAAAAGTAGGGTAAAGTTCCCCAAAGCCAATTTTCCCTATTTTTACCATTTTTAATCAATTTTTGGCTAGGTGTGAAGTTCTAAAGCCTAGAGGAATAAGGGAAATGCATCCAAATGATAATAAGTTCCCAAAACATAAAGTTACTTGAATTCTTAGTAGATCCTTCTTCAAAATTCCATGAAAATTCCCAAGTCCAAAATTCTTAAGTTGTCTAATTTTTGTATGGGTGCAAAAATGGACAACATTTTTGGTGACTCACAGGAACATCTACCTGCTAGATGGATTGATCGAGTGGCCTTGAGGCATCCATTGGGTATGGATTTAGCATGATAATCTAAAATATGATATGAACTTAAATAATACACCCTGTATCACTTGAAGCATCGTTGGAACCCAAAACTGACCTAAAAATGCTCTAATTGACCACCACATCACATCACAAAATCTTCTGATTAAGGTTTTATGTGAGTGGAAAATTGTTTTGATCTAGAAATTGATCCTCTTTTCTTTACAATTTGAACTAAGGTCGAGGCAGCGGATCCCCAAAATTGATTTTAGTTGCTCTGCATTTGATTTTCATGAAGAAGCAACTCGATCCTCGACACCTTCAACCTCTTCCCACAAAAAATTTTCTCAAAACATGATGAAAAGCGTGTAACAAGATCATCTACGAGCAAAAAAACTATGAAAGGCACTTAGGGAAAGGAAAACTATAGTACCAACAAAACAATGTGATAAAATCACTTGGAGGAATTAAAAACTAAACTAATATGTACAAGATGAAATAAACAACTTAATGGGAGTGTTTGAGATAAATCCCATTGACTGGGATTTGTAATGCATCTCCATTAAGGTTAGACAACTCAAAAGAGTTGGCTTCTTTGCAAGCAGTAAAAATATATGGTCCACTCCATATTACATCAAACTTAGAGTGTCTTCCTAGTTTAGCTCTATCTGCATCCCATTTTAAGACTAGATCTCCAACCTTGAATGTTTGATCCCTATCCTTCCTGTCAAACCATTGTTTGGTTGATTTTTAATGTTGTTTCAACCTGATCATGGAATAAATTCACTCCTTAAGCTCCAACAATTTTGTCATTTGGATCTCTCCTGGTCCGCACCTTCAAATTCCAGCTATTGAGCCAATTCAAGTGAGGGAAACTCAAGTGACAAAGGAAGTATGGATTCTTTGTCGTATATAAGATTTTATGGAGAAGTACCAATTTCCTTCTTCATTGTTATCCTGTCATCCCAAAGATCATTTCTCACTTTTGTGTGCCATTGTCTTTGATTGATGTCCATTGTTCTCTTCATGATCCTAATCGATTCTTGTTAGTAGACTTTTCCAATCCATTACCTTGGGGGTAGTAATTGGAAGAATTCTTAAGATAAATCCCAAGTCCAAGAGCCCAATCAAAAAAATTGGATCCCAAGAAATCTTTTGCATTATCAGAAATGATAGTCTAAGGGATTCCAAACCTTGTAACAATTTCTTCAAAAAATTCCAGGATAAATTATTTAGTGGCTTCCTTCAATAAAGACAACTTCCATCCACGGTAAAGTAACATGTTACTGTTAGGCCCACTTGTGATTAGCACTTGATGGAGGATTAATCATGCCAATGAAATCAAGGACCCATCATGCAAATGGTTGGTCGGCTTAAATTGGGTGAAGTGGAAAGGAAGCCAACCTTTTCTTACCTGTGAAAAGAGCACATTCTTTAAAATTTCTAAACAATTTGCAATCATCGGTAAATAATATGGGCCAAAAGTATCCTACTTTTATAATTTTCATGGCTACGGCCTTGGTAGAAAAAATTCCACCCGAGAAACCATCATGGAACTTGATCAAAACTTTTTCATAATTCTCACCTTCAATGCATCCGAAACAATGCCGTCAATGTTTCTTTTGAATAAAATGACATCAATCAATGCATAGGGAATATACTACAACCTTTGATATGTCTTCTTTTTTCTTTATTTAGGCCAAGAGGGTATGCACCAATAGACAAGAACCTAGCCATATCAGCAATCTAGTTGTGATTATTGAATACATCTCTTCCATCCTCTTGCAATTAAACATAACTGGAAGCTCTTCATTCATGAAGGAGGCCCTTTAGTCATCTTGAGCATCTAAAGCTAGTTTCTCACAAATTTCTCTACCTCTTATCAATTTTTGGCCTTGAAAGTCACATCATATTCCATGACCTTAGTCACCCATCCACTTGTTTCTCATTTATTTCTTCTCCGGTGATGAAGTCTCTCGACACTGGAATCATACTCTTACACTTCTTCAAGGCTATCATAATGGAAAACACCTACTTTTCAATGTGGTGGCTGCTCCATTCCTTGATCATTTTGCTGAGTTAAAACAACAACAATACTAGATTCATCTTCGTATGCATAGAGGATAAAATCCTTGGAATAGTCGGGGTTGATTAGTTTAGGAGCTTGGATAATTTCTTGTTTTATCTTGGAAATTTCCTTTTATGAGATACTTATGGTATTTCAGGTCTACGGGGTACATGAGGAACTGAGTCACATGGGCTTTATTTATCCACGTTCCCCACAACCTTATTACTCCCGCACTATACGCTCCCTAGCCACCTTCCTTTGAATTGCGAGTTTATTGTCATTACATGGAACAATGTTCTGGGAAACATATTCCCCACATTCCACTTGTGCTTGCATTCTAACCTTCACCCGCATCCTTTGATATATGGAGATTTCGGTCGACGGGAACAATTGACCTGCGGAACTCATTCTTCTCCCGGCATCCATTCTCCAAACCGCTCCCGCTTCACAAAACACTAACTTCAGCATTCCCTTTGCTTTGTGGATAATTCGGTCCCACAGGGAACTCACATCCCTAAGGTATTTGTACCATCGGGCCCTCAACTTCCAATTTGTGCACAATACAAGACCCCGAGCCAAATCCTTTGTATTTTAGCCTTTTTTGAAAACCTGGGAACTGGAGCCCCAAGGAACTTGTACTTCTTGTTCCTCCTAGACCCAAAATGTACGCATTACACTAAAAAGTACCCTTTTTGCATTTTTCTTGATTTTTTTAATTAATTTGGCTAAGTGGAGAAATGAGGAATTGTGAAAAGTAGGGTAAAGTGCTCCAAAGCCGCTTTTCCCCATTTTAACCATTTTTAATCAATTTTTTGGCTAGGTGTGAAGTTTTGAAGCACTGGAGGAATAAGTTAAATGCATCCAAATGATCATAAGTTCCCAAAAACATGAAGTTACATAAATTCTTTATAGATCCTTTTTAAAATTCCATGAAAATGCCCAAGTCCAAAATTCTTAAGTTGTCTAATTTTTGCATGGGTGCAAAATGGACAATGAAACCAAGGAGGAGGAGTAAGAGGAGGAGACTCGCTGAGAGTGCATAGTATGAGAATCACATGAGAGAGCATATGTGTGGACAAGAAAAGGCATGACATTAGTGTAGATATGTTACACAAAAAGGTGGAAGTTACCTTGTAGGAAACAAATAAAGGAGAGGAGAAGCTGTGAAGAGGATGTATAATTTTTCCATAATGAAGAAGGTGCAAGAGAAGATAATAAGGAGAATTAAAATGGCTGGGAGAAATTTCCATATCAATGTGGAGAAGAGATGTGGCTTGAATCCACCGGGATAGACAATGGCGTGCAAAAGAAGAAGTGACACAAACATATGGATTATAGTCTAACAAAAGGTAGAGAGGAGAGAATGGGCATATGAGGATACATCAAGAAAGGAAAATGAGGTTGTGTAGAGAAATTACACAAGGAAAATCACGCAAGGAATAAAATGTGCAATGGAAAGAAGCCCTAGGCGAAACAGGGAAAATGTGGAGGAAAGGACCAAGAGATGGAATATTTTTGCAGATTCTAAACCTATTAGTTCATAAAGAAATGGACATGCAATAGAGAGAATTGTGATAGGAAATTAGCCAAGGAAATTTGTGTAAAGGATAGCGCAAAAGGGAAGTTTGCAATAGGAGAATGCATTGGGAGAAGAGGTCACTTTTGAAAGTCAAAGAGAGGAAAAATAAAAGAGAGTGCATGGAGAAATATGACACATTAGAATCATGTGAAAAGAAGAAGGGTGAGAATGTGGAGAATAAGTCGTGCACAAAAAGAAAGAGTAGTTCGAGTGAATAGGAAAAAGAATAGAGGAATAAGAGAGGAAATAAGGAGAAGAGGAGAGTGCTTGGGAGGAACGTAAAGGAAAGAAGCCCAAAGATGAGGTGGATTGAGAGAAGAAAATACTTGAAGGATTTCGGTGGATGTGGACGGATAAGGGAAAGTGTGGACTCACACAAAAGAGAGGTGAATATTATTGTATGCTCACAAAGTAAAATGATTGGTATAGATTCTTTCCTAGAGAAGGAGGACATTTCTATTGGCATGTGAATGTTGAATTGTCACTGATGTAAAAGTAAAATCAATTCCAAATCAGGATGAAGGAGAGAAAGAGGAAGCTTGGAGTGAGTGTGACAAGGCATGGCATGAGAACACTGATTGAGACTCAACTTCTTGAGTAGATAATGAATAATAGTGATGTGTGAGCATGTTAGGATGGTTTATTAGATGGTTGAGTAGGTATATGATGAGGAAATAAGGTTAAATTATGAATACAAATGTGCATGAGTTGAATTAGTAAGACTAAATCAGTTCAGTAGGCCTAATCCCTAGGCCTAGTCAGCAAGTTGACCTAGAATGATAAAAAAGCATGGTAGAGGCATGATAAACATGAATAGGGAATGTTAAGTCAAGTACATGATGAAAATAGAAGGCAGGAACATGAATTTTAAGGTTGAAACAGCTTAACTAGGCCTAAGTCTAGGACCTAGTATAAACATGAGGTGGAGAATGATGTAAAGTAATCCAAGGTATATGAGTTCAAGTATGAGGAGATTATTATGGCATGGTAGAAAGTATGTGAAAGGTGCCACGGGTCAAGATTCAGTTGTTAAAGGCATGATAAAGATCATTTGAATGTATGCACTTGAGAACAAGCCATGTAAGCATGAGAAAATCATGTGGACCATGAAGGTATAGGTATATTTATTATCAAGTGATCATTTAAGAAGGTATTAGAGTCCATCTTAGTGTTGTGGATGATTTTCAAGACAAAATGAAAAAAATTGAAGTTATGAAGTTTTTAGTGCTACCGAGCTCCCAAAATGGTCATTTCTAGCTCGAGGGTCAAATTTGAAGAGCTCATTGGAATGTGAAACTTATGCATGGTGTCCTAATATTTTCACCAATTTTACAACATGGATTATAAATCACTTAGCAAGTGGAATGAGTTTAAATGATGCTTCAATCTTTATGAACAATCCTTAACAGTGTAAGTCATTCCAAACCCTCTCAAAACCCTACCTCTAGAGTGATGGAGAAAAAATCAAGTGTTTGGTCATAAAATGAAATTTGTGAGCTAAATTTAATATTTGGTCATGAATATGACTCTTTCTAATTCATTTTGGTGGTGTTTTCACTCTTCGCGTCAATTGGTATGGTGCTCAAATATCCTTGTTTTGCAATTATTTGCTTGTATTGTTTTGTATAGAAAACTTCATGCTTGAAACTTTGGTGTTGGATAAATTTTAATATGTCCCCCAACTGATTATGAAAAGAAACATATAGGTATGGTGTAAAATTTTGATGAAAAGTTCAATCTAGGTGACCTACCGCTAAAGGAGTAAAGAAGCAAAAACTAGTCATGGTGTTTGAGAGAGACCTGATGTGAATGCTTGTTGTGGAGGCCCAATATGAACATGGAAGGTTGCTAGAGGTCCAATGTGACTTGTTGAAGCACATATCTTGATATGATGAAGTGTTTTAAGGTCCTAGTTCAAATGATCAAATCAGGCCTAAAATTGCCTCATTAGGACAGTCAAGTAGCTCTAAGAAATGAGCATGCAAACATGTTTTTCTCCTCATAAACTATGAAATTGAGTGTTTTAAGTTGAATTACAGGTCCCATGTGAAGTTTTCCAAGCCCTGGTTCATCATGAAAGTGAAATTTTGTGTGTTGGAAGCCTATTGTACAAGATTGGTTTTTGGTGTCTGAAACTCAAGTTTGATCTGTCTTAGAAAAGCAAGCTTATTCAAGTTGTAATATTTGAAATGATGCAAGATTTTTATTTGATGAGTTGAGTAAGGATATTATCTTTCCATAAATGTGACTTTAGAGTAATTAACAGGTGTTTAGTCCATGCACCAAATCACTTTTTCAAGACTAGTTTTTGGGTATGCAAACCCTTGAGATACCCTGATCTATTATGCATGACATGGATGACCCAAAGGTGATACTGTTACTCCAATTTCATGTTATTATTTTAGACCTCTTGAATTATCCTCAATCCTAATATTGGTGCATGACATGAATGTAAAAGTGTGTTACTTCACCAAGTTAAAGACTGTGTTGTAAAGTTCATACTTTTAGGTGTGCATGCAAGCTTCAATGGACAATTCACTTTAAAGTGATATAAGACAATAAGAGACCATTTTTAACTTACATGCATGTTCATAACACTTGGCATGATTCATAATAAGCTAGAAGACAAAGAAAGGTACGTTGAAAGGAAGAAGACAAAAAGTATGGCAATTACACAAGAACATGTTAGCTTTCATATTGTAAGAAGAAGATTTTCAGTTTGGTCAGGTTTTGAATGAGTTCAAGAGTGTCTTATAGTCCCTTTCAGGTGTTAGAAGTGTTTTGACAACTCAAGGAAGATCTACAGTTGTAACTAACACTATTTCATATGTAATGATTACATATGGGCAATTTTGTTGATTTCATTTCATGTCACTTGTATGAGTTGAAGGATGAAGGAGGTGAAGAGTCTTTGGAATTTTAAATGCAAGAGTATGTAATGTTAATGTATTTGAATGCTTTAGAGTGCATGATTGTATGTTGTTGATGAAAATATTAATGAAGGAGTAGTAGAGCATGTAAGAGAATGGAAATCAGGGTGTATGTCTAGTGACTTCATGATTGTAATTTTGCAGCAGTTGGTATGCATGAAAGATTAGTTATTTGAGGGTGTTATTCAAGGAGTGTGACATGAAAAATTAGTATGTTAAAGAGGCCATTGAATTTTTTCTTGCAGTAGTATTAAGTGAAAAAAGAGAGGTGAATCGGGAGGTGAAGAAAGAGGATAGAAGAATTGATTTAGAGATCACATTTGTTGTGTCAAGACAACTAACTAAGGGTGATCAAAACCATCTTGTATAAGACTAAGTTGTGGCTTACAAAACATGGAGATGAAGCTTCCTTGTAATTTTAATCATTTTTATTAAGCTAAAATGTAAATACACAAGCCTAATATGATGTTATAGTAGCAATAAATGAATACAATAATGAAATACATAAATATTCCAAAGTAAAATAAGCAATAAATATGTAAACCCTAAGTTAAAAGAGAGAGTAAGAAACCTTAGCTGATTTTGAATGTTTATAAAGGTGTATAGGACTGAAAACTATAAAAATTCAAAGCACTGACTATCACATTGGAGCATAGAAAATGTAGATCTTGATAGATAAGTTGGATAGGGTGCGAAGAGGGACGTGGGTTCCCGTGGGCACACGAGTGCTGATTTTGGGCACCTGATTCTTGAAAATGCTCAAAAACTTGAATTCTTAGGGTCACGATATGTTCATTGATGCTCTTTGTTTGTCACTACATATTTTCACAAATATCGTTGAGTCACAATAAACATGCAAATAAGTATAGACTGCAAAACCCTCAAATAGACATCAAATCCTAAAAAAGAAAGATGTGGAATGAGGGGTTAGACTATCCTCATCCGCCACAATGGTGGAATTACAACTGAGTGTTACATTACATCTTAGACCTAATGTAGTTTTGTGTGTGTGCATAAGTGTGCCCTAGGTTGCTCTTGTGCTAGTCACACTTAGATAGCGAGAAAGTAGCTAGATGTAACTAAATGTAGTAAATGTGTGCATGGAATAAAATGAACTCCCTCTATGAAGTGTATGCAGATGAACCATCCCTTATGTCCCTTGTGATGGAGCTAGATGGATGCAATGGAGCTCTTAGATGCCTTGATGGATGCAACCTTAGGTGGAGATAGTAGATGTTTAGTGTTTGGTCCTTTATTATGATCATATAACCTTATGTTTATATGATTCCCTTACTTGAATTTCATAACTAACCCCGAAAAGGAATACTACCAAAAAGATAAGATGTGCAAATGACTAGAAAGGACCCAAAAAGTGTGAGTAAATTACAAAGAGGAATGGAATACCCAGATTAGACGAGGATGCATGGCTGCTAGCATCGTGGTCAAGCGTTGATGTCTAGGATGAAAATTGTTGAAGACTAAAAAGGCAGACTAAGCAAGTAAAGGTATAAGACTAAAAGTAAATACAGAAAGAAAATAAAAATGGTCAAAGACATGGGTTGATTAGTACTATTCTTATTTAGGAATCATATGAATAGTAGTATGTAATCAGGACCATATAATTACCCAAAGTGCATGGTTTTGTGTCTATATTGCCCCACTTTATGTTAATGAGAGGAAATATCGGTAACATAAAGTAGATAGAGATGTGTACCTGATATCCATGTAGATCAATTTATAAAATGTGTCGAGGGACTAGACAAAGCATGGCATGATAAAAATGTGAAGCGTGAAGTCTAAGGATGAGAAAGTGTAAAAAAGTGATGAAAATGAACCTAGGGCATAAACGCATGTGTAGATGTCATAATGTACCTATTGTTGATGTTGATGTGTGTGATGTGGATGATGTTGACTACTGCTTCCCATACGGATAGACCTATAAAAGAGAAGCCAAAAGTAGTCAAATATACATGTATATGTGTAAAAATCATGTAAAGGAGTATGTAAAATGAAAAAGTGTGAAAAGGAACATGTGCACCTAATTTGTGATGAGAAAAAGGGTGTAGAAAGGCTCCTGAAGATGATGTTGATATGAATTTCTTTCTGGCGATCTAACGCCAATATAATGGAAGAAGTGTAGGGAGAACTTTCTGGTGTCATTTTCCGACCTTTAATGCTTCCGTTTATGCAAAACACCACTCCATATGGTGTGTATGTGCTAAGGAATATCTACCCTGTAAAATCCGTTGTCTAAATTCTTGGTGCTAAAGGACTCTCTACTCTGTCAAAATCCTTTATGACATGTCGAAGAACTATGTAATTGTCCCCCTAGTTATTGACATTATAGGAAATATCATTGTATTGCCCCCTGGTTTCATGCATCCAGGAAAGATCGTTGTATACTAAGGACCCAAGTCTTATTCTTAGCCTTGTCTGAAACTGAAATTGTGTTGTACTGGTACTGCATGTCATGTTGTGTTGTGTATAATGTTTTATGGGGTGACTAATTCACCCATATGATGCCCCCTCGTTTGGGGTACATGCAATGTCGCTAAAGGAGTATGCGGCCCAAAAGAGGACTCGGCCGTTGTGTTGAAATTGTGCCCTGCAGGGGAAGGGAATGTTCTTGGTAGAAACCAAGGCACACGCAAATAAGTGGCTAGGAAAAACAAGTGTTAGTACAATCAAAGACAAAAACTCATGTATAAGATGAAATGTAAGCTACATGAGACAATGTGTAAACACACAAGAAGATATGTAGACCGCGAAAAGTGGGTTGCAAACATGGGACATCACTCATGATGTTACAAGACAATCTAGGCATCACGGCCATAAGAAGACACATGTGCACACAAGACAAAGGGTAAATCTTGCAAACAAGAGCATATAATGACAAGCAATGGAAAACAATGTAATAGATAACCATGGAAGAAAATAATCCTGCATAACAAATGTTGCACATGAAGCACCCGTTAGCATGTTAGAAAGATAAAAAGTATGTCAAATTGTATATAATCTAAATAAAGTATTGTGCTTTATGAAAAAAAAATTAAACAATAGTTATTGTAGTGTACAAAAGTGGATGCCCCCAAGAGCTATTGTGGGACCGGTATGAGGTATTGTGCCAAGCATCCATGTTGCATGTAATAAACCTATATAATCTTATATCATAACTAGAAAGGAAAGTGAACGCGCATGTGTGTATGATAAAGATAATGAAATACAAGATATTTGTATAGCATGTGTAATTATATGAACATGTAACAAGTAAATGTAATCAAGAGTAGATGCAACCAAGATATGTAATATGTTATGGATGGTACGAAATGGATTACGAGTGTGAATAATAGAGCAATATGCCCCCCGAGTGGATGGAAGTGTATGCAATGCACGATCAAGAATGAACTATAAATGAGATTGTGTCATCGGGAAATGTTTTGAAATATGTGCAGTAGAAAAATGAGGATTATAAACATTCATGTAATGCATGTGTGATTGAATGCGACAAAGCAAAATTGATGAGGTGGTATACTATGTGATGATTTATTCTAAAGCGTATATCACAAAATGTATTTATGAGGTGATGATGTAGCACAAAGTGTATATCACAAAATGTATGAATAAGATGGTAGAAAATGTGATGATGTAGCAAAAAGTGTATATCATGAAATGTATAGATGAGATGATATAAAACGTGATGATGTAGCACAAAGCGTATATCACGAAATGTATGAATAAGATGCTAGAAAGGGGTGATGATTTAGCCTAAGAGTGTATATCACGATATGTGTGAAGAAGGTGGTGGCTAAAAATGTCACATAGTATGATAAAAATATTGGTTGATCAAATGTGTGAGTGTGATGAGGTCCATTTGATTGGTAAACCCTCAGCAATCAAGTATGGACCGAGGGACTAAAGTGCATCATCGGGAGTGAAAGTGTGTAAAAGGAGATGAGTAAAATGTGTAATATTTGTGGTGGTGAGAAAATGCCATGTGATGTGTAAGGTAGGTAATGTGTAATGTAAAATGTGTAGTGTGCAATGTAAGATGTGTAGATTATATAAGTGTGAATGATGTAAAATGTATAAGAATGTATTGTGGAGAATGTGTATGATGTATAGGTGTATAAAGCACAAAATGTGAATGATGCATAATAGATGTAAGAGGAAAATGATGTGTATGTACAAAGGTGTAGAATGTGTGAGGATGTGTAACATGTAGTGTCTATTGTGCAATGTGTGAGGTTCATGTGTATAGGATGCCCTCAACGGTTGAGTGTGAACCATAGACCAAAGTGTGTCATCGGGTAGTGAAGATGCAAATGTATGCAAATATGTAGGATGAATGTAAAATACTAGATGTGATGTGTGTAAGATGTATGGTAGTTGATAAGGTGAAAAAGGCATGGGGGGAGGTAAGTGCGATGCCCCCAAGTGTGTAATAGTAAAGGTGATCAAGTGAATTCATCTAAAAGGTCATCATTTTCATGGTCAAAATCGTATGGTGAGGCATCTGAGACCTGATAAGCTATAGTGTCAGGTTGGTCATGTAAAGCACCATCTAAGCGTAATTTGTACATGCCCATAGCATATTCCTCATCAATAAAAGGAGGTAATGGACACTCGTGTGCATACCACCGAGTCATATTAGGTGAATAACCAAGGAATGAATCATTGCAAATGAAAATGTGACCAAATGGCATATGAAATGATATATCAATAGTATGATTAGGGTCTAACGTGCCCCTCGATGTAAGTAAGCCAAGATTGTCCTAATGTAAGTGGAGAAGAAGCGAGGGGGTCATGTAAGGTAGATGGTGAGATGGAAGACACGTAGACCATAAGTGAAAGTGATAGTGATGAATCCATAATAGAGATGAGGGTCATGAGTTGGAGGATAAATATCCTCAAAAGAAAATTTGAGTCGATTCAAACCATCATGTGAACATATAGTGATATCATAATTAGGATCTGCTATTACCATAAAATCATGCATTTATGGATTTGCGCTAAAAGGATAAATATAAGGTTTAAGTGTATGCTAATTTAGGCTAGTGTGGGCGCCTAAAGATAAGCATGAAAAGGTAAAATCAAAGCTCCCATGCACCATAAGGGGATAAAAGAATTAAAATATATTAGAAAAGCAAATAGCAGTCTAGTTTTGGTGCAAGACTCACAAAAGATACAAATAAATAAAGGGAAAAGGAAGCTCGGTCTAAATGCATATTAAATGAATAAAACAAAAGAGCTTTTATCCTATCCACCGAGCATGAAGGATGGAATAAAATTAATATAAATTAATTTTTGTTCCTTCTAAGTTTGCGTCAAGTGTATGAGGAAGATACAAAATAGATAAGATAAAAGGATAAAGTGGAAAAGACAAAAGCAAAAGAGACAAAACAAATAAGACAAAAGGATAAAGTGTGGAAAAGACAAAAGTAAAAGAGACAAAAGGATAAAGTGTGGAAAAGACAAACGAAAAAGAGACAAAATGGATAAGACAAAAGGATAATGTGTGGCAAAGAAAAAAAAAGGATAAAGGAAAAAACACAAAAGGATAAAGCATGGAAAAGACAAAAGCAAAAGGACAAAGCAGAAAAGACAAAGGAAAAATAAAATGAGACAAAAGGCAGTATAAGACAAAGAACTTTTGTCCCATGCATGGAAAGAAAGAAATTAAATAAATTAAATAGCAGCAGTCTATTCTAGGATGGAGCAGCATATATGGGCTGATTTTTTATTGAAATCATACACATACTCTTGGGTTGTTTTGCTCTGGCAATCCTAGCCTTGTACTTGTACCTCTGAATAAAAAGTTCCTATTTTTCCCTCTCATATTGTTGTTTTCTGATTTTTCATTATGTTTTATAGGATATGGTGGTGTTTTAGTGTGGAATTCAACTATTGTTGTCCTTTCTCCTAAACCCTTAAATTAATTATGCAAAAGCTTAGAGTTGTGTAGGTGTGTGGATCTTTGATTTCCCGTGTGTAGAAGTACATGCATGTTTTAAATTATTGGTGTATCACCCTTATTTTCCTTTTCCCACATTCTTTTCCCTTTTCCTTGTTAAATTTACATTGTTAGGTGATTCACAAGGAACCAGCCCTCTCGGAGGTCAAACATAGGTTACCACAGTCTTGAGGTGTTCCAATTTTGTCAAGAGAGAAAGTACAAACACCATTCTCTATCGGGTGCAACTTAGGTGACAACATTTTTTAGCACGCCGGTGGGAGAAGTACAAAAATTTGCTAAAGAAGTTTATGTTGTTCTTAACAAATATCAAGTGTTTGGTATACGAATATTCAAACATCTGGAGACTCAATTGGTTCAAAGATCTTTTCCTCAATCATCGGATCATTTCCTCCATCTTTCCATATTTTAATGAGGTTATGCAATCATGAATTTAATTCCTCATTGGAATTCCCAGTTTCAAGAGAATTATTACTCCCCTCCACCTCTTTTTCCTCAAAATCCTCCTTCGGATCAGTATTATAAGCCCTATCATAATGAATATGCCCATGATCCAAACAATTTGTATGGTTATCCTAATAATCATGGTGTTTTTCAAGAGTAAGAATATGCATATTATGGAAACAGTTCCATACTTAATGATGTTTTGCAGATGTAGGTACAACACTTGGAGATAAAAATGGTACAAATGAGGGTAACAAGTACCATCAAGGCAGCCAAGCTTGGATTCAAGGTACCATACCCATGGGTCGGTCCTATACAAAACCAGTATAGCCCTTAAGAGAAGATAGAATCTATTTCTGAATTGATACCACAAATATCATAGTGGAATGAAGAGATGGAATCTTACCAATATAGTGTTGAGAAACCCTATCAATGGGGTAATTCTTCACTATCATCATGCAACCCTCCCATTCCTAGTTTCCAACCACTTCAATTAGAGCCCAAGTCCCAAATTCCTATCTTTCTTACACCTCTCCAATCATCTCAACCATTGCATATTCAATTGACAACCCAACCCACCCCTCCCCTCATGTTCCCAAATCCATTATGGAATGAAGCTAATCAACAAATCAGTTTGGAAGAGCAGCCAACTAAAGAGCCAAGTGAAGAAGTTCTTAGGAAAAATCTAACAAAATGGAGCTTAGAGTTTGAGGACAAACAAATTCCATGGTTTGGTCAATCCTACTGATAGAGGAGTGCAAAAAAGTGGTTGAAATTACAGAGCAGGAGGAGGAATATGACCAACAGAAAAGTTTAGACAAAGTTTTCTCAAATCTCTTGAGAGATACAATATAAAGATGAGGAGCATTTGAATGTTTTAAGTATCGATCAGCAATCTTGAGCATATATCACCTTTAGATCAGCTTGTAAAGAATCATACGAGAGGAGGACATCGGTGAAAATTTAGATTCAAAATGAGTTTTCCTCAAGCATGGAAAATAAAGAGGAGGAAGAACCAATTGAAATTGTAGATTAGTTTATAAGCATCTTATATAAGTGGAAAGGGCCTCAAGCACTACAAATGATGATATTTCACACAAAGAAGAGGGAATATCGGGAAAATCATTCTATCAACTATGAGGAAACCATGTCTAATCGGGTATTTCGTTAGTTTAGAGCCATAAAAGGAGTTTCCATCAGTTGTGCTCATTTCAACGCATAAGGAAAAGCTTTAATTTGCCAAAAATCATCCCCAACATCTATAAACACAGAAGAGTGTGGATCCTATAGAGGTGTTCATTCTTTTTTGGGCTGATATTTTGAGTAAATCAATGGTGCAAACCATGTCTGCACGTATACCATGTGATCTAGTTGTAAAATTGAGCTCATGGCCACACTTTTACGAGAAAAGGAAGTTATTTCTCCCAACCAATATGTGGGTTTGTTTAGCTTTCCCTTCTCTTTGTTTATATTCGGAGTGGTTTATGGTATTTTACTTTCAAAAATAAGTTATGCATGCACATTATTTTTAGTTTTCTTAGTTAGTTGTCTTTTCAAAGAAGTGCTTACATGCACATGTTTTATTTTGTTGAGAAGAAATTTGGTGGTTTTGTTTCAAAGGATACAATATTTTGACATAGGTATGTGACTCCATATCCCAACGGATGCAGAAGGCTATTGATTTATTTGTTTAGCAAGAAAACAATCATGTGATATCATCAAAATGTTACCATAAATTCATGCACTTATGAATTTGTGCCAAAAGGAGAAATAGAAAGTTTAAGTGCATATTAATTCAGGCTAGTTTTGGCGCCAAATATTAGAATGTTAAGGTAAAAATAGAACTCCCATGCACCATAAGGGGATAAAAAAATTAAAATAAAATAGAAAAGTAAACAGTCAGTCTAGTTTTAGCGCAACAGCCCACAAAAGAGACAAATAAATAAAGGGAAAAGGCATCTCCAGTCCAAATGCATAATAAATGAATAAAACAAAAGAGCTTTTGTCTTATCTGCCAAGCATGAAGGATGGAATAAAATAAATATAAAGCAATTGATGTTCCTTCTAAGTCTGCGTCTAAGTGCATGAGGAAAAGATGAAACAGATAAGATGAAAGTATAAAGTGTGGAAAAGACAAAAGCAAAAGAGACAAAACAGATAACACAAAAGGATAAATATTGGAAAAGACAAAATAAAAAGAGACAAAATAGATAAGACAAACAGAGATAAATTTTGGAAAAGAAAAAGAAAAAGAGACAAAACAGATAGGGACGAAAGGATAAAGTTTGGAAAAGACAAAAGCAAAAGGACAAAGCAGAAAAGACAAAAGGATAAAGTGTGGAAAAGACAAAAGCAAAAGGACAAAGTAGAAAAGACAAAGGGAAAAAGAAAATGAGACAAAAGATAGTATAAGATAGAACTTTTGTCTCATGCATGGAAAGAAAGAAATTAAATAAATTAAATAGCAGTGATCTATTCAGGATGGAGCAACCAATATATGGGCTGATTTTTATTCAAATCATACACATACTCTTGGGATGTTTTTCTTTGGAAATATTATCCTATCTTGCACCTTCTAAATAAAAAGTTTATATTTTTCCCTCTCATATTGTTGTTTTTTTATTTTTCATTGTGTTTGATAGGATATTGTGTTTCTTTAGTGTGGAATTCAATCCCTCTACCATTTTCCTTTCTCCTAAACCCTTGAATTAATTATGCAAAAAAATTATAGTTGTGTAGGTGTGTGGATCTTTGCTTTCCTTGTGTGTAGAAGTACGTGCATGTGTTAAATTCTTGGTGTATCACCCTTATTTCCCTTTTCCCACATTCCTTCTCCCTTTTCCTTTTTAAATTTTATGTATTTAGGTGATTCACAAGGGAACCAACCCTCTCTGGAGGTTCACCTCAAAATATGTTACCCACATCCTTGAGGTGTTCCAATTTTGTCAACAGGAGAAAGAGTACACACACCATTCTCTATCAGGTGTGCAACTTATGGGTGAAAATAGTTTATGGCATGCCTGGAGGGAGAGTACACACACCATTCTCTATCAGGGTGCAACTTCTGGGTGAAAACAATTTTTAGCATGCCTGGAGGGAGAGTACAAAAAATTTCTAAATAATTTGATGTTTTCTTAGCAAATATTAGTGTTTCAGAGACAAATATTCAACATTTGGCAACTCAATTGGTTCAAAGATACTTTTTCTCAATTAGCAAACCATTTCCTCCATCTTTTCATTTTTTATGAGGTTGTGCAATCATGACTTCAATTCCTTATTGGAATACCCGCCAAGATTATTATTACCCCCTCCACCTCCTTTCCCTCAAAATCCTCCTCCAAATCGAGTATTATAAGCCCTATGATAATGAATATGCCCATGATCCAAAAATTTTATGGTTATCCTAATAAGCACGGTGTTTTTTCAGGAGTAGGAATATGCAGATTATGGAAATAATTCCATGCTTAATGATGTTTTGTAGATGTAGGTACAACACTTGGACATAAAAATGGTACAAATGAGGGCAACAATTACCATTAAGGCAACCAAGCTTGGATTCAAGGTATCATACCCATGGGTCGGTCCTATACCAAACTGGTATAGCCCTCAAGAGAAGATAAACTTTTTGTCTGAATTGATACCACAAATATCAAAGTGGAATGAAGAGATGGAAGCTTATCAATATAGTGTTGAGAAACCTTGTCAATGGGGTAATTCTTCACTATCATCACGCAGCCTCCTCCCATTGAGAAACCCTATCAATGGGGTAATTCTTCACTATCATCATGCAACCCTCCCATTCCTACTTTCTAACAACTTCAACCGCACCCCAAATCCCAAATTCCTATATTTTTACACCTCTCCAATAATCTCAACCATTGCAAAATTAATTAGCAACCCAATCCACCCCTTCCCTCATATTCCTAAACCATTATGGGATGAAGCTAATCAAAATCGAGTTTGGAAGAGCAACCAACTAAAGAGCCAAGTGAAGAAGTTCTTAGGAAAAATCTTACAAAATGGAGCTTCTTTGTTAAAGGATGTAAATAAATTCCATGGTTGGTTAAGCCTAAAATAGAGTGTGTAAGAAAGTGGTTGAAATTATAGAGAAATAGGAGGAATATGACCGACAAGCAAAGGTTAGACAAAGTTTTCTTAAATATCTTGAGATACAACATAAAGATGATGTTTTGAAGGAGCATATGAATGTTTTTAAGGATAAAATCAGAAATATCGTGCCTATATCACTTTCGTATATCAGCTTGCAAATAGTCATATAGAAGTGGACATCAACGAAAAAAATCAAATTCAAAAGGAGTTTTCCTCAAGCATGGAAAATAAAGAGGAGGTTTTATCATAATTAGAAGATTCTGATGATGAGGAAGAACCAATTGAAATTGTAGATCAGTCTAAAGTAGTCACAAAATCACACACTTACTACTATTATCATCGCAAGTATGTTGTTTTATATATGGATCTTGATAAGAAAAGTATTTACTGATAACCCATTCCATTGTCTATTTGTTTGTCTTGTTGGTCTTTATCGTTGTTTGTCTCACACATTTGTCACTCACTCACATAGTTTTGACCAACTCTCAAGGGGTCTTATCTATCAGTACTCACTCGGTGTCGTCACTAGTTTTTTACTAGGGTGCCTAGATAGGGATTAGGGCTCCTGGGGTACCCTGGTCTTTATTTCTAGGCACCCTAGTCTCCATCACACTTGGTTTTGTTTTGGGCATTCGAGGTCAGTCCATACAGCTTTTCCTCTCATCTCCATAGGTACTAGTCATCATGTCGAGTCATTAGTTTTGAAATTTGAACAAGATATCCCTATATAAACACAAGATACATACTACCTTATGGGCGAACTATTTCTATCAAGGGCTAGCTATCTACATAGAGCAAGGGATTGCATTTGGGAACTATTCTACATCACACACTACATAAGAAGGGGAGTATTCATTCTATTCCATCCACCATTTTGCATTTTATCTAGCTACTTCCTAATATCTCTACATCATTGGTGCTAGGGAAACCTAGGCACATTATTGCACACACAAGCACATAGAACTACATTGGGTTTGAGATGTAGTGCAACGCTCAATCATAAGTCCATCCATTGGCAGCTGAGGACGATCTGACCCCTTCATTTGGATCTTTATTTTTTAGGGTTTGATGTTTTGTGTGGGGTTTTACAGGTGATTCTTCATTATAGGTTTGTGGTGACATCAGCGAAGCAAGTGTGACATTCACCCGACTAAAGGCGAAATCTTGTGAATACCATTTTGAGAGAAAATGGTATGGAAAAAGAAAGGAAAAGAGATAAAGATGCATTAGGGCAAACTTAGGTAGATTTCAAAATCTAGGGCCCATATCAGATTAATCCTAGGGCTCACAATAAACCCTGACCTTTAAGTAATAATCATTTTATGGGAATGGGAAAATAACAATTGTGGGGTGTGTGGAAAAACAAATTAAATTAAAATGGTGTGTAGACTTATTAAACATTTTCCTCTAGTGAATACTTAGTAGAATAAAATAATCAGTTTGTTATTGGGCTATTCTTTTTTTTAATTTCAGGTAAATTAATAATTAATATAAATTAATTATTAACGGAAAGGGTTAAGCAAAGCGTTAGCAATTATTGTCCACTTCAAAAAAAATTCCAAAATTTTAGTAACTTTTGGTGCGTTTTAGGTGTCTCGAGGTGAGGCATTACATTTGGTATCAGAGCGCAGGTTCACACACGCGGACACTCTGGGTAATTAATTAACTAGTTAATGATATTTTTAATAACATTAAAGTAAATAAATAAATAAAAATAAATTGGTTAAATTTTTTTAATAAGTTAATAACCTCTTCGTTCACCTCGTGCACAGGATGGCACCCATGAGACGACGTTCGGTTAGGGGTTTGGGACATAGTTCACCTATGCTCGAACCGAACCATCGACACCCGAGTTAGGGCCTCAGATCTTAGAGGCTCTTCAGTAGTTGATCGGTGTTGTGCAGCAGCGTCTTCCACCACCACAAGAGGAGAGAGGAGGAGATTCTATTAGGAGTCGAGTAGCCGATAGGTGAGGACGTGCACTTAGAGCCACTAGAGCACGATACCCCGAGGTAGGAGAGGTCACGTAGCCCTTTCGTTCACCACGAGAGGGTAGCCTTGTACCGTCGTAGCCGCTCACACAATCTTGAGGGACCATTTGGGGATAGGCGACCCCATTCACCTATTGGTTTGCATCGCAGGATCGGGATACATGCAGTGTGATCAGGGATCTTCTTCACTTACAACCACCTAGCTGCGGCTCTGAGATGGCTTTGAGGTGAGTCATGGCTTCTTAGCCTGGATAGTTGTTTTGGCTTTCACTCTTGCGAGAGAAATGTCAAGGCCAGGTTTGCCATACACCTCCTTCGAGACGCAGTAGGTGTTTGGTGGAGGAATGAGGAGCGAAAGCTCCATTTGACTCAAGAGACAGTGACCTGGGAGTTGTTCGAGGAGTGATTCAAGGTCCACTATATGTCGTGAGCATTTCGTGCGAAGAGGATCGATGAGTTTCACAACTTACGGCGAGGGGATCCAGATAGAAAGAAGTATGAGAGCAGGTTCTAGATCTTCTACGGTATGTGGACTACCTATAAGATGAGAAATTACGGAGTAAACGAGGTTTATTGGGGCTTTAATGTAGATATAGTAGGAGAGCAGTTAGGATGTTATCTCCTCCAACGCTTAAGAAGGCCGTTGAGAAGGCCTACTTGAGGAGAACAGGACCAAGGCACAGGAGCACCGAGATAGAAACAAGAGCAAGTTTCAGGATAGGATACAGGCCTTTCAGAGTCAAAGGTCACGGGGTATAGCACCACCCCCTAGAGGAGGATTCTGGCCTCACCAGCAGCCATGAGGGCTCCACCGCACCCACAACAGCAGACGCAACATCATGGCCACCAGTAGCAGAGGGCTAGACAAACTCAGAGCTTTCAGAGAGGTGGTACTAGAGGAGGTTTTGGTGGAGCTAGGGATCGGAGATAGGGCACTCAAAGAAGCATAACCAGCCCACACATAGCAATCGCTAAGGTTGGACCAGCATGATTGCACCGAGTACGAAGGACCCCGTCTCGCAGGGGTACAGGAGGATGTTTTATTTGTGGGTCCCCTGATCACTATGTGCGTATGTGTCCACACAAACCCACTACCATGGACACAGAGAGCCTCCAGATCCGAGCAGACGGTGGCAATGTGGGACGCGCCATCGTGTATATGTAGCAGCAATGACAACCAGCCAGTGTGAGCATTAGGCCACAGTCATTGAGACGATAAGTACTATCAGGTTATTTTTGTCTCTCAAGATTTTTGATTAGTGCTTGATTTTTATATCTCCTTCTATAGTGGACCAAAGTGTGGGCTAGTGGTGGCTAGGCAACCGAGATAGTTAGCGAGGTTGAGTTGGCCTCTAGGGCCAAACTCGTCGTGGACTCATATGTGGAGAGTTGCATACTTGATTTGGGAGTATTCTCCACTACACTTGACCTCCGAGTTATTCCTTTAGGATCCTATCAGGTAGTTTTGGGTATGGATTGGCTCGAGGCTCATCGAGCCAGTGGTGGATTGCAAAATAAGGTCATTGAGTGTCAGGATGATCTTGGGAGTGTAGTTGTGATTTCAGGGATGCAGAGACCTATTTCCTTGCGTATGATCTCGGCTAAGAAACTCAAGTGGAGCATGCGTAAAGGTTGTTAGTTGTTTCTATCACCATCAGTGATCGATCAAAGAGCACTCTAGAGCATTCACCCTTAGATGATCATGCAGTTTTGAGGGAGTATGCAGATGTGTTCCCAGGCGAGCTTCCAAGGATACCACCCCGCAGAGATGTGGATTTCACCATTGATTTAGTACCTAGATCTTTACCAGGTTTCTAGGGCACCCTATCTGGATACATGACTCCAGAGCTTCATGAGCTCAAGATACAATTAGAGGAGTTGTTGGAGAAGGGTCTCATTTGTCCTAGTGTATCTCCTTGGGGAGCGCCAGTCATATTTGTGAAAAGAAGGATGGTTCTCTTAGACTTTGTGTAGACTTCAGACAACTCAACAAAGTCACAATAAAGAACCATTATCCGCTCCCTAGGATTGATGACTTGTTTGATCAAATGCGGGGAGCGAGAGTGTTCTCCAAAATCAATCTCAAGTCAGGGTATCATCAGTTGCGCATTTTAGATGCAGACATTCATAAGACAACTTTCCACACATGTTATGGGCATTATGAGTTCACAGTTGTCCCTTTTGGTTTGACCAATGCCCCACTGTCTTCATGAGCCTCATGAATGGAGTATTCAGGACTTTCTTGACCACTTTGTCTTAGTGTTCCTAGATGATATATTGATATATTCTCGTTCTGAGGAGGAACACGAGGAGCATTTGAGACAGTACTACAAAGTTTTGAGAGAGCAAAGTTGTATGGGCACTTGGAAAATGCAGCTTCTTTTCGGACATAGATTCAATACTTGGGTCATATCATATCAGGAGAGGGTATCTCTATAGATCCCTCTAAGATACAGACTATCATGGATTAGCTAGCACCCACATCAGTCACTGAGGTGAGGAGTTTTATGGGTTTAGCAGGTTATTACCATAGGTGTGTACAGGACTTTTCTAGGATTGCTCACCCTATTACTTCTCTTCAGAGAAAAGGGAAGAAGTTTGATTGGTCAGAGAAGTGTGAGCAGGCCTTTCAGTTGCTTAAGGAAAGGTTAACCACGGTGCCTATCCTTGCAGTTCCGGACCCAATGAGAGGATTTTTTGTTTGTACTGATGCATCACTAGAGGGTTTGGGAGCAATTCTTATGTAGGAGCATTAGGTTATTGCCTTTGAGTCTCGTAAGCTCAAAGACTACGAGCTTAATTACCCTACTCATGACTTAGAGATTATAGCAGTTGTTCATGCACTTGTGCATTGGTGACATTTCCTTTTGGGTAGACCTTTCATTTTGAGGACAAATCATCATAGCCAAAGAGTATATTTTCTCACAACCGAACCTCAACGCCACAATCAGATGGCATTGGATTGAGTTCCTATGTGAGTATGACAAGGAGGTATAGTATATCAAAGGAAAGGAAAATGTTGTTGCAGATGCACTTAGTAGACGATGACATGTGCTTGCTTCATTGACACTACAGTCAGATTTGAGAGGCAAGATTCTTGAGCATCTTCCAGAGGACATGTTTTATGAGGGTGCTAGATAGATGTTGGAGTCACAGGGTTCATTAGAGGGCAAGATATTCAAGGTGTATTTTAGAGACAAATGGTTTACTTCAGTTCCATAGGTGCATCTATGTGCCTAAGTCAGGTGATCTGTGTAGCTTCATCCTTACAGAGGCTCATCGAGCTCCATATGCAGCACACCCAGGAGTAAAGAAAATGCACGTTGATCTGAGGGAGTTATATTATTGGCCTGGTCTTCGACGGGACATAGCAGATTTTGTTGCACGTTGCCTTGAGTGCTAGAGGGTCAAGGAGCATTCTCATCCCGCAGGACTTTACATCCTCATGATATTCCCAAGTGGAAATGGGATGTGATCTCCATGGATTTCATAGTCGGACTCCCTATGTCTTCTTATCATCATGATGCCATTATGGTCACCATGGATAAGTTGACCAAGGTTGCACATTTCTCACCAACCAAGGTCACCTATAATGCACAAGCCATCGCCAAAGTATTTATGGAGGACATTGTTAGATTGCATGGGATTTTGAAGACCATCATCAATGACAGGGATACCATCTACACTTCAATTTTCTGGACTTCCTTTCAGGCCGCTCTTGGTACTTAGATTAATTTCAGCTCAGCCTATCATCCAGAGACAGATGGACAAACAGAGAGGGTTAATCAAGTACTAGAGGACATGTTGAGGATGTATGTGATGGACCCAGAAGAAGTGGGAGGATTACCTTCATTTAGTTGAGTTTTCTTACAACAATGATCACAGTTCCATAGGTATGGCTCCTTACCGTGCTTTTGTATGGATGACCTTGAAGACACCTCGAGGTTGGGACAGACTAGATGACAAGATTATTTTGGGACTAGCTTACCTACGGGACTTGGAGCAAGAGGGTTGTTCGATTAGGCAATGACTTGAGCAAGCTAGAGCACGAAGGTGTATGCGGACACCAAGAGGATTGATTGTCACTTCTCAGTGGGTGACAAAGTCTTCTTGAGAGTTTTTCATCATAAGAGCCCAATCCGCTATGGAAAGGGTTCTAAGTTATCGCCCGTTTTTGGGGCCTTTTGATATTTTAGAGGTCATCGGTCTAGTGCCTTATCGTCTAGCTTTGCCACCACGCCACGGGCCCACGATGTATTTCATGTTTCTGTACAACGTAGATATGTACCAGATGTTTCTCATGTTTTAGATTGGTCAGCATTACAGGTAGAGGACGGAGGGAAGTGGGGACTGGAGCCGTACACACATACTTTGGAGCACCGGAGGTTGGCCCTCAGGGTCGAGACTTGGACCAGGTTAGAGTGCAATGGGACAGATAAGATGAGACAACACTACTACCTGGGAGGATGCTACACCTTTGAGGGCCAGATATCCCTATCTCTTTCTAGTGACTTCCAGGAGGAAGTCTAATTTTAGTAGAGGGGGATGTAGTGCCCACATTTTTATAGCCTCAGTTATTGTTGTTCCTTCTACTCATAGACATGTTTGGATAGGGATTTGATATATGTTGACAAAGTATGTTATGATTTTTGACCTTCTTGGACATGGATGCATATTTGGGCATGTAGCACCAATTTGACTTTAGTAGCATGTTGTTAGTTTTCATTCGATGTTGTGGACATTAGCTTATGATGATGTTGTTTAGACCTAATTGAGATACGTTAAATGTTTAGTGTAGTTGCATGTTTGGATTCTATGGATATATGTCACTTTATCATTATGTCTAACTTATGGTGAATTGTGTATAATTGTGCATGTTGTCGCATTTTCGATTCCAAAAAGATGATATGCTAGTTTAGAATTCATTGATTTCTTATTGAGTAGTTGATTCACATTTTATCGAGACAGAGCGTTTAATGTGTGCAATGAGTGTGCAGGTGACAGGTCATAGGAGAACGTGGGATTTGGTCAGCTGCACAATTTTGCACAAGTAACCTACGGGGCTAAGTCCTAGCCGTGTTTATTATATGAGGCCTTAGTATTGGAGTTTATTGTTTTGGGCACCATGAGTGACCCTCATTTTGTAATGTAATATGTCTTGTAATATTAATCTTGCTTAGGGTGTTTAGTTGTGTTGTAAACTTGTTTTGGGGAATTAATGGCCCCACTTACATTAAGTTTTGAGTTTGTATAATAATGTAATTAATCAAAAGGGATTAGGGTCACATGTGAACCCTTGGGTGGGCCCCACACCCTCTACCCTTGTGCCCAAGTGTGCCAAACCCGAAATTGGGCTATTTTAGGCATTTTAAGTGACCCCTTTTTAGTTTGGGAGTTCACTTAGCATGAAAATGGGCCCTTGGACCCTACCTAATAGGTAGGGGGCTTATTTCCAAGGCTTAGAGGGAGTTTCCCTCCCATTTTGCCTTCCTTTGGTCACATCCATGTAAGGTGGATGGGTAAGTGTGCTTTGTCAAAAGTTGCACAAGTTTTTTTGTTGTTCATTTTGAGTAATTTGGGAGAAGAGGGTTAAAAGTTATTTTATCCTTTCTCCCTTTTATTTTGAGAATCTTTGACCTTGAGGGAAGAGAGGGGTGACACATGTCACCCCCTCATTTGTGAGGATTTTTGTTGGCTCCTCTTCAAATTCTCCCTCATGGGGAAAGAAGATAACTTTTTTTTGGGAGTTTTTGCTTGGAGGCTTGTGGATTTTGGAGCTAGAGCTTGATTGGGTCAAGAAGTGGAAAAGTTAGAAGTTGGAGAGCTTTTGGAGGTAGGCCCTTGAGCTCATTTGTTGTTTTATATCATGTTAGATATTAGTCTTGGTTATTTAAAATGTGTGTTGTTGCATGTTGATTTTGATTGTTGTTTTACTTTATTTGCTCCATCCATCATATGGCATGATGGAGTTTTGGAGTTTGTGGGGGAAGAGAGAGGGATTTTTCCCTCTCAATCCTCATGGCTTGATGGGCAAGCCTTGTAGGATTTAAGTTACTCCCCTCAAATGGTTTGAGGTGGGGAAGGTGGTTCATATGGCTTGAACCTCCTTCCCCATTCTTGGTGAGGAAACCCCTTTGAGGTTTGAAAATCCTTCCAAGAAGGATTTGGTGAAAGGGTGGAGAAATAAGGAGGGCTTGAATGACTTTGGAGGAATAAGGAGGGTGTGGAGATCTTGGTTTTATGCAACTAATGTTGGTTACCACTTTTGGAGAACTCCTTTCTTCTCTTCCCCATTTTAGAGGTAGAACATGGTTTCTCCTCTTTTTTTTCTTCTTTGCAAATTGGTGTTTTGTTGTAATATTGTCTTGTCCCTATGTGAATGTAATGTTGGTTGTCCTCCCTTACTCTTGTGCATAATTGTGGATAGTAATCCTCTTTCCCATGGGCTTGGGGGAGGCTAGCATGCATTCCAACCTTGGAAAGGCATGTAATGATGCTAAAGGTTGGGTGGTTAAACAAGCCTTTCTTCTCCTTGTGTGGGATTCTTGGAAGCACTCTTAGTTGGAGCTCAAAATGTGGAGTTGGTTGGAATACTTGATACCTTGGCACCTTATTGTTCTTCAAATTTTGTGGACACTCCCCTCTTTGTAATATCTTGGGCATGGCTATGTGGGAACTTTCTTTATCTTGTAAAATCTTTGGTTGTATATTGGAGTACTTGAAATCTTGAGTCACTTTTGTTGTGCAACCCTCCATCAATCTTGTAAGAAACTTGTAATGGGAATTATTGTGAGTAGTTATGTATTTTTAGAAAATATTGCATATTGTGTTCAAGCTTCTTAGAAACAAAATATTGTAATGAAAGTTCTTTTAATAAGAATCTTGTTGTAATCCTTGTTTGAGAAGGAAAGTATTATTACTTGTTGGATATCCTTCTTGTTTAAAAATATGAAATATGTATTTTGTTAGAGCATTAGAAAAGAAATCTAGTCATAGCATTGAGCCTTAGGATTATCATTGAATGGAAATACTCTAGTTCTAGCAATATATCTCTTTTTGTAATTGTTGGTAATATTAATAAATGGAATGAAAGTTAGTTTCTTCTTTATTTCCTTCCCATGAGAAGTATAAGAATTTATCTAAATGTGGAGTTAACTTTCTCCCTTGCAAATTTTTAAGTAAATTTCAAAACTCTTCCCTACTTCAACTATTTTATTTAAGTTTTCCTTTACAAATGGTAAAACAAAAAAATTTATCTCCATATGTTACAAAAGTAATTAGATATAAATTGTATAGTTGCATTTCCTTTTAAATATAAATGTACAAGGTTAAATGGATAATTACTATTTTAAAGGATATTATTTTAGTTATTCACTTTAAATTGAAAATTCTGAGAATTACTATACCTATTGTTTTATTTTATATATACCTATTGTTTTATTATATATATATATATATATATATATATATATATATAATGTTATATTAAATAGACATATAATAATAAATATTATTATATATAAAATATGTAGTTAGTACATAGAAACAAACATAAAATAGTTTTTTTAATAAACAAAAAAAAAAGAAAAAAAAAAAAAGAGTTTGGGGAGGGCCAAACCCTCCCACACCCACGTAAACCCCACGGTGCCCGCCTTCCTCCCTATCCCGATGTCCCCTTTGCCCGCCCCGCAGCAGCCAGCCCTGCCACCACCCATCCCAGCTGTCGCGCCCCCTCCACGCTATCCACCGCCGCACCACCGCCACTTTGCCTGCCACCTGCCCTTCCCACCACGGCCACCGAACTCTTCCTCCACGTAACATCCCACGCCGCCCCCACGCAGCCCCACACCTCCACCTCTCACCACGCACCCCGCCCCACTCCATTCCCTTCCTCCATTGACCCTTGTTCCGCTCCCTCGGCCACGCAGCCCTTCCACTTTTAAAAACACCCTCCCACATACTCTAAACAAACAAAAAAAATGCGGCCACACTAGACCTCTAAAATAATATTTACATCAATGATGGTCTTGTAATTTGGATTTCTTAAACAAAAACAATAAGGATAAAACCAGCTTCCATAGCTCCACCTCCACCTGCACAAAAAAAACAAAATGAGAGAAAATGGTATGGAAAAAGAAAGGAAAAGAGATAAAGATGCATTAGGGAAAACTTAGGAAGATTTCAAAATCTAGGGCCCAAATCGATTAATCCTAGGGCTCACAATAAACCCTACAACCTTTAAGTAATAATCATTTTATGGGAATGGAAAAATAACAATTGTGGGGTGTGTGGAAAACAAATTAAATTAAAAGGGTGTGTAGACTTAATAAACTTTGTGCCTCTAGTTAATACTTAGTAGAATAAAATAATCAATTTGTTATTGGGCTAGTGTTTTTTTAATTTGGGTAAATTAATAATTAATAGAAATTAATTATTAATGGGAAAGGGTTAAGCAAAGCGTTAGCAATTATTGTCCACTTCAAAAAAAAAATCCAAAATTTTAGTAATTTTGGTGCGTTTCCCGTGTCTCGAGGTGGGGCATTACATTCATCTCATGGATCTCCATCTTTGTCTAAGGGAGGGCCTTCTTTGAGTAAGGCCAAGAGAGAAATAGATTTTGATGAGTAGGAAATAGATATGTCTTACATGACATTGTTTTTGTATGCTATGTGCATGGCATTGTATGTACGCCTATATGGCATTTGAACTTGATGGTATATGACCTATTTGGGATTTTTCGTATTTATTATGCACATTAAAATACTATTTGTAACTTGATAATTTTGTATGAGACCTTACATTTTGAGATTATTTTCACATGAAACTAATATGATGTGCACTTGACAATATTTAAGACATTATAGATTATTTTTTCATTTATTGGTGATGTACATGTACTAGCATTTTTATAATATGCATCAAAATTTAGAAATCAATATTTATATAATGTATGTATATAAAGAGTTACCTAATACGAGTAATTATTCATTCAATTTATCAATGTGTATATGTGTATTAACCTTACTTGCGCTTCTTCTTACTCATGGTCTCTTTGTCGGTTCTTATCTTATCATGCACTTACTACATTCTTTTATGCTTCGTAGTCTTCTCCCTTGTTAAAACACCCGAGATTCATCATAATTTGATGCCTTTCATCTATTGATATTTTGAGAATGTCTCTCCATATACATTACTCCAATGCTTGAGAATGTCTCTAGATGCAATGACATTTTGATTCAGACACTCAATGATTCTTGATTGTCTAATCCTATCCAATTTGTGTTATTACCTTTAAATCTGTAGGCATTTCAAGTTATTTGGAAATCACATCACACCCTTCACTAGGCTTGATGACTACCCCTATCCTTTTGAAGGCGCTTTTGAAAGCATCCATGGGTTTATCATAGCATAAATTATCAATGAATGGAAGGTCACTAAGTCGTAGGCCAGCTGACTCCCATCCGAACTAAACAAGAAATATTTACTAGGCAATTGATAACTCTCGTGTGTTCTTAGACATACCCTTATCAAACTCATACTTAAGACAATCTAGTCATTCAGGGCTCTTAAGGGACTACGCCTTGGACGAGGTAGCCCGAAAGCATGGGGAGCGTAGGGAACCAAAATGAAGCCTCCACTAGTGTTCACTTGGCCACCCGACATGTTGGCATAGTTGGTTTGGTCCCATGAGCTTCCGTTTGCAAACTACAACGCCTGGTAGCCCTCTGGCTGACTCACTACACTATTTTGTGCCTTTGCAAACAATAGGACAGTGAGAGAACCAAATGGAGATGGATAAAACTATGATAGAATTTCATAGAGGGCCTCAACGAGGAGGTCTTGGATATGATGAGATGTCTCTACGTGCCACTTGAGTCAAGAAATCACCTGTCGAAGATATGGTGTGTTTTGGCCTCAAGGCTCTTAAGGGACTACGCCTGGACAAGGTAGCCCAAAAACACGGGGAGCGTAGGCAACCAAAAAAAGACTCTACTAGCATTCACCAGTCACCCCAATGTGTTGGCGTAGTTGGTTCGGTCCCACGAGCTATCGTTTGTAAAATACTGACCTCTAGAATGTGACATTGACTTAGACTGCATTCTTTCGCGCGTTTGCAAACAATAGGATAATGAGAGAACTAGATAGAGATGGAGAAAACCACAAGAGGCTTTCGTAGAGGGCTTCAACATGGAGGTATCGGATCTAATGATACATCTCTAGGTGCCACGGAGTTTGAGAAATCACCCGTCGAAGATATGGTGTGTTTGGGCCTCAGGGCTCTTAAGGACTACACCTAGACGAGGTAGCCCGAAAGCACGGGGAGTGTAGGGAACCAAAATAAATCCTCCACTAGCATTCACCTATCCACCCCGATGTGTTGGCGTAGTTGGTTTGGTCCCACGAGCTTCGTTTGCAAACTACAGCGTCTGGCATCCCTACACTGACTCAGACTGTACTATTTCACACCTTTGCAAACAATAGGACAACAAGAGAACCGAATGGAGATGGATAAAAATGCAATAGGATTTCATAGAGGCCCCTAACATGGAGGTCTTTGATCCGATGACATGTCTCTACGTGTGACGGAGTCCAGGAAATCACCCGTCGAAGATATGGCATGTTTTGACCTCAAGGCTCTTAACGGACTACACTCGGACGAGGTAGCCCAAAAGCACGGGGAGCATAGAGAACAAAAATGAAGCCTCTACTAGTGTTCATCTAAACACCCGACATTTTTTCATAGTTGGTTCGGTCCCACGAGCTTAGTTTGCAAACTACTGACCTCTTGCGACCCTCTGTTTGACTCATACTACACTATTTCGTGCCTTTACAAACAATAGGACAGCGAGAGAACCGAATGGAGATGGAGAAAACCACAAGAGGCTTTCGTAGAGGACCCCAACTTAGAGGTATTGGATCTAACGAGATGTCTCTAGGTGTCATGGAGTCTGAGAAATCACCAGTCGAATATATGGCGTGTTTGGGCCTCAGGGCTCTTAAGGGACTATGCCGGACAAGGTAACCTGAAAGTATAGGGAGCATAAGGAACCAAAATGAAGCCTCCACTAGTGTTCACCTGGCCAGCCTGATGTTTTGGTGTAGTTGGTTTGGTCCCACAAGCTTCCGTTTGTAAACTATAGCCTCTAGCAGTCATACACCTAACTCAACTCCAATATTTCGTGCCTTTGCAAACAATAAGACAACGAGAGAACCGAATGGATATGGAGAAATCTGCGAGAGGATTTTGTAGAGGGCCCTAACATGGAAGTCTCAGATTTGACAAGATGTCTCTAGGTGCCACGGAGTCCAAGAAATCACCCATCCAAGATATAGTGTGTTTTGGCCTCATGGCTCTTAAGAGACTACGCAGACGAGGTAGCCCGAAAGCATGAGGAGTGTAGGGAACCAAAAAAAATCCTCCACTAGCATTCACTAGGCCACCTTGATGTTTTGGCATAGTTGGTTCGGTCCCACGATCTTCTTTTTGCAAACTACGGCATCTAGTAGCCCTACATGATTCTTGTTTAACTCAAACTCCAAAGTATTTCACACCTTTGCAAACAATAGAACAACGAGAGAACCAAATAGAGATGGAGAAAACCATGAGAGGATTTCATAGAGGGATTCAACATGGAGGTCTCGGATCTAACGAGATGTCTCTAGGTGCCACGGAGTCCGAGAAATCACCCGTCGAAGATATAGCGTGTTTTGGCCTCAAGGCTCTTAAGGGACTACGCCTGACGAGGTAGCCCGAAAGCACAGGGAGCGTAGGGAACCAAAACAAAGCCTCCACTAGCATTCACCAGGCCACCCCGACATGTTGGCATAGTTGGTTCGGTCCCACGAGCTTCGTTTATGCATCAAAAGTGCCCTACACTGACTCAAACTACACTATTTCACACGTTTGTAAACAATAGGACAACGAGAGAACCAAATGGAGATGGAGAAAACCGCAAGAGGCTTTCATAGAGGGCCCTAACATGGAGGTCTTGGATTTGACGAGATGTCTCTAGGTGCCATGGAGTCTGAGAAATCACCTATCGAAGATATAGCGTGTTTTAGCCTCAGGGCTCTTAAGGGACTACGCCCGAACAAGGTAAGCTTGAAATCACGAGGAGCGTAGGGAACCAAAACAAAGCCTCCACTAGCGTTCACTTAGCCACCCTGACGTGTTGGCATAGTTGGTTTGGTCCCACGAGCTTAGCGTTTGTAAACTACACGTTTGGCATCCCTACACTAACTCGAGACTCCACTATTTCGTGCCTTTGCAAACAATAGAATATTGAGAGAACCGAATGAAGATGGAGAAAGCTGCGAGAGGATTTCGTAGAGGGCCCCAATGTGGAAGTATCGGATCGACGAGGCGTCTCTAGGTGCCATGTACATGGATATTTAAGAGCCTTGAGGCCCAAACATGCCATATCTTCAACGGGTGATTTCTCGGACTCCATGGCACCTAGAGCGTCTCGTCATATCTAAGATGTCCATGTCAGGGCCCTCTACGAAATCCTATCATAGTTTTATCCATCACCATTGATTCTCTTGTTGTCCTATTGTTTGTAAATGCATGAAATAGTGCAGTCTAAGTCAGTGTAGAGGGTTGCCATACGTTGTAGTTTGTAAATGGAAGCTCCTGGGACCGAACCAACTATGCCAACACATCGGGGTGGCCAGTGAACACTAGTGGAGGTTTCGTTTTGGTTCCCTACGCTCCCCGTGCTTTAGTTACCTTGTCTAGGCGTAGTCCCTTAAGAGCCCCGAGGCCCAAACACGCCATATCTTCGAAGAGTGATTTATCAAACTCCGTGGTACCTAGAGACGTCTTGTTAGATCCGAGACCTCCACATTGGGGCCCTCTACAAAATCCTAGTGTGCTTTTATCCATCTCCATTCAAACCGAGTTCGAGTTGTATGGTGGTTGTCCATCACGAATCACCCGAATAATATAGGTGGTTCATACAATATAGGTGGTGAAATGAGAATTTTAATAAGATATTTTTACAATATAGGTGGTGAAACAAGAATTTTTGTTTGTTGTTCCTTTCTAATATTTAATTTATCTTAGCTTCACTTGGCTTCGAGAATAATAAATTCTCTGACCGATTGCAACCACGTTAAGGTGGAAGCTTTTTGGCACCACTAACCTACATAAACATGTCAGTAAGTAATTAAATAAAATTTTAAATTATACAAAATTTAAACAAAATCATTTAAGTAAATATTCAAATTAAATTCATGAAGAACATACCTTTTTAAATTCAAGCTAATGAACCGCGAGGATCAACTCTATTCTTGATAAAGAGCAAGAATTGTTTCATGATTTGATTCACAAACCTTCCACAAATTCTCGTTTCATGGTCGACCTCAATATTTGATCAATTTAATATTTGTTACAATGACCAAATGTGAATAGTGAAGTATCTTCGATGTACTTCATAGTCTTCAAAATAACCAAATGTTTGATTTTTCGATAAGATATCGTGAAGCCAAGTTCCGAGTGACTTCGATCCAATGGGATACTTAAGGTCTTCACCATCAATGATCTGTGCAAGTCAAAAAAATCCCCTCTCACATAAACGAGATAAGAAGTAGTTTGTTACCTCTTCATTAAATTTCATCGCAATAACTGCAAAAATGTGCCCTATGTATCATAAAGTAAAATTGTTCAGTCAATTTAAAAATACATTAAGAGTTGACCATTTAATAATTTATAAATATAAAACATGGCATGTACATATATGTATGTACCTTGTTGCACTAAATCAAAGACTTGGTCAAAGTCAGGTGATGTTGTCATTTGATCTGAAGACCCTGCAAGTTGTAATGCTCATGGAACTTGATGTGTGTCAAGTGGAATTAGAGGTCTACAAGTCCATTCATCCACCCATTGTTGTGACTCACATTCATTCCATGAAAAATCAATGCATGATATACAAAAACATGTCATGCACCTAGTATAAATAGTCCAAGCATTTGCATCTGAACTACGGAATGAGTGCATATCACTTGATCCTGCAACTGTCATACAATCTTTAAAGTTCGGTATGCTTTATATATGTTTTCAACAATTGACACATTTTGATCAACAACATTAGATGTTCTTAACCCTGTGGTCTTCTTTATAGGTCTCATCTTAATTAATTTCATCAATGAAACAAATAATTGACATCTTTGAGTGTCATTTAAATTCTCAAAGTAATTATCCCAAATTCCACTAGCTTTTCTTCTTGCATTTCTTTCAGACATTTTGTTAGGCATTGGGTTTATAATGTTTTCATCAATTTCAATTAAGTGAATTGGTTTTCTTCGCAAAATGGAAGGAGGTGTTCTTAGAGGTGAAGATTTGTTTACAAGGTTACTTTCTTCATTAATGTTTTCATACAAATTTCGGGGTTAACATTTGGATTCTCAGGTAAGGATTCAACAATTGGATTCATATCAATTTCTTCAGCCATACCAACATTATCATTCAATTCAATATCATTATTCATTGCAAAGTCATTATTCTCTACATTTTCATTATGTATTTCATCCCCATTATCTAATACATTAGCTACATTTGATATAGCGGATGTACCTTGCCATGCTTGAATTTTTGCATTCTCTTCAATTTCTTTATTCTCTTCTCTTCCAATTGCTTCGGTGTCTTGATCTTGACTTTCCTCTTGTCCTTAGCTTGACGTTTATTGCCCATGATTAGAAAAAATAAACTAGTGGGGTAGGGGACAAAATGAACTACTAAAAATCGTGCAAGAATGTAGAGAAAATTACGACATAAAACACAAAATGTTTGTAGAATTCTCGTGAAAGAGATGAAAGGGACGTTTGGGGGCCATAATATATAAAACAAAAAAAACGCGTACGCGTTATATACACGCACACACGCTTTTTATATTTTCTCTTTTTTCCAAGCCATGCCTCAAGGCTTGGGATCGGTTTGATCCCCAAGCCTTGAGGCATGGACTGCACAAACACAACAAACAACGTGTTTTTGCAAGAAAATGAAAAAATGCCACTTCCTCTATGAGAAATCAAAATAAAACAATTGATCCATTTTTAAAAATTATACCACAACGTAGAGCGGAGTTTCTTCTTTCTAAAAATATAATTTTTCAAATTTTCTGGACTAATATAAGGTTTCCATATTATTTATTTTCTAATTATGCCTTTTTATAGCTATTTTTGAAGTGTAAATATGTCTATCTTTCATGGTGTATCTTTTTTTGGGTGATTGAAATTTAAAAAAATTATACTAGCCCAAACTAGGCATAATTTTATACATATTCAAAAAAATAAAAACTAATTTTCGATATTTTTGAGGTAGTTAGGGGGCATAGTTGAGCTCCATTATTTTTCAAAACATAAAATTTATGTACTATAAAAATCATAAATAAAAAAATATTCACTAAAAAAATCTTTTAAAAAATGGAGCCCAAACTAGATGCTCCTAGCTATCTTTCTACCAAAGGGTTTTCAAAAATACTAAATGGTGCTCAAAAAATGGTGGGGGGCACAAAAGTCACTCTATTATGTTTTTTAACAAAAATAGGAGAATCTGTTGGTATTTTAGTTGTTTGAACCACTTAAACTTATCCGTTTTCAATAAAATTTAGTAGCTTAGAAACTAGACTAAAAATTCTACGATTCATATTTCTACAACATTTTCCAATTTTGAGTGTAACTATTTCGAAAAACTCATACAAGTTGAAGTTTTTTTCTATAAAAATGCATCCACTTAAGACCCCCTTTTGGCCCCCCAACTTGGTGCACTTACTCAATAACTCATTGCCACACATGTTATAGATCCTCTACCTATGGTTTCTACTACTACATCATTTAGTTCCTCTCCTTTACCATCAGTTGAGTGTACTACATGATCTCCATCTCCTCTCTAAGAAGTTCACCTAATATATCGCACAAGCATCCTTCTTCTCATACTCCACAACACACTACACCTCAATCTTATACACCTATTTCACGTGAGCCATTACATTTCTCATATCATGCTTGACCACATGATGTGTTGCATGCCTTTCTCAATGAGCATTTAGTTCACTTACCTTCTAATCAACATCATCCACAACATCGTTTTTCTGATGTTAGTGTGATCGAACACATTGTAATTATGATTGTATCAATGGCCATATGGATAATGATTGTTTTTCTCTTCGTGATCGCTTGCAACAATTAGAGGATAAGGGTCTCATGTCATTTGGCTCTCACTCACGTGAGTGCTCAATATCTCCTCTCCCTCGTCCACGAGATACTACACTGGTTGAGTTATCTCCTCCTAGTGCTAAGGTCATTGTTCGCCCATTGCCATAGGTCATCACTCATGTGTGCTTGTTGGATGGACAAGAATGGCCTAAGTGTTGGGCATGTGAATATAGGGTGTCTGTAAGATCACATGGAGCTATAATATATCCGAAGTGCCCAGGATCGGGACTTAGTCGCTTTTGTTTTAAATGTTATTTTGGAGTTAGCGTCGTGTTGAGAACACAAATACATGAAGACTTGCGGTCCACGTAATGGTATTTTGGGAACAAGAAAAGATCGAGCATCGTGCATAGTTTAGGCTAATAATAGGATTTCTACTCAGAATTAACTATAGAAGTCTATTCTTAAGAGTATGTGCATGTTGTGCATCCTTTTGTAAAGGCGCATGGCTATTATTAGCATGTGACCTATTTTGAGAGTGCATGAGCGATGAAGGGCAAGTCCCACCCCTATGTATATGTATATGTATATGTATATGTATATGTATATGTATATGTATATATATATGTATATGTATATATACATATATATATATATATATATATATGTATGTATGTACGTATATGTATATATTGATTTGCACGGTTTTGTGTGTGTATGTGTCAACTTATACAATTATGTTGTT
The DNA here is from genome assembly GCA_018340775.1 of Taxus wallichiana var. yunnanensis. Lineage (NCBI taxonomy): Eukaryota > Viridiplantae > Streptophyta > Pinopsida > Cupressales > Taxaceae > Taxus > Taxus wallichiana. The sequence goes on from CM031236.1 coordinate 531,215,057, forward strand.
GGTTTTGTCGCGGGTGACTCGTGGAGATACTTATGTAGTGTAAGAAGCTTATGTGTTTACGGTATTTAATACAATGATTCATATTGGCTAGATAATGGTGTTGAACATGAATGAATTTGGTTCTTACATGGTAAATCTTGTTATAGTCATTGTTTAGTTCAATTTATATATTCTAAGATCTAGATCTGGTTTATGCATTGTGTGTTGCTTACTATTGGTAATGAATCTAAATACCTATATGCACCATCATGCTAATATTATGAATAAGCAACCATAAAGAGAGACTTGGTGTCTTTGTGCACTTCAGGTGAGCACTCAGCTCAGGTTGAGTGATGTGACAGCATGCCTAGGTTATTCACAGTGAATTTTAGACCGCATGGTGCTCTCCATCGTGTCCATCCATCGTTGCACCATCTCATCCATCTCATCCATCTCATCCACCTCATCCATTGCATCATGTTATTGCTTCACATTGGCTTCCATATCCATTGGAATTCACATCTCCCACCATTGCTCCATATGACATTCAACTTAGCTCATACGCTCATTCATTCGCTTCCATCCCACATGCTTCCACTGCTTCACGTTGCCTTGGTCTTTGGTAGGTGATTATTATCACCTCACCTCCCGATGATGCACACATGTTATTACGGTTCTTACATGACATTAAAGGATCTCTTATAATAAGAACCTCTCTTCACATGCTCTATCGATTCATCTAGCACATTCTCTCAAATCATTTTTCGATGATTAACTAAAATAAACAAATATGTGGGATATGGGGATAGTTAATCTAAGCCATGAACAATTGTAAATAAAGTAAATAAATACCATAAGGAAGTATGTAAATAACCTAAACAATTATGCGAGAGGAAATCCTAACCCTAATGTGTAAGAGGGAAGAGGAAAGGACATGGTTGAATAACAAATGCTCATGGGGACTCGTGTGCAGAGGTGATCTAGAAAATATGGAAGCAAGAAGCGATTGTGCAAAATCTTTGGAAAGGATGGATCTAGATTGATTCCCTAGAATGGAGCACCTATGAAGGGATTAGGGCACCTATGGGTGCTCTAGTCTGTCAAATAGTCACCCTGGTCTGTGTAAAAGATTTGAAATTGATCTTCACTAGTTAGGTAGATGATCCTAAACCCTCGTTGTTTGTCGCATCGATTCGTTGTCTTGTAACAAATGTCGCCAATGATCCAAGATGAATAGAAAGACTTGCAAAACCCTAAACAAGCACCAATCCGTAAAAAAGAAAGATGTAAATGAATGGATCGGAATGACCTCGGTTGTCCACAACAGTGGACTTACTAACTTAGCGTTGCACTACATTTTAGACCCAAGTGTAGTTTCGGTGAATGTGTGCATGATGTGCCCTAGGTGCTCTTGTTTGGTCGCACTTTTATAACGTAGTGAGAAATAGCTAAATGTGGAAAATGTAATAAAATGTGCACATGGAATAAAATAGAATACCTCCTCCTATGAATTGTGATGTAGATGTCCTAACCTTGTGCCTTAATGATGGAGCTATGTGGATACAAGTGATGTCCAATGCAATAGATGGATGAAACTCTAGATGGATGATAGTAGTAAATGATGTTAGGTCCCTCATTATGGTCTCATAAATTTATATTTATAGGGTTCTCTTGGTCTAATTTCGTAATTAACTCCGAAATGGCCGACCACCAAAAAGATAAGAGTTAAAATGGCTAGAAAGAGCCCAAAAGATGGTGGGAAAGTGAAAAAAGGGACCGAGGTGCTCTTGGTGGGACCAGGGCACCCCGGTCGAGACTAAAATAATGTGAGATAAAAAAGTTGATTTGGGCATATGGATGTAAACAGTAAAAAGTGGAAATGACAAAATAAAATAAAACAAGATGACCAAAATATGGGGGTTAATTAGTACTTTCTTCACTCAAAACCTTCTAAATAGTAGTATGAGACCGAGACTAAATAATGTGTAAAGTGCATGATTTTGTGTCTACATTTGTCACCACTTTATGTTGGTGAGTGGAAATCTTAGTAACATAAAGTAGATAGAGATGCATACTGATGTCCATGAAGATTGTAGTAGAAACATGCCGAAGGACTAGACAAAGCATGGAATGACAAAAAGATGGAGGAGCATGGAAACTAAAGATGAAATACACAAAAAGTGATGAGAGTGAACCTAGGGCGAACGTGTGTGTTGATGTTGATGTGTGTAGTGTACCTACATGGTTAGTATAGTGTGTGTTATCGCAAAGTGTCATTGTTGACGTTTATTGTTGTTGTTGTTTGTTGTCTACTTGTTTCTCATATGGTAAGAAATGCAAGGAGAAAATGATCAAGTAGTCAAATATGTATGTATGTATGTGTGAAAATGCAATGTAAAAGATGCATATAAAAGTATGTAAATGTAAAGTACTCAAATGAAAAGGTGTAAATGGAACATGTGCACTGATCCATGTCAAGAAAGAGAGTGTAGAAGGATATCTTGTATTGTCGGGGTTTTTGGGCGATCCGACGCCATAGGCCAAAGAAGTGTAGGGATAAATTTTGTTGTATCCTCTAAGCTCTAACTGCTTCCTTGAATGTGTGTGAAGAGATATTTGTACATCCTAGTTTTTGGGTGATCGAAGGCACACCCATTGTAAGTAGTGTAGGAGAGGCACCTGAGCCTATAAGCGCTCCCCTAGAATGCTAAGGACACCATGTCCTATAAAATCCATTGTGTATGGAGTTTGTAGACTATTCTGAACTCACTTGTTATATGTAAACCCACAATGCCAAAGGCAGAAAGTGCACTGAATTGAACCGGTGTAAATGTGTTGTGTTATTATATAAAACCCCAAATGATGCCCCCTCTTTGGGGGCACACGTGATGTCATTGATAGGATAATGTGGCCCCAAAAGAGGATCAACCACATAAACTTTACCATAGAAAGTTCTTGGTAGAAACCAATTCATGCACAAACAAGAATGTTATCCAAAGACAAGTGTGAACAAACATGCATATAGAAAACAGTGTATAGTCTATGCAAACAATGTGTAAGCTACCAAACAATGTAGTAAAAATGTAAAAAGATAAAGTAAGATAGACAAAGTGGGCTGCAAACATGGGACATCACTCACGATGTCGCGTAAGACACGCAAGGCCCTCATGGCTGCAAATAAAAAATAAGTGTGCACACAAACATAAGGCAAGGCCCGAAGACAATAGTAAATAATAGCAAACAATGTAACAAACAAGTATGGAAGCCAATATTCCTGCATAACAAATGTTTTACATGAAGCACCCGTTAGCATGTTAGAAAGATAACCAGTATGTCAACAACATGTATAACCAAGGAATGTAAAGTGCTAAGTATAAAATGAAATAATAACCTAGAAGAGATGAATGTGGATGCCCCCAATGACCAATGTAGGAAGGGTAGAAGGTGAGCATCCATGTTTCCTACAAGAGACTGTATCTTGATCACAACTAGAAAAATATGTGAATTTTCATGTGTATATGATATAGATAAATGACATATAAGTAAGCTAACTAGAAAGTGTAATAAAGTGACCATGAAAAAGCACAAGTAAGAGTACAAACAACCATAATATGTAGTATATTGTGGATGGATGGAATGGAATGCAAGATGGATGGTAGGATCCATGCGCCCCCTAGTGAATGGAAATGTATGCAATGAGGTTCATTTTGGTTTCCCTCAGTAGTCAAAAATGAACCGTAAATGAGAGTGTGTCATCGGGAAATGGTCGAAGTGTGTGTTGTGTCTAACGTACTGTGATGAATGTGTATGTGTATTGATGAGATGTGACCTATAAATGATGTGTGTGTGAACCCTATATCCGAAGCGTATATCACGACCAGATTGAACGTATAAGTGATGATTTAGCCTAAGCATATATCATTATAAGATGAATGGATGAGTGATGATTTATCCCTAAGCGTATATCACTATAAGATGAAAAGAGGGAGTGGTGATGTAACCTAAGGTGTATACCACTACAAAATGATAAAATAGGTGATGATTTATCCTAAAACATATGTCACTAGCCTAGGAATGTCGCATGATGAAAGTTTGAATAGTAAATGTGTGATGAGTGTAAGGTCCATTTGATTTGTAAACCCTCGACAATCGAGTATGGACTGAGGAACTAAAGTGCGTCATAGGGTAGTGAGTGCGAGTAAAAGATAATGTAGTATATGTAATGATGAAAGATGACCATGTGATGAGTAGAATGTGTAATGTATGATGTATAAGATGTAATGTACAATGTAGACTAAAAGTAGTATGTATGATGAGTAGTATGGAATGCTAGATGCAAGTATGTATAATTAAGTCTATCATGATATAAGATGTGCAAATTTTCAAATGTCAAAATGTTGTAGACTAAATGTAGAATGTATGGTGTATAATGCATAATGTATGAGTAGATGCGGTGTGTAGTACCTATAATGCATTGTGTGGGGTTCATGTGTAATAAGCCCTCAATAGTCAAGTGTGAACCAAAGCATAAGAGTGTGTCATTGGGTAATGACGATGCTAAAGTATGAATGAATATTGGTATGTTTTGAAATTGAATAATGCAAAGATGAGATATGAGTAGATGTTACAATGATGTATGCGTAAATGCTAAGAATGTGATGTAGTACAATGTAATAATTATAATGCAAGAATGAGGGATGTGTCTATGATGTTAATGTGATGAGGGGGATGTGTGAGTTACTATACCCCCAAGTGTGTGTGCAAAAAGATCATGTAAATTCATTGAGAAGATTGTCATCCTCTGGGTCAAATTCATATGGATAAGCATTGGTGACCTGATAAGCAATAGTGTCTAGTTGATCATGTAATGAGCCATTAAGGTGTAAGTTATACATGCCCATAACATACTCCTCATCGGTGAATGGAGGAAGTGGGCAACCATGTGCATACCAACGAGTGAGATTTTATGAATAGCCAAGAAAAGAACTATTGCATAGATAAAAACATGACCGAAAGGCATAGGAAATGAAATGTCTGTATGACTAGGATCTAATGTGCCTCCAATATAAGTAAGCCAAGATTCCCCTAATGTGAGTGGAGAAGAGCGATGGGGTACGTGATAAGTAGACCATAAGATGAAATACACACAAACCATAAGTGACGATAATATTGATAAAGCCATAATAGAGATGAGGGTCATGAGTAGAAGGATGAAGATCCTCAAAAGTGAAACCAAGATGAGATAAACCATCATGGGAATAGATAGTGATGTCACATGTAGGATCAAATGGAATATGTTCCCAATAGGATTCATTCATGAAGAGTGTGCAAGTAAATGGTGGGCGTGCTAAAGTAGGTGGTGCATGTGAAGGTGTAGGTGATAGAGTGACGTTCAGTCAATTGGATAGGCCCCTGATAAGGAATCATAGCAGTAGTAGTAGTAGGTGGCATAGAATAAATTGCATCTATCACACAAATGGTGTCATCAAGTGGTGGTAAGTGAGGTGGTTCTTCCCTAGGTTGGGGATCATCTGTAATATCTATGTGTGGGATAGGAAGATTAGTATTAGGATCCCGGTCGTAATATTGGAATGGATCACGGTCATGAAAAATGGTGTACTCCATGTTCTCATGTAATAATTTGACACAATTATGTACAATGGAGGTGACACTTGCATGGCATGAAGCCATGGCCTACCAAGTAGACAATTGTAAGAGACTGGAAAATCAACAACAAAAATATAGTGTGGATAGTTTTGGGACCAAAAGTGATAAAGGCAATGCAATGTGACCGTACTGAGGACATGCATAACCATCATAAGCACACAGTGAAATACTATATGGACTGACATCGTGAGCGGTAAGACCTAAAACCTCGAGGAATGACATAGGACAAGAGTTAATTTCAATTTTGTTATCAATCAAAGTATGCTTGATAGCTACATTATGAATGTGAGATATGATATGCAGTGGTGGATCATTATCAAAAGTGTGAACATCAACGGGAAGATTAGAATTAAAAACTAAGTGTGAAGAGAATGCATCAACAAAGGCTTGATAAACTGAGTGAGATGCATGTCAGCATGAATACGAGTAGTAGAAAGAAAATGTTGGACTCTATGCAATAAATCTGTGATTTGAAAGTAAATAATTATTGATTTAGATACTCATGATGACTTAACCCTAGGATGCCAATGAATGAAGAATCTATAAGCGTGAATGATCGAGTCGGGTTCACTAAAATGATTAACTAAAATTAAAAAAATATGTGATATGTGGGGATAGTTAATCTAAGCTATGAACATTTGTAAATAAAGTAAATAAATGCCATAAGGAAGTATGTAAATGACCTAAAAAATATGCAAGAGTAAATGCTAACCCTAATGTGCAAGAGAGAAGAGGAAATAACTCATTTGAATAATAGATGCTCGCAGGACTATGTCGTAGAGGTGACTGAAAAATTTGAAGCAAGAACACTATGCAGAACCTCCATAAAGGATGGATCTAGATTGATTCCTAGATTTGGAGCACAGGAAGGGGCTGGGCACCTACGGATGCTTTGGTATGCCAAATGGGTGCCTTGGTCTACGTAAAAGCTCAAACCGATCTTCATTAGTTCGGTAGATGGTCTAAAACCCTCATTATCTGTCACATCATATTGTTGTCTGTGCTAGAGATGTCGCCAATGATCCAAGATGAATAGAAATAACTGCAAAACCCTAAACAAGCATCAATCCCTAAAAAGAGAAAGATGTAAATGAATGGATGCAGTGAACTCGGCTACACAACAACGGTGGACTTACTAACCTGAGTTTTGCACTAAATTTCATACCCAAATGTAGTTCTTGTTAGTGTGTGCATGATGTGCCCTAGGTGCTCTTGTGCGGTTGCACTTTGTAAAGTAGTGATCAATATTTAAATGTAATAAATGTAATAAAATGTGTACATGGAATAGAATAGAATCCCCCTATGAAGTGTGATGTAGATGTCTTAGCCTTGTGCCTTGATGATAGAGTTATGGGGATGCAAGTGATCTCAATGCAATATATGGATGCAACTCTAGATGGATGATAGTAGCGAATGATGTTAGGTCCCTCTTTATGGTCTCATAACTTTATATTTATAGGGTTCTCTTGGTCTAATTTTATAATTAACCCGAAATGGTGACCACTAAACAAATATGAAGCTAGAAAGATCTTGAAAGATGTCGGGAACCCCCGATCTCAAAATCGCATCAAATCTAATATGGGCCTTAGTAGGCACTTGATTCCCAACAAAATACCACCTAACGGCCCTCATCTATCTCTCCATATTCTTTACAGCCATGACGTGTACCCTCTTGCCAACAACTGGTAATCGCAGTATGAGATATACATCCTCTAGTGTGATTATCATATCACATGTAGTAGCAAAACGCACAAGTGTTCACACACCATCTCTCGCACAATGTTGTCAACATGGGAATATTATGGGGCGCATCTCCCATACTCACTATGTGCCATAGGCCGGCATGGTCCATAATCTCCCAATCATCATCTGATAAACCCAACCCAAGCAAAGTACTCAAATGGAAACCACCACGAAACTCCCTCGAATGGATATCCTTTGTCTGACACCAAACAACAACAAAGAGCACGTTAGAGCACTATACATATGCAGACATCACCACTTATGACATCAATACACATAAAATTTCACATTTGCATCACTTAGGACAAAAAATAGACTACTTGTACCTGGGCTCCCAGAAGCAGGACTGGGGCACCCAGGAAAAGGATGTCAACACCCAAGTCTGCGTGCTCTTGTCCTAAAGGTCATTAACGCCTTCACCGCTCTTGTCTAGGTCCAACACATCGAGAAAAAAATACCACAATTTTGTAAAAATTAACTAAGAATGACTACTACACACATACATTTTGAAAAAAATCACACTTACCAACTTCGGTAAATGACGTGATGCCACGACAAATTCTGATCTCGAATTGGTTAGGTCGCAATGCTCTAACGTGTGGCATCTTTAAACACTTAGAGCTCACTCTCACACTCATGCAAAAGACAAATGAGTTGATTAATCACTTTTTCACTTTACTATTTATAGTCACTTTCATTATTCACTCTATTATGGTCATACACAAACATTTACTACTCAACTAATACACGTCACACGATTTTGCTAATATCTTGAGCATTTTTACTTCGATTTCTATCCCATTTGTGGCATTCTCTTCATAATTTTTTTGTTGTTGTATCGTACACATGATGCACATGTTATCTCTCCACATTATCTTTCACTTGGTCTACACATATTTTTGGCAATATCTACCATACATTGTCTATTAACGGGCTTACTTTCGGCATAGTGTTCATTCTCATTATCACTTCCCATTTCACCAAAAGGGGGCATACAATTGGGGTCATCCTATAATTCCCCTTACACCACTACATGATCGTTCAACACTTATAATTCATCATTTTTGAACATTTACTAATACACCATGTGATATTTCATCATTTTCTATGGATTCCCACCAATGAGCTAACCTGGGGGAAATAAGCGTAAAATATCTCTATGAGTAAAATAATCAAAACAAACAATAAATCAACCAATCAAATACGTTCAAGTCTCTAACAATTGAAATCATACCATTCAATCGATACAATACAACACATTTGGCCTCCCAGATGACCTAACTTGGGAGTTACATTCGTTACTTTCCCAGATGACCTAACATGGGAAGTTATTCTACATTTTGTGTTTACTTCCATATGACCTAACTTGGAAGCCATCATACATTGCGGTGACACCCTTGGAGTGGGGAAATGATACATCATTTCCTTTCCTATACTGCTCTTATATGGGTTAACACGTTTGATCGAAATATTTGGATCCAAAATCATTGAAAATTTGATCTGTGTCCATCTGCAACAACTAGATCTTTTGAGGATTTAGTTAAAGGTTGGAGAATAATGCACCTTTCTCCCTACACTCTTCCTCTGGTGGCAGGATTCCCAAATCCTTCAATTTTTTGTACACATGCAATCGGGTTGGGAACTAATCACTCCCTACCCCATCACATCATCATCATACAACATTTGAAATCATCAATCATTCAACATTATAATCATCACTCTCATTTAGTGCACTTCATCGTGGTTTTTCCTTTCTCGCTACATTGTATGGATCAACACGTTGATCCATGGTTTGTCATGTTATATGTTCTCATTCGGCATGCTCTTCTACCACATCTGTGAGTTCTTCTACAACATGGTCTTCTCTAGATTTTTCTCAAGTACGCATCTCTAACTACTTTATGTTATCGATATTTCGCTCACCAACATAAAGTGGGGAAAATGTAGACACCAAAAAGGGGCAAATGTAGACACCAATTTTTGGTATAGCCCCTCCGTCATCTTGCGTTCATGTAATTTCCTATCTCACCTTTATTTTTCCTAAATTTCAATAAACCTCATCATCTATTCAACCAAATTTAATTAATTATTAAATGGGCTCCATATAAACCCATTTAATAATTGACTTTTGGCATTATCCCCCATCTCTCACAAATTATTCAATCCATGGGTATTAATATACCCATCCGACACCCCTTTCTAAATTTCAAATGGAATCTATCATCTCACCTACCATGTCAATCATGCTCCCCACTCCATCTAATAATTCAAGCCATGGTCCCCACGTGATCACATCATATCTCTTAACTCGGGTTACTCTACCCAACCCTGGTTACTTGTTAACCCCAATCTAACCTCACATCAAGCTATAAATATGGGTTTTCCCCATATTTCAATGGAGAGATATATTTTTCAAGAAGACCTGGAGAGACCTAGGCCCAGAGAAGAGAAGAAAGAGCTTAATTAAGTTCTGCAAGTTTGAGGGAGAAATCTTTGCCATAGTTTTTATCTTACCATCTTGATGCCTAGTTCATCTCCATAGCAGAGCACAAGCTAAGTTCCCTCGTCATTTTAGTTACTTGTCATTTTATATTCCATTATTTTTGCATGATAACTATTGTTCATGATCTATTATTATCTTGTCTGACACGGGGGTTGACATCCTCCAAGGGAGTTAATATCCTCTTGAAACTGACACTGTCTAAGCAACCCTCGCATATTGTGATCAAATCTTATCTATTTCAGTTTTGCAAATTTAGCTTCTTTATATCATGCATCTATCTTATTTGTGCCCGTAGATCCACATCTGCATCTGAGGTCCTAAGCCCTCCATCATTCGAAGTTGTTGGTGGCTCCCAGTATCGGCCTTCACCCCACTCGAGAACGAAGTTTCTGTACAACAACTACATTTGGGCACTATTCGCATCACGCACTACATAGGAAGGGGAGTATTCATTCTATTCCATCCATCATTTTACAGTTTATCTAGCTATTTCCACGATATCTCTACGTCATTGGTGCTAGGGAAACCTAGGCACATTATTGCACACATAAGCACATAGAACTACATTGGGTCTTGAGATGTAGTGAAACACTCAGTCATAAGTCCATCCATTTGGAAGTTGAGGATGGTCTGACCCCTTCATTTGCATCTTTCTTTTTAGGGTTTGATGCTTTGTGTGGGGTTTTGTAGGTGATTATTCATTACAAGTTTGTGACAACATCGAAGTAAGTACGACATTCACCCTACCAAAGGTGAAGTACTGCGAATACCTAGCAACCATATCAAGATCATATTCCAAGTTGTTTCACAGACTAGGGCACCCAAATTTCATATCACGGCACCCACTGAGCCCTATCCCTCTCTAGGTGCCCCCAGTCGGCCAAATCTACCTCTTGATATTTTCTTAAGATTATTACAGACACTATGCTCTTCCATTTCATCACTTTGTTTAGCTTAGATCACTGTGAGGTAAGTTAAATTTAGGTTAGTACCTTTCCCTTTCATTTTATTTTATTTTTAGTTACTAAATAAATTACTTAGCATTTACATTTCAGTATATTTCATTTATTACATTGTTGTGCTCTTAGATTCTTAATAAAATTCAAATTTTATAGAATCATCTACAATAATCGATATAAGCAAGAAAGGGTCTCAAACACTCTAAATGATGAGATTTCACATAAAAAAGAGGGGCATATTAGGAAAATCAATCTATCAGCTATGAGGAAACCATTTCTAATCAGATATTTGGCTAGTTTAGAGCCATAGAAGGAGTTTTCATCGGTTGTAATAATTTAGGAGAGCGTAAGAAAGAGCTTGATTCGCAAAAATCAGCCCTGACATCTATAAAGACATAGTGTGGATCCTGTAGAGGTGTTCATTCTTTTATGGGCTGATATTTTGAGCAAATCAATGGTGCAAACCATGTCTACACTTATACCATGTGATCTAGTTGTAAAATTGATCTCATAGACACACTTTCTGAGAAAAATAAGTTATTTCTCCTAACCAAGTATATGTAGTCACAAAATCATGCACTTCTTATTATTATTATACCGTCAAGTATGTTGTTTTATGTATGAATCTTGCATTAAAAAAATCACTAATAACCCATCCCATTGACTAGTTGTCAATCTTTTTGGTCTTTGTTGTTATTTGTCTTACACATTCATCACTTACTCGCACAATTCCGGTTAGGTTTTAGGGGCTCTTATCTGGCATAGTTCTTTGAGTTGTCGTCTCTAGTCTTTGTCAGGGTGCCAGGGCGCCCTGGTCATGATTTTTAGTGCCCTGGTCCCTATCACACATGGTTTTAATTTGAACATTTGAGGTCAGTCTTTATGGTTTTCTCTCCCATCTCTCTAGGTACTAGTTAGTATGTCGGGTCATTCATGTCAAAATTTGAACAAGAGATCCCTATATAAACACAACATACATACTATCTTAAGAGCGTATTATTTCTACTAAGGGTTAGCTATCTACATAGAGAAAGGGACTACATTTGGGCACTATTTTACATCACACAATGCATAGGAAGGGGATTCTATTCTATTCCATCCTCCATTTTGCATTTTATCTAGCTATATCCTGCTACTTTGGCATCATTGGCACTAAGGCACCATAGGCCCATTATTACACACACACACATAGAACTACATCGTGTATGATATATAGTGTAGCGCTCAATTAGTAAGTGCACCATTGTGGTTGTTGAAGACAATCTGACCCCTTCATATGCATCTTTGTTTTTTAGGGGTTTGATAGTTGTCTTGGGGTTTTGCAAGTCTCTCCTTCATCTCGATTTACTGTGACATCCAACGCAGTTCAGTGAAGCTAGTACGATAGGAAGAAAACATAGGCGATCACCTAGTGACACCTCAGAGGAGGGTTTTAGGCCATTTAGAGAGCTTGGATCTATACTTTCTTAGGCTTATGTGTGGTTGTTTCCTCCTCCTATTCATCTGGTTTTCTTTGCGACACAGTCCCACACCTTCATCAAATCAGCTAAGGACTTCTTAACCCTCTCTTGCATATTAGGTTTTTACATTTCTATTTACTTATTTTTTGGGTCATCTCCTTTATTTATTTAGATATTATTCTTGCTTTGCATGGCATTATATTAAACTAGGATTTCTTTTTTAGTTTAATCATTTTGGTGAACCCGTAGATTAGAACATTTTTCCCTAGGATCCACAAAAACCCTAAATGGCTAAGGATAGCTCATCTTCTTCTTGATTCATCATGCCTCATGTGAGTGTTAATCCCATCTATGATGAGGCCACCATTGCTAAACTCACTGCCCTATATCGTGATGTTACTATGCCAGATCATATTCAACAAAATCTCTTAGCCCATGAATGTCATGTACCTACTAGCTTTGAAAATTCTACTATTGGCATTGTTTCTAATCCAATGAGCTTCACTCATTGTACACCATGTTATACTGATTAGCCATGACCCTCCTTTGACATTTCCAAGGAATTTCTAGATGATTCTCTTATTGATTTCATGCTTGGTCTTGAAAATGGTACATTTGTGCATATTGATTCTCCTCCTAGTAAGACCACTACTATAGCTACATCTCATGATTATCCTATTTCTGATATTGCTTCTCATAATCCATCATGTACTAATTTACATACTCCTTCATACTATGTCAATGATCCAATTGATGACATGCTTAATAACATATTCATATATGAGTCTCTATCTGATTCCAATGAAGCCTTTGATAGTCATGATTCTACTACTCTACATATTGTTGAATGTGAGTCCCCCGCTCCTTTATCATCTTCTCCTAAGGTTGTATCTAATATTGTGCATGAGTCACCTCCATCCATCACTTCATCTACTCCTACCACTTCACCTCCACCTATCACTCCATCTCCATTTGTCATTTCATCTCCTAAGGATGTTTGATGCTAGTCCTACCCCTTTTATGGATGTTCCATGTCCTTCATCACATATATCCTCTTCGACACCCACACCTAGTGTGCCTTTAGTATCGGAATCTCCTTTGTCTCCTCTAGACGTACCTATGATTACTCACAATGGAAAGTTACAACCTCTGCATACATTATTTCCATCTTCTATTATCCCTTTAGAAGACATCTTGTCTCTCATTCATATTGTCGTCAATTACAATCTCAAGTTCAATCACTCACATTAGAAAGCAATGCCACGATACGATTCCATTGATAACAACTCATTGCATGATAACTTTATTCCTAAGAAGATCCATAACTCAACATTTCCTAAGGATTTTATCATGCCTACCTTTTTATGTTTTGATGGTACTAGAAATCCTTGCCTACATCTCAAACATTATCATATGGCTATGGCTTCATATTCTAATGATCAATTATTGCTTAAAGTCATTTGCCATAGTCTTACCAATGACGCTTTTACAATGGTATACTCACCTACCATTTGGATCTATTAGCACATATCATGAGATGGAGGAGGCTTTCCTCCATCGCTTCATCATCAACAATGGCCCTAGAGTTACCTATGATCATCTACCTACTTTACATCAGGGAAAAATAGAACCTATCATGGACTACATCTTATGATTCAATGCTTGTATGCACCAATTAGTATTTCAACTTATCGATTTATAGAATTGATTTATCTTTTGTCATGGCTTAATTCAAGCACTAAAGCAACGCTTCATGATACGACACATTCAAATCATTCACACTTCTATGCTATAGAGTTATTGATCTAGAACAAGACCTCCTTGCCACACATGTTATAGATCCTCCACCTCTAGTTACTACTACTACACCATCTAGTTCTTCTCCATTACCATCGGTTGAGCATCCCACACGATCTCCATCTCCTCCTCATAAGCAAGCTCAACCTATTACATCATAGAAGTATCCTTCTTCTCCTTCTCCGTGACAAGCTACACCTCACTCTTATACACATGTTTCACGTGAGCCATTGCATTTCTCTCATCATGCTCAACCACATGATGTCTTGTGTGTTTTACTCAATAATTTTTAATTCTCTTCCTTCTAACCAACATCATCCACAACATCATTTACAACATCAGCGTGATCAACCATATTGTAATTATCACCATATCAATGGCCATAGGGATAATGATTTCTTAACCCTTCACAATTTTTGCAATAATTAGAGGATAAAGGCATCATCTCCTTTGGATCTTACTCACATGAGAAGTCTATATATCCTCCTCATCAGTGACCTATTACACCAATTCAGTTGGCTCCTCCATCTAGTACTAAGGTTATGGTTCGTCCATCGCCACAAGTCATCACTCATACACATTCTCCACCACATCCTTCCACTGCTACATCATCTCATCCATCACATCATGTTACTACTTCACATTGACTTCCACAACCCTTGACATTCGCACCTCCACGCTGCTCCATATGACATTCATTTTGGCTAGTATGCTCACGTTGCTTCCATCCCACGCGCTCCCCCACTTCACGTCACCTCGTTCTTTGGTAGGTGATTTTATCACCTCACCCCCGCAATGATGCACTCATGTTCTTATAGTTCTTACATGACTATTGAGGGATCTATTACAATAATAACCTCTCTTCACACGCTTTATCAATTCATCTAGCGCACTCTATCGAATCATTTCCGATGACACACTCTTACATTACATGGTTCATTCTTGATTGTTGAGGGGTCTTATCTAAATGAACCTCATCATCTATACGCTAGGGGGCATCACTAATCTTCTCCCCTATCTTCATCTTACTAACATACACTTCATTACACTATAATGACTATATCATACTTTTACACAACAATTGATCATTCATCACAATTTCATATTACATACATCATCTATTATCATCTACACTATATCATCATCACATTACGCATTAGTTATCATCATGGACATAAAAAGTGCTCTAGAAAAGCCTCGGGTAAGTGCAAGAAGTTGGTGCGACAATTTCATGGACATAAAAACACGAAATTCTAGAACTGCGATCATAATTTATATACCTGATCGCACCTATTCTAGGTTTGTCGTTTCGAACCTAGAACCGCGAGCGATTATAAACCGCGATCGTGGAACTCTGAGACAAAAATTAGTAGTCCCGCGACTCCTTATTTTCCCCATTTTTCATTTCAAACCACAATTTTTCCTAGACGTTTTTCACTCGAGCTTTGAATACCACCTCAAAATTGCTCATCGGACTTCTGGATAGCGATAGATTCAACCATGCCACCAAGAAGAGGAGGTAAGCCCCGATTTTAATCATTTTTTTTGCATTTTAGGTTTTTTTTTGCATTTTAGGTTTTTTTGCATTTTCATGGGTTTTTTGAAATGTTTGTTTATGTATACAATTTTCTTGTTTTATCAGTTGGTTGTGCAAGCTCAAAATCGTGTAAACCGTCAAAACATTCCTCAAAACCCAGAACATTCCTCAAAACCCTCAAACATTCCTCAAAACCCTCCTCAGAACATAGATCCGCCTCTGTGGCTCATTGTCCCCCTTGAGCAGCGGGAACACAAGATAATATCATTGGAAGAATCGAGAAAATAAAATTGTCATTGAGAACCTAATTGGACTATAAGACAAAATCATGCTACAAATCCATCGCGTGACTTTGCTTGATACATTTGCAAACATTGATTGGCGAAGTCGAGTCCATGACTTGACCAAATACATAGATGGAATACCTTTAGAGGTGATTGTAGGTGGTGGTATGCGGATAAACTATCCCATGCGGCCGTAAAAGACAAAAAAATTGGAAAAGACCTCATTTGTGCATTATTTACCGACCCTAGAACCAATGCCCCCTTGTAGTTACTTGCAAATGGTTCCCAATCCATTGGTGCCACGATGACCGAATCAAAAACAATTTTTGGGACCGATGGTGGATGGTTTTTGATTATCCACCATGCAACAACAATGAGGTTCCTCTTTATTTTTTGAAGAAATTATATTGCGAGTTCGTGCTCAATGAGGTCCCGAATTATTTTGACTTTTCGACTTTTTTTGGTCGAGGAGGTGGCTCTGCACAGAGTAGACCTGGTGCACGCATAGGTCAACCTAGGATCCCCCATGCCCCAAAACCCCCACTTGCCTTCAGTTATCCCTCCTACAGTGAAGGAGGTTGTGGAGATTGATACATTGCATGCATTGAGGGAGCTCACTGACACTCTGACCCAGCATAGTGACCAGATTGCATCTGGTGATGTTGGTGGAGGTGCCAGTTCTAGCGCACCACACCACTGTGGATCATGTGGTGCCGTATGCACTGCGGGTGAGACATCATTTGTTGGTTCACAGGATTTCTTTTCTATAGATGAGATGTTGGGAATGTTTTGGGCTGGTGCCACTTGATATTGGTCTTTCACGAGGTAAATTTCAAATAAATATAAATTATATATATATATATATATATATATCTGATAGTTTAATTCACATGTTTGAGATATATATATATATATATATATTTGATTGTACGTCATGTACATACATGTAAAAAACTAATTTTTTATTTTATTTTAAATAGCAAGAGTCGGTGAAGGAAACATCGGCGTCGACATGCTAGCTACTGTAGTTGGGCGTGTTTCAAACGTAAGTTTCAAGTTGTACAAACTTACATTTTTAATTTCATTTGATTGCACTAGATTATTATTATAATGTTTCACGTGTATGTTGTACATATTAATATGTTTCTCTTTTATACATAGGAGCCTAGCGGGTCATCATCTGCTTCTGAGGGCGAGGCTCTCTTGGCATGCCTCACATGAGTTTTACGCAGGTTAGTAAATCTCTTTACACTTTGTTTCTAATTACTGGAAGTTCACGTGGATTACATGCTTTGGACCTCTGTTATGTGGTGCACAGTCATGTAGATTTTAATATTGATTTGTACATGTTTTTTGTATAGCTTATGACTGCTAGAGAGACTCCTCCATATACGGTGTGGAGGCTTCTTGTAGATATTTGCCATAGCATCTGTAGATCCACTAACTGAGGTACAATTTTTCAAATTTGTTAAATTTTGGAGGTTCATTATTTCTTATTACTTAAATCTACAATATCAAATTTTGTATGTATGTGAAATATTTAATTTGAAAATTAATTATTTGTATGTAGCTTACCCCTCGTGAGTCTATTGTTGTCTGCGATGCGTCAACAACAAATTGATAGGGATCATGACATTGCGGTAAGATTTCACATGCATTTTAACTAAATTGTACAAGTTTCTAAATTTTGAATGTATTTTAAAATTTTGGGTGTTAAAAACTTGTTGTTTATGAATGTGCAGGTTAGGTTGCAAGGCATGCTTAGAGACACCTAGGACCACACGGATGAAATCCGTAGTGGCATCTCCCTCCACTACATCCCCAGGTCGTGGACGTGCTACTTCTAGCAGGGCGAAGAGAGGGAAGATGTTTCATGAGTAGATTCATAGTCCACCTGGATGTACATAGATATATATATGGGCCATCTGGTCCTAGTGAACATGTTTCTTCATATAGTCCATTGTATATATATAGCCTTTTATGACCACATGTGGTCCCATATGTACATTATGACACACTTAGTTCGAGATGTACACATACATTATGAACTTATGTATATATTTTCAGAGACGTGCATCTGGAGCACACTTTGTTTGATTCTTATATATCCATGTGTGTTGGTTTTCATAACGATAAATTTGAACTATATATGTTTGATTTGATTTCATTGCATGTATGATATCCTTCTATGTATGTTTTCATAACCATTTAAATTAGTTCTCTGATATGTATGTTTGATTTAAATATTTAATCATGTCTTCTTGTATTTGGATTGAGATGAAAATTTTTTCATTAGATTAGGTATTTTCATATGGTTTCCTGCTTCAAATTTCAAGTGTTTTCGATCTCTAGAATTGCAAGGATCTAAAAAGGCAAGTTTTTTCTCTGAAATTTTAAATGGGATGCTATAAAAAATTAGGGTACCAATGGAAAATATTTTTAGATCATCTTAAGGAGTTCATGAGTAGAAGTTACGGGCAAAATTGTAGGGGAAATGGAGCAAAAATGAAGGAGATATGAGCAAAAATGTGATTTTTGCAATAGGGTTTCTTGAAAATTTAGTAGCATAACTAAATACTAGCAGCAATGAAGGAAAAGGAAATATTAAAAAGGGATTAAAAAAATGGCTAAGTGTATGTTTATACTCACCTCTTAACATTAACCTAGCTAACTCACCTTCTAACTCATCCTTGACCATTACTGGATTAACCGGGTTACATGGCATGACGGGGGTAGGGTTCTGAAGCCTTAAGTGACAAAGGGACTTAAAGGGGTGATAATGTGAGAAGGGGTTAAGTATTCATGAGAGGGGGCAACATAATCAAGTTGGGGTGCTGAGGAATTGAATACCTAGTGAGAATGTTACAAGCCTTAAGTGACGAAAGGGAGAGATTTCATGTGGTGGTGCATTCTGATGTCCCAAGTTGAAAAGGGTAAAAATTTGATAGTAAGCCCTTATTAGTATTCTTAGGTTCCACCCATCGCATGAAGAATCCTCCTCTAATGAAGAATCAACTCATGTCTTCCTCCGTGGAAGATCTTGAATGATGAGGCTTTTCCATAGACCATCTTGTTGAATCTGGAAACTACAAATGAAACTTTCTCATCTTCCAAGATGTTCACATGCTCCAATGTGTTGAGTCAATTCTTAGGAATGGCATTGATATTTCCACATTGACTAAAATATTTTTCATTTAACTCTTCATAGGATTCTAGAGATATAACCTATGATCTCTACAAGGGCTGAACTAAAGTATTGACTATTGAAGGAAAGGGTCACAAATATTTTCCTGAACCAATTCTTAAAATTTGAATCCTGAAGATTCTTCATGTGGAATTATTCTCCTGAGAGAGAGGAGTACCAAGCTCATGCATTCTTGTGCCAAGATCTTCAAAAAATTTTTGATACATTCTCCTCATGGGATTCAAAATCAGAAATGGCTTCTTTTAGAGCATCAAACCTCTAGGTGATGGTATGGGACAAAATGTCATACAAGTTCTCGAGTCGAGATGAAAACACACTGAGCTCACGAGGAATGAGAATCAAAATTATTCATCTCACTCGCAAATGGGAGATTATTTTCCCAATGGAATTTCTCTTTCTTGATCTCAACTCTATTCTATTGATTTTCAAAAATATGACCAAGAACAATCTAAACAAAGAGATAATCTCGGGAAATAGATCATGTTCCCTTTTGAGGATCATGCTCACCATGATGGTCACATGTCCTTCTTTGCAGTATGAATGCTTGATCTTGCTTGTTGGTGGGGGTTGAAGTTTCAGATGGGAGACATTGCTTGATTTGAGGCGAGAGATGATTAATCTCATGCGATAAATGATGGCACTTATGAATAAAGGTCCTCACACATGTGTTCCCTTAATTGTTTGATGATTTACTTATACTCCTAATTCTGTGTCTAGTGATCTGTGATGAAGAATCCTATTACAATGCAAAAATAATGAGCATGTAAGCACATAGTTGGGGGTAGAGAGGATGGAGAGAGATCACCACAACAACATAGCTCAAGAGAGAAAAGCAAGGATAGTGATGAAGCAGGTCTAAGAGGAGGAGAGGCAAGTCGAAAGAGAAGCAAGAGAGATGGAAGGTAAACAAGTGACATTGAATGTTTTGAGTCTAGGAAATGAACGGAGGGTGAGAGTGAGAAGTCATGCCTCGGGATGTCGTGGCACGAAGCAACTATGCTTTGCATGCACATCGGGTGGCTAGGTGAACACTAGAGGAGGTGGTGTTTTGGTGTGTGACAAGGTCGTTGCTTCCGGGCTACTTCGTTCGGGCGTAGTCCTTAAGAGCCCTGAGACCAAAATATCGTTCAACTTCGACGGGTGACTACTCGGACTCCGTGGCACCTAGAGACACCTTGTCTTGATCGACACCTTGGTGTAGGGACCCTCTACAAAATCCTCTCTCATTTTTTTCCTTCTCATTTTGGTGCTCTCGTTGCCCTATTGTTTGCAAATGCACGAAATAGTGCAGTTGGAGCAAGTGATTGGTTGTCAAACACTATATTTTACAAACGGTGGGTCATGGCACCAAACCAAATGCTATGCTTAAAACATCGGGTGGCTAGGTGAATGCTAGAGGAGGTGGTGTTTTGGTGCGTGACAAGGTCGTTGCTTTCGGGCTACTTCGTTCGGGCGTAGTCCCTTAAGAGCCATGAGACCAAAATATCGTTCAACTTTGACGGGTGACTACTCGGACTCCGTGGCACCTAGAGATGCCTCATCTGATCTGACACCTCGGTGTAGGGACCCTCTCTAAAAATCCTCTCTCATTTTTTTCCTTCTCATTTTGGTGCTCTCGTTGCCCTATTGTTTTATGAAATGCGTGAAATAGTGCAGTTGGAGCCAGTGATTGGTTGTCAAACGCTATATTTTGCAAATGGTGGGTCGTGGCACCAACCAACTATCTTTGCAGCACATCGGGTGGCTAGGTGAATGCTAGAGGAGGTGGTTTTGGTGCGTGACAAGGTCGTTGCTTCTGGGCTACTTCGTTCGGGCGTAGTCCCTTAAGAGCCCTGAGACCAAAATATCGTTCAACTTTGACGGGTGACTACTCGGACTCCATGGCACCTAGAGATGCCTCATCTGATCAACACCTCAGTGTAGGGACCCTCTACAAAAGCCTCTCTCAGTTTTTTCCTTCTCATTTCGGTGCTCTCTCTGCCCTATTGTTTTTAAAGCTTGCGCGAAAATAGTGCAGTTGGAGCTAGTGATTGGTTGTCAAACGCTATATTTTGCAAACGGTGGGTCGTGGCCAAACCGACTATGCTGTCCACACATCGGGTGGCTAGGTGAATGCTAGAGGAGGTGGTGTTTTGGTGCGTGACAAGGTCATTGCTTCTGGGCTACTTCGTTCGGGCGTAGTCCCTTAAGAGCCCTGAGACCAAAATATCGTTCAACTTGACGGGTGATTATTACTCGGACTCGTGGCACCTAGAGAGCTCATCTCGATCAACACCTCGGTGTAGGGACCCTCTACAAAATCCTCTCTCAGTTTTTTCCTTCTCATTTTGGTGCTCTCGTTGCCCTATTGTTTGCAAACACGTGAAATAGTGCAGTTGGAGCCAGTGATTGGTTGTCAAACGCTATATTTTGCAAACGGTGGGTGTGGCCTTTACTGAACCCGACTGTGCTTGACACACATCAGGTGGCTAAGTGAACTAGAGGAGGTGGTGTTTTGGTGTGTGTGACAAGGTCGTTGCTTAGGGCTACTTCGTTGGGCGTAGTCCCTTAAGAGCCTGAGACCAAAATATCGTTCAACTTCGACGGGTGACTACTCGGACTCCATGGCACCTAGAGATGCCTCATCTGATCTAACACCTCGGTGTAGGGACCCTCTACAAAATCCTCTCTCATTTTTTCCTTCTCATTTGGTGCTCTCGCTGCCCTATTGTTTTTGAAATGCGTGAAATAGTGCGGTTGGAGCGAGTGTAAGGTTGTCAAACGCTATATTTTGCAAGCGGTGGGTCGTGGCACCAAGCCCGACTACTACGTGACATGTCGGGTGGCTAGGTGAATGCTAGAGGAGGTGGTGTTTTTGTGTGTGACAAGGTCGTTGCTTCGGGCTACTTCGTTCGGGCGTAGTCCCTTAAGAGCCCTGAGACCAAAATATCGTTCAACTTGACGGGTGACTACTCGGACTCGTGGCACCTAGAGATGCTCTCTCATCGATCGACACCTCGGCATAGGGACCCTCTACAAAATCCTCTCTCTTGGTTTTTTCCTTCTCATTTGGTGCTCTCGCTGCCCTATTGTTTTTGCACGCGTGAAATAGTGCAGTTGGAGCCAGTGTAAGGTTGTCAAATGCTATATTTTGCAAAGCGGTGGGTCGTGGGCACTTGAGGCTATGCGCACATCTGGGTGGCTAGAGGGTTTTGTGCTGACAAGGTCATTGCTTTGAAGGGTGGCCAGGTGAATGCTAGAGGAGGTGGTGTTTTGGTGTGTGACAAGGTCGTTGCTTTCGGGCTACTTCGTTCGGGCGTAGTCCCTTAAGAGCCACGAGACCAAAATATCGTTCAACTTCGATGGTGACTACTCGGACTCGTGGCACCTAGAGCGTCTCGTTGATCGACCACTCTTGGTGTAGGGACCCTCTACAATATCCTCTCTCAGATTTTTCCTTCCCAGATCGGTGCACACGCGTAGGTATGGTCTTGTAAACACTTGGGGAGGAGTCGTTTTCAAAATTTCAAAATTTTTTTCAAAATTTACAACTTTTCAAAATTTACAACATTTTCAAAATTTACAACTTTTCAAAATTTACAACTTTTTTTTACAAATTTACAACTTTTTCAAAAACAACATTTTTTACAACTTTTTTACAACATTTTCAAAATTTACAACATTTTCAAAATTTACAACATTTTTCAAAATTTACAACTTTGTCAAAATTTAAATTTGTCAAAATTTACAACTTTTTCAAAATTTACAACTTTTTTTCAAACAATGAAAGCTTCTCTTAGCTTGAGAATTTAAAATTCTCTACTAATTCTTGACGACCACGTGAAGGTGGAAGCTTTTCTGGCACCACTAACCTAAACATAAAAGTGTTAGTCAAAGAAATTTAAGTTTCAAATCAAAACCATATACTATCTATATATACAAAATACACAAATTTAAAATAAAATATATTCAAACTTAAATCTAGATCTTTAAACTAAAAATATATATAATATATATATATATATATATTGAAAAGAAATTATATATACCAGACATGAGCATTGTAAATTCATTCCAATGAACCATCAGGATCGGATCTACTCTGAATAGCAGACAAGATTGCTTCATGATCTGACTCTCGAACCTTCCAAAGAATCTTGTTATTAGGCCTTCCTCGATATCTATACAGCTGAATATTTGTCGCTAGAACTAGATGCAAATATAAGAGTATTTTCTGTGTGTCTCAAAGTCTTCAAACACCCAAACAGAGAGGAGTTTTTAATGGATACCGTCGAAGCCAAGTTCCAGTAACTACCATTGACCCTGTAGGATACTCAATATCTTCGCCATCTATAATAGGAGAAGTCAACTTCTTTCTTTCCTCGATGCAATGACATAAGAAATAGTTTGTTCCTTCTTCATTGTCTTACATGTCAATTCTTTAAACACATGTCCTCTGAAAAAAAAAAGGTTGAACAACTCAAATTTAAATTACATATTAAAATTTCAATGGACATAACTCAATACAAAAATTAAATAAATAACCATAAATACCTTGTCACCAAAATCAAAATTTTGTCAAAGTCCTTGGATGTTACAACTTCATCTGAGAAACAAGTCGTAATGCTTGTGGAGGTTGATAACTAGGAAGCGGAGTTAGAGGCCTACAAATCCATCCATCCACCCATTCTTGTGAATCACACTCAGCAGTGACAAATTCGATACAAGATGCACAAAAACATGTCAACTTTCTTGTCCATACGGCCCACAAAGTAGCGTCTGAGCTACAAAATGAGTGCATATCACTGGACCCAGTGAGTGTCATACAATCCTCGTAGTTAGCAATTTGTTGTTCCTCTATCAACCAAAAATATCTGTGAACTGTGGAATTTTCTTGAGAACCTCGGGCCATGTTGTCAGTACACCATTCCACTATGCTCTTTGCATCTTTTAATTTAGCACCATCTTTGTACTTGACTCTTCTCTTGCAGAGCTCTTTTCACACATGCCCCCGCACCGTCATGCTCTCCTTTTCCATGTCGCCTCGGTGAAACTCAAATATGTTGCACACCCATCTTGGCGTGCATTCTGCTCATCGATAAAACATTCGTGCATTCTTAAACTGAGACGTGTAATTATCTGACCATATATAATGTTGTTTGAAGTGGATGTCCCTATCAGACAAGTTTCCATAAAATAACTGGAAACACCCTTGCACAAATTTAGTAGAATGAGTATGATCATCACTGATATAAAAGTGGTACTCTCTTAAAAAAATTTGATCATTCTCTGTACTATCAGGAGAATGTAGAAATGTTATATGCACAAAAATGGCAACTTGTACTGAGTTGTAATATTGCGATTGAACCTCCATTTGTGGTTGTAATGTGTAATTCTCTGCAAAATCGACCACTGAAACAATAGTACCAATAGGAAATGTGTCTTTGCATAGCTTGAACTATTCATCCAACCATCGAGCTCTATGTGTATGCCTCGCATACTCATAAACAATTTCATCCTTAAATTTTCTCAAAAATTAGAAAACAGGCATTTGTTCTGTAACTAGCTCACACCGTTTAGACTCTTTTCCATCTTTCATTTGGTATGCAACTGATTTATATTTATCAAACTCAACTAAATTATGTCTATTGTACCTTGATTTCTCATGGATGTAACTTTCCAATTTAGGTAATCGCCGCATGTCTTCTGACTTCCATCTAAACAATCACTATAAAAAAATTGTCAACTTCTTTTTCACAAAATATAGTAGGAATGAAATCCTGGAAGATATTGGTGGAACTTGAACACCACATTCCGATAACATAGTTTTAGAATGAAAATTAGAACGAATACGTAAAAATTTAGCATAATGCATCGCAAATTCAACATGTTGCCTACAACAACAAGTGGTGCGAGCGTGGTTGATTTTCACATAGAATGGTTTCAACATTTCAAAAAAATGTTGACTAATTTTAATTTCAGATTCTCTCTTGTTCAAACTTACGAAAAAAATTGAGTTTGAGTCATATCTAAGAAATGCTTTGGATGTGGTTCACGATTAGTAGAACCAACTCTCCGTTTTATAACATCTCTTGTATTAGGTGAAACTCTAGTGTTATCATGCCAAAATTTAATAACTTCTCTTATAGCATCAGAATTATTTTTGTCCTTACGCGGTGCTCTAGCAGAAAATGCCCAAAAATCGGCATTATTGAGTGATTGAAGGATATTACGTCTTTGATTGCTTTCATTAGAGTTTTTGATTAACTTATGACATTCGACTTGTTTTGCGTAATCAAACGTTGTTTTTTTATTGATTCACTTACAACACTAGTAGTAAGTACATGACACACAATATTACTATCCCTAGTGCATCTCTTGACACCAACAGTGTGATATGCATCATGAAGGTTTTCAACAATTGTAGAGGTTTGACCACGTATATTAGATGTTGTCAATCCTAAGGTGTTTAATGTAGGTCTCATTTTAATCAATTTCATCAAACTAACCAACAATTGACATCTTTGGGAATCATTTAAAATTTCAAAATGATTATCCCAAATTTCAGTGGCTTTTCTTCTGATTTGTCATTCAGAAAGTTTGTCAGACATTGGTTTCAAAATGTTTTCATCAATTTCAATAAAAAAATTAGGTTTCTTACGTAAAATCCTAGGAGGTGTTTTTGTCAAATTTTGCTTGTCTACAGTTTCAACATGAATTTCCTTATTCACATTTTCATTGTCTCCTTCAATTTCAACATTTGCTACATCATGAGTATTTAATTCTTCTTGACATTGTGGTAAAAACATCTTCATCACGAGTATTTAATTCAACTTCAACATTGACAGTAGAAACATTACCTGGTTCTTCATTGCTTACAATAGTTGGGGTTGAAGATGAACCTCTTCTTGATTCACGAAGTTTCCGCATTCGCTCAGCATTTTGAATTTTGTTGGCCTCTAATTCGTTTGGTGTTTTTTTACTTAATGACTTCCTTTTTTGACTTCATTTTTGTCTCCCATGATGTTTTGCTTCAGGTGATAAGAAAAACGTGCAGAAAAAGACATAGAATTTCATAGTAATTCATACGGTAAGGTCAGAGAGTAAAAATCACATGGTAATTTAGACATTGGGATGTGTGTAAATATGATTTATGAACCATGAGCGTGCTTTATAAACGTGATCATGGTTTATAAAAGCGCTCGTGGTTTGTGTTAAAAAACCATGATCGCGCTTTATAAACCGCGATCGCGGATCTATCTGCCGAACCTAAGCCTCGGAAAATCTTTGTTTTTCCCCAACCAAAGCTATGGAAGGTCATTATGAAGTGTAAAAGGTCAAAAAACCTCAAATCTGCTCTTCCAAAGACTTGAACCATGCTAAAAAACTGAAAACATTTCACAAAAATGGTGCCATCGCGTAGGGGAGACTCTTAGCTTCGTAGAAATATTGATTTTAAAGTGAATAGAATAAGATAAATATCATTTTATAATTTTTTACTAACAATAGGTCTTTAAGACATTTTTTCCCGTGAATGTTCATGTCTACGTTTAAGACTGTAACTTTTGTTTCACTTATCAAAATATGATAAAACTTATACCATCCCAAGTGTGGACAAATTCTATACACGTTAAAAAAAATATTTGATTTGATATTTTTGATATAGTTATGGCGGACAAACGGAAAGCGCTCCGTTTTCTAAATATTTTCAGACCACTTTCACGGAAAAAATCATAAAAAAAAATATTGCTAAAAAAAATACAAAATAAAATCCATCCCAAGATAGACAACTACATCTAACGTTTCACCAAAGGAAAAAAAAAAACAAGATTTGGTCATCAAAATGCGGGCAAATTTCTGATCTTATAAGTTTTTTGAAAAAAAAAAAAAACTAAGTCATATAATTTTAAGTGTTTAATATAGCTAAACTTGTCCATTTTTTTAAAAAAATAGTATTTTAGAAACTAGATTCCGAATGCTATGATTCATATTTATATAAATTTTTCTAATTTAGAGTGCGTGTATAGCTAATAATCCCTACAAGTTGAGATTTCGTTGTTTTTTTGCAATATGGCGTCCACGGATGACAATAACACAACACATTAGGCAATCATACCCATCACGTAAGAAAATAACCAATCATATAATAAAACTATCTAGATACTCACACTCTGCTATCGACGTTCTTTACATTGTTGGGGCATGTGCTTGCCCCTCCACTCCGCCTCCATGTGGTAATCTCATTGCATCCACAAATAATGGAAACAACAACACCATCGACGCGTTGTCCACCATGCATGGTATACATCAATACACTTTGCATCATCTACGTAATTGGCTTTATGGATTTATCGGCCTCGTTTGGCCCAAGAGGTACTAGCTTCTCTCTTATAGGCCCCAGTCTAGCTCCGGCCCTCGTAGGTTCTCTAATGGCTCGTAACCAAACATATGGATATGGAGCAACATCTTGGGCCATACCAAACTGTCGTGATATCTGCTCCACCTGAAATAACTCTGTCACACCTAGGAACCAATCCTCTAACCACATAGTCCTGTATGCATCGTAACTCTATAACATCCTCTAGCCATCCTCTATAATCTCGGTATGGCCTCCATATCATTGCCTCTGGTCCCATCCGATCTATCAAGGCTCTATAGGTATCAGTATCCATCCTCCACCCACGTACTCCAACCCATCTCCAAACAAAAAGTCTAGCCTAGCCCACTCTGCTCGCAGACCACCAACTAGCCTCAATCTTTGTTGTATGAGCTTCAGAGCCCATACATTCAATAAAGTAGTCACTCAAATCCCGCCTTCGTGTTGCTCCTATGTAAATATATAAAGATCTTTATATAGGTGGGCCAACACACATCGTGCCCAGGCATACCTAGTACCCTCCTCCTTTATCCATTGGAAAATATCATGCATCTTATATAAGATGCCCACACCACCTCCCTCCACTACGATCGATGATGCAATAACCACAACTATAAACTTTCGTAAGTGTGGAACCCTTGACCTCAAAATTGCATCCAAACTAATATGGGCCTTAGCAGACACTCGAGTCCCCATAAAATACCACCTAGTAGACCCTCATCTATCTCTCCATGTTCTCCACACAGTCATGATGTGTACCCTCTCCCCAACAACCTGAGTAACCATAGATGCGATATACATCCTCTAGTTTGATTGTCATCTCACTTGTAGGTAGCCAAAACATATAAGTGTCCACACACCATCTCTCACACAAAGTTGTCAACATAGGCATATTATGGGGCACATCCCCCATCCTAGCTATGTGTCGCAAGCCGACACGGTCCATAACCTCCCAATCATCATCCGATAAACCTAACCCGAGTAAAGTACTCAAATGGTGACCCCACGGAACTCCCTCGAATGGATATCCCTTTGCACAACACCAAATAACAACAAACAACACATTAGAGCACTATACATAGGCAAACATAAGCATTTACAACATCATTATACGTTAAATTTCACATTTACACTCCTCTGGGTGAATTCACACTTTCTAGACATGGATGCCAGGAGCCGAACACCAACGCCTGTGTGCGGGTGCTTCTATCCCAAGGCCATTAACACTTTAACCACTCTTGTCCAGGTCCAAAATATCGAGAAAAACAAAAATCACAATTTCACAAAAATTCCCTAAACATGACTACTACACACAGTTTTAAAAAAATCACACTTACCAACTTTGTCATACGTGACGCCAAGGCGGTCGCTACCATCTCAAAACAGATAAGTCATATTGCTCTCACTTGTGGCATCCTTACACACTCAGAGCTCACTCTCACACTCATGCAAAAGATAAATGAGTTGACTAATCACTTTTTCACTTTACTATTTATAGTCACTTTTCATTATTCACTCTACTATGGTCATACTTTACATTCACCACTCAACTAATACATGTCATCGATTTTACTAATATCTTGAGCATTTTTATTCCGATTTCCATCCCGTTTGTGGTCTTCCCTTTAGAAAATCCTCCTACCACCATATCATATACATGACACATGTGTTATTTCTCCATGAAGTTTCCATTTGCTTCGATATACACACAATTTTAACAATATTTGTTCTACATTATCTATTATTGAAATTACTTTTGGCTCGTTTCGTTCTCGTTATCACTTACCCTTTCACTTAAATGGGGGCATACAATGATTGGGGTCATCCAATAATTCCCCTTACTCCACTACAAAATCATTTAAAAACTCTAATTCATAATTTTTGAACATTTACTAATACATCATGTGACATTTCATCATTTTCTATCGATTCCCCCTAATGACCTAATCTTGGGGGCAACAAGTATAAAATCTCTCTATGAGTAAACCAATCAATCAATCGACCAATCAAATACATTCAAATCTCTAACAATCAAAATTACACCATTCAATTGACACAATACAACATATTCGGCCTCCCAGATGACCTAACTTGGGAGTTACATTGTTATTTTCCCAAATGACCTAACTTGGGAAGTTATTCTAAATTTTGTGTTTACTTCCAGATGACCTAACTTAGAAGCCATCACACATTGCGGTTACACCCTTAGAGTGGGGAAAGGAGACATCATTTCCTTTTCTATACTTTGCTCTTATATGGGTCAACACGTTTTATCGAAATATTTTGATCTAAAACTATGAAAATTTTATTTGAGTCCTGTCATGATAGTTATATCTTGAGGATGTAGTTAAAGGTTTGAGAATAACACACCTTTCTCCCTACACTCTTCCTCTGGTGGCAGGATGTCCAAATCCTCCGGTTCTTCATACACGCACAATTGGGTTGGGAATCGATCATTCCCTACCCCATCACATCGTCATCATACAACATTTGAAATCGCAATCATTTAACATTATAATCACCACTTTTGTCTAGTTCACTTCATCATGGTTTTCAATCTCTCACTACGTTGCATGGATCAAAACTTCGATCCATGGTTCGTCGCACTATATATGTTTGTTTGGCACATTCTTCTACCACATCTATGTGTTCTTCTACAACACGGGCTTCTCAGATTTCTCTTAGGTATGCATCTCTAACTACTTTATATTACCAAGAGATTTTTCTCACCAACATAAAGTTGGGAAAAATGTAGTCACAAAATTACGCACTTACAATTATTATTATACCACAAAGTATGTTGTTTTTATGTATGGATCTTGCATAAGAAAAGTATTTACTAATGACCTACCCCGTTGTCTGGTCGCTAGTCTTGTTGGTCTTTTTTTGTTTGTCTTACACTTTCGTCACGTACTCACATCGCTCGTCAATCAATTTTAAGGGAACATATCTATCATAGTTCACTTAATTGGCATCTCTTGTCTTTGATTAGGGCGCCTACATTGGTCATGATTAAGGTGATTGGGTCACACATGGTTTTAATTTGGACATTTGAGGTCATTCTTTATAGTTTTCCCTCCCATATCCCTAGGTACTAGTCGGCATGTTGGGTCATTAGTGTCAAAATTTGAACAAGATATCCATATATAAACACAACATACATAATATCTTAAGATCGACTATTTCTACTAAGGGATAACTATCTACATAGAGAAAGGGACTACATTTGGGCACTATTCTACATCACACACTACATAGGAAGGGGAGTATATTCTATTCCATCCACCATTTTGTATTTTATCTAGTTATTGCCTGTTATTTTGGCGTCATTGGTCTTTAAGGCACCTTAAGCACATTTTGCGCACACACTGACATAGAACTACACCGGTTCTGAGATGTAGTGCAACACTTAGTTAGTAAGTCCACCATTGTGGCCGATGAGGATAGTTTTACCCCTTCATATGCATATTTATTTTTAGGGGTTTGATACTTGTCTTAGGGTTTTGCGGTTCATCTCTAATTTACAGTGACATCCAATGTAGTTCAACAAAGTTAGTGTGACATGAAGCGAAACATGGCAATCACGTAGTGACACCTCATATGAGAGTTTCGAGGCCATTTCTGAGACGAGGTGCCCAAATATCATATCGGGGCACCCACGGGTGCCCTCATCCCTTCAGGGAGGCCTAGTCTAGTTAGAGAGATCGAATCTGTACTTTCTCAGGATTTTGTGTGGTTGTTTCCTCCTCCTGTTCATCTGGTTTTCTCTACGACATACCCCGCACCTTTGTCGAATTAGCTAAGGACTTCTTAACCCTCTCTTACATATTAGGGTTTTAAATTTCTATTTACTTAGTTTTTTAGATCATCTCCTTTATTTATTTAGTTGTTATTTATTATTTTTCATAACATTAGATTAAACTAGGATTTCCCATTTTAGTTTAATCAATATATGGGTTTGTTTAGCTTTCCTTTCTCTTTGTTTAGATTAGGAGTAGTTTAGGT
The DNA here is from genome assembly GCA_018340775.1 of Taxus wallichiana var. yunnanensis. Taxonomy (NCBI): domain Eukaryota; kingdom Viridiplantae; phylum Streptophyta; class Pinopsida; order Cupressales; family Taxaceae; genus Taxus; species Taxus wallichiana. Next base: position 531,246,552 of record CM031236.1, read on the forward strand.
TAGTTTACTTTCAATAAATGATTGCATGCACATTGTTTTTCCAGTTTTCTTAGTTAGTTTTTTTCAAAGAAGTGCTTGCATGAACATGTTTTCCTTTTGATGGAGAGGAATTTCAATGGTTTAATTTTAGAGGATACAAGTTGTTGAGAGGTATGCGACTCCATATCCCAATGTAGATGATTTCACGATCTCTTTGTTTAGTAGGCAAACAATCTCGTGATGTCGCCATAATGTTACCATAAATTCATGCACTTATGAATTTGTACCAAAAGGAAAAATATAAGTTTTAAGTCCATGTTAATTCATGCTAGTATTGGCACTAAAGATGAGCATGAAAAGGTGAAAATAGATCTCCCATGTGCCATAATGGGATAAAAGAATTAAAATAAAATAGAAAAGCAAACAACCGAGTCAAGTTTTGGTGTAGCAGCCCATAAAAAAGACAAATAAATAAAGGGAAAAGGCATCTCTAGTCCCAAATGCATAATAAATGAATAAAACAAAAAAGCTTTTGTCCTCTCTACCAAGCATGAAGGATGGAATTAAAATAAATATAAAGAATTGATGTTCCTTCTAATTTACGTCCAAGTGCATGAGGAAGAGACAAAACAGATAAGACAAAAGGATAAAGTGTGGAAAAGACAAAAGTAAAAGAGATAAAACATATAAGACTAAAGGATAAAGTATGGAAAAGACAAGAAAAAGAGACAAAATAGATAGCAAAAAAGAATAAAGTGTGAAAAAGCAAAAATTAAAAGAGACAAAACAAATAAGACAAAAGGATAAAGTTTGGAAAAGACAAAAAGAAAAAAGAGACAAAATAGATGAGACAAAAGGATAAAGTGTGGAAAAGATAAAATCAAAACGATAAAGTATGGAAAAGACAAAAGTAAAAAAGGACAAAATAGAAAAGACAAAGGGAAAAAGCAAATGAGACAAAAGGAAATATAAGACAAAGAAATTTTGTCCATGTATGGAAAGAAAGAAATTAAATAAATTACAATAGCGATCTATTTTAGGATGGAGCGTACTATATATGGGTGATTTTTATCAAATCATACACATACTCTTGGGATGTTTTGTTTAGTAATCCTAGCCTTTTTTGCACATATGAATAAAAAGTTCCTAGTGTCCCTTTCATATTATTGTTTTTATTTTTTCATTGTGTTTGATAGGATATTGTGTTGCTTTAGTGTGGAATCCAATCCCTTTACCATTGTCCTTTCTTCTAAACACTTGAATTAATTATTGAAAAGCTTAGAGTTGTGCAGGTGTGTGGATCTTTGATTTCCCTGTGTGTAGAAGTACATGCATGTGCCGAATTATTGGTGTATCACCCTTATTTCCTTTTCCCACATTCCTTCTCCCTTTTCCTTGTTAAACTTTACGTTTTTATGTAATTCACAAGGAACCGACCCTCTATAGAGGTTTACCTCGAGCACATAGGTTACCCATGACCTTAAGGTGTTTTAATTTTGTAAATAGGAGAGAGAGTACACACACCATTCTCATTCAAGGTATAACTTTGGTGTGAACAACAGGATCAAATGGAATGTGTCCCAATAAGAATCATTCATGAAAAGTGTACATGTAAAGGGAGGTGGTGTAGACGTCGATTGTGTATGAGAAGGTACGGAAGGTGGTATGATGTCCGATGTAGGAACATGCCCCTAGATAAAGAACCATAGTAGTAGTAGTAGCAGGGGAGGCAGAGATGTAGTTGGGACCGAATCTATCATACAAATGGCACCTTCAAGTGGTGGTAAATGTGGTAGCTCATCTATATGGGTTGCGGGTCATCAATAGTGTCAATTCTTAGAATAGGAAGTGTAGTATTTGGATCATGGTTGCAATATTTATATGGATGATGGTCATGAAGAATAATATACTCGACACCCTCATATAGAAATTTTACACAATGATGCACTATAGAATCAACATTTTACATGGCGTGGAGTCATGGCTACTGCAAAATGTGATTATTGAAGCGTAAAGTCAATGAAAAATAAGATTGCGTTGAGAGTTTTGGCCCTACAGTGATAGGTAAAACAATGTGACCTACGCATGGACAAATAGATCCATCATATGTATGAAGAGAGAGACATGATGGACTAACATTAGCATCTAAAAGACCAATCTTTTCAAGGAATGACATGGGACATAGATTGAGCTCATATCCATTATCAATTAAAATACGCTTGATACCCATATTATAAATGTGAATCATGATGTGCAAGGGTGGATCATTGTCAAAAATAGAGAGATATGTATGGGGATTAGACATGAAAGCAAAGATGTTGAGAAAATGCATCAACAAATGATTGATATCGAGTCTGCAGGTGCATATTGGCATGAATGCAAGTAGTAGTGAGGAGATATTGGACTCTACATCTTAAGTTAGGATCGCAAGAAAAAGCCATTAATTGAGATACTCATGATGAGAAAGCAATAAAGATCCTAATAGCATGTAGATCGAGTCGGGTTCACCAAAATGATTAAGCTAAAATGTAAATACACAAGCCTAATCTGATGTTATAGTAGCGTGAGTAAATGAATGCAATAATGAAATACAAAAATATACCAAATCAAACTAAGCAATAAATATGTAAACCCTAAGTGCAAAGAGAGAGTAAGAAGCCTTACCTAATTTGTAATGTTTTTGAAGGTGTACATGAATGGAAGCGAAAATATCTAAAGCACTGATGGTCACATGAAGCACAGAAAATTGCAAATCTAGACAAATAAGCTAGATTGGGGGGCTGCGGAGAGGGACACGGCACTGCGGGCGCACAGGTGCTAATTATATACACAGGTCTATGGAAATTCTCAGAAATTTCCAAATTCTCTGTGTTGCAAAATGTTTGTTGATGCTCTCCTTTTGTCATTACGGATTCACACAAAGATTGTTGGAGTCGCAATAAACTTGCAAAGAAGTATAGACCTATAAAACCCTACATAAACATCAAATCCTAAAAAATAAAGATGTAGAATGAGGGTTCAAACTGTCCTCATCTACCACAATGGTGGACTTATAACTCATTATTGTACTACATCTCGGACCCAATGTAATTTTGTGTATGTGTGCAAAATCGTGCCCTAGGTTGCTCTCTTGCAATCACACGCTTGGACAATGAAAGCAAGTAGCATGAGATGTAAAGAAATGTAATAAATATGTGCATGGAATTAAATGAACTTCCCTCTATGTAGTGTATGCAGATGAAATAGCCCTTGTGTCCCTTGCGATGGATTTAGATGGATGCAATGGAGCTCTTATATGCCTTGTTGGATGCAACCTTAGGTGGAAATAGTAGATGTTTAGTGTTTGGTCCTTTATTATGATGACATAACTTTATATTTATATGATTCCATTACTTGAATTTTGTAATTAACCCCAAAAGTTCGACTACCAAAAATATAAGATGCTCCAATGGCTAGAAATGACCCAAAAAGTGTGAGTAAATTACAAAGAGGATAGGAACACACATATTGGATGAGGCGCTTGGCGCTGGTGTCCTGATGCAGGTGATGGTGTCCCGGGATGACAAATCTTAAAGACTAAAAAGGTAGATTGAGAAAGTAAAGGTGTAAGGTGAAATTAAAAATAGAAACTAAAGAAATGTGGCCAAAGATATGGGTTAATTAGTATTGTTCTTACTTAGGAATCATATAAATAGTAGTATGTAATTAGGACTAGATAATTACCCAAAGTGCATGAATTTGTGTCTACATTTTCCCCACTTTATGTTGGTGAGTGGAAAGCTCGATAACATAAAGTAGATAGAGATGTGTACTTGATATCCATGTAGATCGACGCAGAAAACATTCCGAGGGACTAGATAATGCGTGGCATGATAAAAATGTGAAGCATGGATGCTAAGGAGGAGAAAATGTAAAAAAGTGATGAAAATGAACCTAGGGTGGAAGTGCATGTGTAGATGTCATGTTTTACCTATTGTTGATGTTTATGTGTGTGATGTGGATGATGTTGATTACCGCTCCCCATGACGGACCTATAAAAGAGAAGATGAAAAGTAATCAAATATGCATGTATATGTGTAAAAAGCATGTAAATGAGTATGTGAAATGAAAAAGTGTGAAAAAGGAACATGTGCACTTAATCCATGATGAGAAAAAGGGTGTAGAAAATATCTTGAAGATGATGTCGATGCACGAGTTTTTCAAGTGATCTCATGCCAATGTAATAAAAGACGTGTACGGAGAATTTTTTGATGTCGTTCGCTAACCTTTAACTTCTTCTCGTTGTGTAAAACACCACTGTAGATGGTGTGTATGTGCTAAGGACTCTCTTCCCTATAAAAGTTATTTTGTAAATGCCCAGTGCTAAAGGACTCTCTACCTTGTCAAAAGCCTCTGTGACATGTCGAAGAACTGTGTAATTTTCCCTGATTCGGTTGGCATTCCAAGAAAGACCGCTATATTACCCCTTAGTTTTAGGCATCTAGGAAAGGTTGTTGTGTACTAAGGACCCAAGTCTGATTCTAAGCTTTGTCTCGAAACTTAAACCGTGTTATACTAGTATTGTGTTGTGTTGTGTATAATGATGTCCGGGGTGGTGATTCACCCGTATGATGCCCCCTCATTTAGAGTGCATGTAATGTCATTGAAGGAGTATGCAGCCCAAAAGAGGACTAACCGCTATGTTGAAATTGTGCCCTACAGGGGGAAGGGAATGTTCTTAGTAGAAACCAAGGCACACACAAACAAGTGGCTAGGAAAAACAAGTGTAAATATAAGCAAAGATAAAAACTCATGTATAAGATGAAATGTAAGCTATAGACAATGTGTAAACACACAAGAAGACAATGTAGACCGTGAAGGATCCCTATTTGTCAACTCTCACTCATACAACACAGTGCAAGTCGGGTCTCGGGGATCCTCGTCTGCATTAGTTCTCACTCATTTGTTGTCACCGATCTCTAGACACTACACGCTCGGGTTAGACGGTAGCACCAGGAACCCTTGTCCATCTTGGGTGCCCTTGTCTTCTTTGTATTTGGTTTTATTTTTGACATTTGAGGTCAGTATTTTTAGTTTTTCCTCTTATATCCCGAGGTACTAGTTGGCATGTTAGGTCATTAATGTTGAAATTCGAACAAGATATCCCTATATAAACATAACATACATATCATTATAGCGCAAGATTATTCTTATCAAGGGATAACTATCTACATAGAGCAAGGGATTGCATTTGGGACATTACTCTACATACACATTGCATAGGAAGGGGAGTTCATTTTATTCCATCCACACATTTTACATTTTTATCTAGTTATTGCCCATTATCTTGACATCATTGGCGCGAGGGTGACACGGGAGCATTATTACATACACAAGCACACAAAAGTACATTAAGTCTAAGATGTAGTGTAGCGCTCAGTTGTAAGTCCACCATTGTGGTGGATGAGGACAATCTGACCCCTCATTTTGTATCTTTCTTTTTTAGGATTTGATGTCTATTTGAGGCTTTTACAAGTTCTTTCTTCATTGCAAGTTTACAGGTATCTCGGCTATCCAAGTGTGATATACACTTGACCAAGGGAAAACAAGTGCGAAGCCCTAGCGACCATATCGAAACCAGGTTCCGACCATTTCTACATACAAGGGCACCCAAAAGCAAGACCAGGGCGCACAGGTGCCCCCATCCCTCTTCAGTGCCCCAGTCCAGCTAGTTCCACCTCTACTACTTTTTGGGGGTTCATTGTGATGGTTTGTTATTTTGTTTCATCACACAGTTCAATCCCAGTCACTGTGAGGTAAGAAAAATCAAGGTAAGTGCCTTATCCCTCTTATTTCCTTTCATTAATAAATTAAATAAATTGTTTAGCATTCATATTTTATTGTATATCATTTATATCATAGTTGTGCATTTAGATTCATATAAAATAATCAAATTTTATTGAATCATTTTGGTGAACCCATAGCTTAGAACTATTTTCCCTAGGATCCACTAAAACCCTAATGGCTAAGGATAGCTCTTCTCCTTCTTGGCTAGTCATGCCTCATGTGAGTATCAATCCCATTTATGATGAAGCAACCATCATGAACTCACTGCTCTATATCGTGATGTTACTCTTCGTATGATACTCAACAACAAATTTTAGCTAACAAATGCAATGTGCCTACTAGCTTTGATAATTCTATTATTAGCATTGTTTTGAATCCACTTGGCTTCACTCATTGCACACCTTGTTATACGATTACGCTTAGCTGCACCCCTCCTTCTAAAATTTATAATGAAAACTTAGATGATGATATTATTAATTTCATGTTTGGTCTTGATGATAATAAACATGTGCATGATGATTCTCATACTAGTCACGATGATACTCTAGTTGCATCTCATACTTCTTCTATTTATGAAAATGCTTCTCATAATACATCACATACTAGTTCTCCTACTCCTTCATTCTATGTCAATGATGATACGCTTAATGATATCCTTCTATTTGAATCTTTGTTTGATTTCGATGAAACACTTGATAGTCATGATTTTACTTCTTTTGCATACTATTGAGTGTGGATCCCCCACTCCATTGTCATCTTCTTCTAAGAGTGTATCTAATAACATGCATGATTCATCTCCTTATATTATTTCATCTCCTCCTATCACTTCATCTCCTTCTATTAGTTCATCTCCTCCTATCACTTCATCTCCATCTATTAGTTCATCTCCTCCTATCACTTCATCTCCTCCTACTGCCTCATCTCCATCTCCTATGGATGTTTTGATGCTATTCCTACTACTTCTATGGATGTTCTATGTCCTTTTCCATCTATTACTTCTTCGACACCAATATCTAGTGTGCCCTTAGCATCGAAATCTCCTATGTCTCCTCTTGATATTCCTATGATTACTCATAATGGAAAATTGTAACCGCTTAACACATTATTGCCATCCTATGCTATTCCTTCATAGGATATCTTTTCCCTCATGCATGTTGTTGGTCACTTACAGTCTTAGGTCCAATCTCTCACATTAGAAAGCAAGGCCTATTATGCTTCCATTGATAATAATTCATTGCACGACAATCTTATTCCCAAAAAGATTCACAACTCAACATTTCCTAAGGAATTTTTATGCCTACATTTTCATGTTTTGATGGTACTAGAAATCCATACTTGCATCTCAAGCATTATCATATGGCTATGGCTTCATATTCCAATGATCGATTATTACTTAAATCCTTTCATCATAGTCTCACAGATGACGCTCTCCAATGGTACACACATCTACCCTTTGGATCTATTAGTACCTATTGTGAGATGGAAGAAGTTTTTCTTCATCGATTCATAGTCAACAATGACCCTAGAGTCACATATGATCATCTACCTAGCTTACATTAGGAAAAAAGAACCTATCATTGATTACATTTTACAATTCAATGCTTACATGCACCAACTAGTCTTCCATCTTATTGACTTAGAGAAGCAGTTTATCTTCTATGCGGTTTGATTCCTCCTTAAAACAACAATTACAATATGACATATGTGAATCATTCACGCTTTTATGTTATAGGGTCATTGATTTAGAACAATATCTCATTGCTACACATGTTATAGATCCTCCTCCTATTACTACTATTGCTACATCATCTAGTTCTTCTCCACTCCCATTTGTTGAGTGTCCTACACGGTCTTCATCTCCTCCACCTCACAAACAAGTTCATCTACTCCATTACTACACATCCTCCATCTCCTACTCCGCGTCAGGATACACCTCAGACTTCTACACTGTTTCGCGAGGACTATTACATTTTTCGCATCACGCTAGACCCCATGATGTGTTGTGTTCCTTGCTTGACAAGTGTTTAATCCACTTACCTTCTAATCAACACCATCCACCACATCGCTTACAACACAATGCCAGTGATGATAGACCTTACTGTAACTATCACCGTATCAATGGCCATAGGGACAATGATTGTTATGCCCTTCATGATCACTTGCAACAATTAGAAGATAAGGGCATCATTTCCTTTGGCTCTCACTCACATGAGTAGTCTATATCTCCACTCCCTCGTAGGTGCATGTTGTTACTCTGGTTGAGTTATCTCCTTCAAACTAGTTCTAAGGTCATTATTCATCCATGCCACAGGTTATTACTCATGCACGCTCTCCATCTCATCCATCCATCGCTGCACCATCTCATCCACCACGTCATGCTACTACTACACATTGGCTTCCACAACCCTCGGCATTTACGCTTCCCATCACTACTTCACCCATCATTGGCGCTGCTCCACATGATATTCAGTTTGGATCATACACTCATGTTGCTTTCATTGCACATGCTTCCACCGCTTCACAGCCACTTGGTCTTTGGTAGGTGATTTCTCTCACCTTATCCCCAATGATACACTCGTGTTCTTACATGACTGTTGAGGGATTTGTTATAATAATAATCTCTCTTCATGCACTTTCTTGATTCATCTAGCACACATTATCAACTCATTTCCGATGATGCACTCTTTCTTTATGGTTCATTATTGATTATTGAGGGGTCTTATATAAATGAACCTCATCATCCATGCGTTGGGGGCATCGCTAATCTCCCCCTCCCCCTCACCCTTATCCCCATCATACTAACACATGCTTCACTACACTATTATGATCATCTTATTCACATACTCTTTCACATTATTCATTTTTACTTTACCATTCATCACAATGTTATTCATACATACAATGCACTCTTTTATCTATCACACATCCCAATTATACTACATACATTATCTATCATCTTATACACTACATCATCATTATATTATCATTACTCATCATCAACAACTATACGTTATAAAATCAAATCACCACAACAATATTCACAACATCAAAACATCCAATATAACGACAATCATCAACACATCATATATCAACATACGAGTCCCAATCATCATCAATAAACATCAAATATAACAACATATGCCAATGGTCCATATATATATTGATCAAAATCATAGTTACAAAAACAAACCCATCACTGGGGGGAAACTCCCCTACATCAATACATATAAATATATCAAATCTCATCATCACTATCACTATCTGCCAATGTAAGAGCTCTAGAACTAGAAGCCTCACCGCTAACTTTGCACCACTAATCGTGACCTATATATCTCTCTACCTACCTATGCAATAGTGTGTTCTAGTACACTACTTTATGAAGTGACTTTGTAACTCAACAAAGTGAGCATATACACAATGTATCTTGAGGATTGCCACCCACCGTATCTCTAGCTCATTGTGTCTCCTCATGCACTTCATCCCTCTCGCTCAATATCATGGTACACGTCATTGTTGTTATCACAATTGGCTCAAATAAATGGGCATGCTCACCCACAATATCATCTATACACTCTAACATGCCTCCACTCATGAGTATGTCGGTGGGCACATTTGCATCAATGTGTAGATAGATGTGTCCACAATCAATGACCAATACGCATCACCTACAACCATAAGAACAACACATTAGACAACAATGACCATTACATAACCAACTAACAAATCATACAACATAACTATACAAATACTCATGCGTTGCTATTCTTGTCACTATGCCATCGAGGGCAGGTGTTTGCCCCTCTACTCCTCCTATTGGTGGTAATCCCGCCGCATAAGCCAAGACTAGAAAGAAAAATACCCACCGATGTGAGGCCCACCATGTACGATATGCCTCTATATACCCCACATTGTCTACATCTATCAGCTCCTATCGTTGCATCTACCTCATGCCTCGGCCCTGAGAGGTACTATTTGCGTTATTGTGGATCCTAGTCTCACTCAACCCTCCTCGGTGCCCTAATAGCTCTAACCCATACATATGGATTTGGGGGCACGTCTTGAGCCATTCAAGCCTTTGTGAAACCCGCTCACTTGAAATAACTCAACCACCCCTAAAAACCGCTCCTTTAGCCACATAATATGGCATACACATCGTAGCTCTCTTTGCATCCTTTGGCCATCTCTCTCTGCAGACTTAGTATGGCCTCCATATAATGGCCTTTGGCCCCATGTGATCTAGCATATCTCTATAGGTATCTTTTTCCATCTTCCTACCCCGTACACTAACCCACCTACCTACAAATATATCTAGTCTAGCCCACTCTCCTTGCGGCCCACCAACTGGCCTCAATACTATAATATTCTCATAGGCCCATACATGCAACAATGTCGTAGCTCTAATGCCACCCCCATGCTCCTCCTATGTAAATTTGTATAGATCCCTATACAGGTGGGCCAATACACATCATGCCAGGCATACCTAGTGCTCTCCTCCTCTATCCTAACAAATATCATGCATCTTATATAAGATGCCTACACCACCACCCTCCACGCAGATCGATGAAATTATCTAGCGACAAATATCATGCATATTTTGCTCCTCAATACCATGTCAAATTACTTCTCAAAATATACGAAACAATAATAGACTTCACATATTTTATCACAAACTTTTTAAACTAATTGTCGAGTATAACACAATGGTATATTGTTTAATGTTTTGGTCTAAAACCTACTTTCATCTTTGCTTTCTTTTCTTTTACCTCCACACATATGTTAACATTGCATTCTATCATACTTTGAAAAACATTTTAAAAGAGAGGATGAACCGTGATGGTTTAATAGTTTGACATGTTATTAACATCTCCAATCTGGTTGGTTGGTTGGTTTGGTATGTGGTAACATGCTACACCCTTAACCTTGGGTCATATATTTGGATATGGATAGCCAACATGTGGTTAACATAATCTCTTATCATGTCATATCATATTTATTTATGCTTCCATATGCGTAGTGGTTCAATCTTAGGGTTATGGATAATATAGTAACATGTATATAGGATTTAGAGTGTGGGATATTATCATCATATTAAGAACTTAAGTCTTATTGTATGTTTTGGAGCTTACCCCCTCGAAGTGGATAAGTTATTATACTTCCATCTTGTGATCATTTATCTACATATTAGTGTTATTTGGTGTTATGTTGATGTTGATATTCAAATATGTCTAAGTAATTTCATTACAAGTGGTATTAGAGCTTGATCTCAACCAAAATTGCATTAAAACCATAATTGTGAAGATTTGGCTATATCTCCTAATAGGTAGCAATTTTTTCCGCAATTATTTTTGTGGTGTTATCAAATCAATCAAGTGAGATTATCTCAAAATTTTAATATTTTAGACTTGTTTTACAAAATTTATATCAATTTTAGGGTTTTCATAAATTCTCTCTATAGACTGCAAATTGTGGAATTTTTCCAATTTCTTTACATTTTTGGAAAGAGGATAAAAAAATAGTTTGAGTATGTTCTTTGATATTTTTCATAATTGGCTAAATTATTCTCGAAATCCCAAACCCTAAAATTCGGCCTTGATTCCTAAAATGATGGGGCCTTCCACAAGAAACAAAAAGAATCTTGTCACTCTAGGTAAAACCCCAAATAAGGATGAGGTAGTAGTTGAGGATTGGGAGTCAAAAGGGGTAACTATGGTATCCTCAGTACCTAGGTGTACCACAATGGATCCTAAGGTAATCCAACTTGAGTATGATTTGTAAAGCCTACAGTTTGAAATGGCGGAAAGAAGATGTGGAAAAGATCAATCAACACTTGGATGATATCATGCAACAACTCAATGCAAATCTAAAGGTTCATCATTAGCCTCATATCAACCAAGGTGGAAAACTAGCCAAGGTGGATCTGCTAGCCAAACCAATCCAAATCCAAATACTCTAGCAGCCCGAAACATGATGCCAAAAGTGGAAATGCATAAGTTTGATGGAAAGAATCTACTCAATTGGATTAAACAAATGGAAAATTTCTTTAATGTACATAAAATCCAATATGGACAAAAGGTGACCATGGAATCACTATATCTTGAACCTGACCAATTCATTTGGTATTAAAGGCTACACGGCCAAAGGCAAAAGAGGGGTTTGATGTCACATGGACAATTTTTACCGAAGAGTCACAATTGCACTATAGTTCTAATGTGTTAGAGAATTACTTTATCCAATTAGCAAAGTTAAGAAAAACATTGTGAGTTAAGGATTATGTTCATCAATTCCAAAACCTATATGTACGGGTGGAAAATATTACTAAAGAGAATTTGAATGACCTATTTCTTGGGGTCTTAAGGACCACATTAAGAATGAGGTGTGTATGTTTAATCCACTTAAGGTTTTTTGATTCTATTATCATGGCACATAGGAAGAGGAAAAATTCCTTCCTAATGAATCGAACACATTCATAATTAATAGCAGTCTTGCACCATCACTCCCTCAACCTACTAGATTGACTCTTCAACAAATTGAAGAGAAATGAGAAAAAGGCTTGTGTTTTAATTGTGATAGAAAATATACCAAAGGACATCGATGTGCTGAAAAGAAGTTGTTCTACATGGAGGCTATTGATGATGAAGTCAGATATGAAGAAAAAGAAGTCAAGGTTATGGATGGAATAGGGTTGGAGATTCCCAATCCACTATTTTTGTCATGCGTTATCGTGTGTTTTCTCCACACAAACCTTCAAGGTGAAGGTCATTAAAAAGAACATCAAGTAACAATATTGATTGACTCTGGAAGCACACATAATTTTATCAATAATAAGTTGGTTACACGTTTGAATTATTTTATTTATCCAACCCTAGAATTTCAGGTCATGGTTACGTAGATGGAGGTACAATTAATTGTTCAAGGAAATTCCATAGTATCAAACTTTACATGGGAGACTACAAGCTAGATTCCCCTATGTTTGTTATTCCTATGGGTGGAGCGGTGTAATGTCCCCATTTCAGAGCAAATGGCCTAGGAGGATTTTCATCCATCTTAGCCTTGGTTATGCCCAAGGGTCTTGTGACGTTGATGGTTATTAGGTGTAGTTTGTACCTTCATTTCACTTATATGTTATGTTCTGATGTTGGACACCTACTTTTAGGTGACTTAAGTGAGATAAGGTTGCACGATGCTCCCTAAGGTACTTTATGTTATATTTTTTCGATGACTTAAGTGATGGGTGAATATATGGTACTTTATTTTCTATTTCTTCGTTGGGGTAGCTTAAGCGTACTTTTGGCATAATGGTAATAAATTAACTTAAGTTATTTTATTATTATGTGGATTTTCCCAAGGAGGTCGATTAGGGTTCTTTAGGCCCTTTGTTGCCATGAAAAGTTCTAAAAAGAAGTGTTTGGGGAGAAAAGTGAATTCATTCATACACTCACACTTTTATGACATTGAAGCCATTGTTGGTTGAATGCTTTTTCTTATGGAGTAAGATCCCACATGAACCCTAGCTTTGGTGGTGAGAGATCCACTCTTAGCTAGCAGATCACTCTTCGGTGGTGAGAGATCCTCCCTAGTTTGCTATTTTGGAGCTTTATTCACATTTTTGGATCAGATATGGAGAGTAATCAAAAATTTAGATTAAGATAAAGAGGAAAACCATTCTTCATCAAGGGTGTCAATTTAGATGTGGAACAACTATTTTTTAGGGTTTTATTTGCTCGATTCTAGATTTGAGGAGCACTTTGGAGGGGTTTCGTGGTCTAATTCCGGAGATTTTGGAGTGGAGATTATTATCATCATGAAGATTCTCTGGAATTAATTTCCATAATTTTTCCATTGTTATTCGGAAATTACGATCAGCCTACATTTTCTCTCATTTTCTTCCCTAAAATAAATAAATAAAATCATATTTCGGGCTAAAAATTATTTCTCAATACTTTATTGTTCTCTCATTATTTTTCAAGTCTTTTGAAGCTTCAGGTATTTTTGTAAGTGGACATTTTGGAAGAAACAAATTATTCTATATTTCTATACCTTGTTGTCCCGAAAATCAAAATTTCAATTTGTTGAAAATTTATAAATTTGGAATTTCGAGTGATATCCTATAAGGGATATTTCAATGGTATCGAGCGGTTGTTTCCTCCAGTCTATTTGGGTTAAAAATGGATATTTCTAAGGTGGAAGAACAATTGGTGTAGTAGTTGATTGGGACATGTATAGAGCTACAAGATCTTCTACATCCCCTTGATTCGAGGAGGGCATCGACCCATGTTTTTTTGAGTGATTAGTAGGTTTGTTGGTTTAGGAAAATGTGTCACCATCACAGAGCATGTTATTTCGATTGACAAACTCATACATATGTTATTCTGACCCGGATTTGTTGATACATCATAATAAGAGATTTAGTTTGAGGGTGATCAATTTCATCATAGAGATATTTCATGTTACAAGTACTAGATATACCAAATGATGAGGACTGATAAGATGGATACTTCAATTGTTGGTTGAGTCTTTGGTGGGCTTATGCTAGATAAATGTTCATTCATTTGGGTTGAGTGTTTGGATATTGGAGTTAATGGCTAGAGTTAGACTTTATTGGATGATGTGGGACCATGTGTGTAAGGACCTCGTTAGAGTGATGTTCCATATTTTCCATTTAGTGACCGAAAAACGCATTCCATGGAGGTGTTGAGTCACATTTGTGAGATTGTTAAACGTACACGAGATGAGGATGACTCAGGGATAATGACCCATGCGTTGTGCACAAAGATTTTAGAGTTATGCACGTAGGATGAGCCATGAGATCAAACAAGTTACATGGTTGAGACCGTACATGAGGAGATCTCAGTTACTTCGGGGTTGTGATACGGTGAGTCATAGTGTGGAGCTAGGTAGCAAGGAGATGACTATATATGTGATCATAGACCATGTGACTCAAGAGGTCCATAGTGTGGAGGATGGTATGATGACATTGAGGAGTGTACCATGTTTGCCACAAGACATTGTGTTGGCACCTATTGTGCCAATACTAGAGCATACATCATCAAACATGGTACGTTATTGCCATGAGTTAGTTGGACCTTCTTCCATCGATGTTTAGTCGAGGTAGATACACCCTACTATAATTAGAGAGGAGATGTTTTCTAATTGGTTCTTGGGAACCGAGGGTGATGGTTTAGGAGCCTCATATCACAAGGGCCTAGAGAGAGGAAAGGTACATTGTGTTGATTTGGATCCTAGTGTGGATAATTTTTAATGTATTCATCCTTTTATGATGACTTATCAACTAGGAGAGTCATACTTGTTGGTTGTGAGACTCACTCTGGGGTTGGCTATTCCTGGTTGAGTTTTTAGAACATTTCAGGTATACCGGGACATGTATGAGGCTGGTGACAACATTAGCCAGATTGTAGGAGAATCCACATTGCTTGTAAAGGCTTTGTTGGTTAGTCCATTGTTGTTTGGAGAGAGCCTAAGGAGTTGGTGGTTTTGGCATTACATTGGAAGATTGAGCTCCCGTATTGGAGTTTGTTTTCCATTGATTGGGATTCATCTTTGTGTCATCACCATTGGCCTGGTATTCTTTAGGAACACTTTGGGGTGTTTCACTATTGTTGGCTGATGTGGAGTTCGATTGGTGGGACCGTGGAGTTAGAACTCATGGTGGTTAGACAAGATATGAGGACCAGTTTGCTTCCTTTCCCCGTGAGATTTGGGAGTATCCTTAGGAGCATGCTTTCTCAATCCACTTTTTGGATGAGACAAGTGGGATATTTGATGACTCCTATTCCGACGGATTGTTTGCTGCAGACACAAATCACACCATGATGAATTATGTGGAGAGTGAGTCGGATGATGTTGAGTCGGGGAGTGATTTAGGTATGATGGAGACTTTGACTCCAGATGACAAGGTGAGTGGAGTCATGGATGTGGGTCTAACCAAGAGTAGTGTTGCATGTGAGACGATTCACGAGAGATTGGGGTTACGAGGGTTCCAAATCACTCGAGTCTATCATTATGTTGGTTATAAGAGGTTTCGGTAGACTGAAGATCTCATTTGCGTGTTGAGTACTCCAAGAACCGACACACTTGTGAGATTCGGATGGTCACATACATAATGACAACTAAAAGATCTCAATATGGGTTTTATGAAGAAAATGTTCATCAACATGGTGAAACAACAAGAGACCACCAACTTCTACTTGAGCCAACTCACATAGAACATGAATTAGATTAGATCTGGGAATAATGTGGAAAAAGGTGAGAACAATAATAAAGGGTAGCTAATAGAGGTGATTGATGAGGATTCTTGTTGGAGGAAATACCAATGTTCGAGTAAGGGTTTAAGAGATAATATGCCATTTCCAGTTATTTTAGGATGAAGATTGGTAACAAGCCCAAGTGAGATCATCATATGTTAGTACTGAATTACAAAAGAACTCATTTGAACAACCAATAAGAACTCCACATGAGGTAATTTTAGATGGTGGAGTTGATGGAGATAATGTTGATCCAAAGATGATTGAAGACCAAGCGAAAAAAAGGAGAGGTGGTTATCACAGGTACCACATTTGCAAAGGATATGGATTACGTTGTAAGAGATAAATCTTCTTTTTTATTGTTGTAGTGTTATCATGAAGTTATTCAACCCATAAAATTGATATTGCCGGTGACCATTTACTAGAGACTTGGGATTCTTCCCCCACGGGACACGTTGAGACACATTATGAGGAGCCTTGCTCTCACACATGTGTGGGTCATGTGGGAGAGTTAGCACACTTAGTGCTTATACGGAGTTTATCTAAGGCTGATTATGGGTTCGAGAGTGGACTTTCGTACCCATGGGTTGGCTAAAAATCAATGATTGTGAGTGACCGCATGATGATAACTTCACATTGGCTGACATTGGACATATATTGGTAGTTTTAGTGTGGGTACCAGTGGAGAGTTGGTGTGGGCATCATACTACTTCAGGGGCAGCATTGCTCTCTACTTGACATGGAGAGCATGATGATTACATAGGGTGTCTTGGTTACTTCGGATCCCACCGATCATTGAGTGACTGCAGGGTGAGGTGGAGAGACTTGCCTTGTGGTATTCAATTTGCAGCAATTATTTTGATTGATTGTAGGATGAGGTGGAGAAACTTGCTTTGTGGGATTCAAACTTCTGCAACATGACAGGATAATGCTTGGGGTCAAGCATTTTTCGGGAAGGGAGGACTATAATGTCCCCATTTCCAAGCAGATGGCCTAGGAGGCTTTTCATCCATCTTAGCCTTGGTTATGCCAAGGGGCTAGTGACGTTGATGGTTATTGGGTGTGGTTTGTACCTTCATTTCACTTATATGTTATGTTTTGAAGTTGGACACATACTTTGAGGTGACTTAAGTGAAATAAGGTTGCGTGATGCTCCCCTAAGGTACTTTATGTTATATTTTGTCGATGACTTAAGTGATGGGTGAATATATGGTACTTTATTTTCTATTTCTTTGTTGGGGTAACTTAAGTGTACTTTTGGCATAATGGTGATAAAGTAACTTAAGTTATTTTATTATTATGTGGATTTTCCCCAAGGAGGTCGATTAGGGTTCTTTTGGGCCCTTTGTTGCAATGAAAAGTTATAAAAGGAAGCGCTTGGGGGAGAAAAGGGAATTCATTCATACACTTACTCTTTTATGATATTAAAGTCATTGCTAGTTGCATGCTTTTTGTTTATGGAGTAAGATCCCACAAGAACCCTAGTTTCGGTGGTGAGAGATCCACTCTTAGCTAGCAGAGCACTCTTCGGTGGTGAGAGATCCTACCTAGTTTGATATTTTGGAGCTTTATTCAAATTTTGGATCAGATCCAGAGAGTAATTAGAAATTTTGATTCGAGAGAAAGAGGACAACCATCCCTCATCAAGGGTTCGAGTTAGATTTGGAACAACTATTTTCTAGGGTTTTATCTACTTAGTTCCAGATTTGAGGAGCAATTTTGGAGGGGTTTTTGTGGTCCGATTCTGGAGATTTTGGAGCTAGAGATTTTTATCATCATGAAGATGCCCTAGAATTCATTTCCATCATTTTTCCATTGTTATTTTGGAAATTACGGTCAGTTGTATTTTTCTCTCATTTTCTGCCCTAAAATAAATAAATAAAATCAGATTTGTCGTGCTAAAAATTATTTCTCAATATTTTATTGTTCTCCATATTTTTCAAAGTCTTTTGAAGCTTTTGGGTATTTTGTAAGTGAACATTTAGTAAGAAATAAAATATTCTATTTCGTAGCTTATTGTCCTGAAAATCAAAATTTCAATTTGTTGAAAATTTATAAATTTGGGAATTTCAAGTCATATCCTACAAGAGGATATTTCAAACGAGATATTGTTTTGGGATTCCAATGGCTCACAACCTTGGGTACAATTGAAATGAACTTCTAGGAATTATTCTTGCGTTTTTGTTCACAAGGCAAGATGTTTGAGTTGGAAGGGTTGTGTGGAAAGTTTTCTCAAAGGGTGAGCTCTCATCAAATGCAGCTCATCAAGGGCCTAACTCACAATTGATTACAGATGAAAGATAAACATCATTTGGCCTACATACCACCATATTCTCATGAGAGGAGAAAAATATTCAGTTATTGTTGAGGATATGCCATTAGTCTATACACATATGCAATATTCCCCCAAATTTCTCCTCATTTCTAGCCACCACCCATCATATCAACCTTGAAGATCCACCCAAAGGTTCAAGAAGTCAAAGAACATAGTGCACACCAACATAAGAAGGTAATCCATGAGTATCAAATCAAGGAGAAGATCCGCAACAAGGTAACAAAACTTGGGAGGAGGAAGATTTCTTGTACCAACATCCAGACTATCATCGACATTGAGGATTGACTTATGTGAAGCAACATCCAAAATTGGCCAACATTGGGGACAATGTTGCTTTGAAAGGAGGGGCATGCTACGCCCTTAACCCTAGGTCATATATCGAGATATGGATAGCCAACCTGTGGCTAACATAATCTCTTATCATGTCATATCATATTTATTTATGCTTTCATATGCTTAATGGGTCGACCTTAGGGCTTTGGATAATATAGTAGGGTATATACAAAGTGTAGGATATTATCATCATATTGAGCACTTGAGTCTTATTGTATGGTTTGGAGGTTGCCCCCTCGAAGTGGCTAAGTTATTATACTTGCATATTGTGATCATTTCTCTACATATTGGTGTTCTTTGGTGTTATATCTTTTTGACATTCATATTTGTCTAAGTAATTTCATTATATAACATATACAATCCACACCATATCATGATCCTCACGCTAATAGGGGTGACACCACAATGGAAGTACCCCTCTTATTAACACAATGGTTGATTGGTTGCAAGACGAGTATGTTTTCTTGCTCAACCTTCCCATCTCCTCCTCTATGCCTTCATAATCCTAAAAAAAAGCCATATATGATTGCCTCTAAATACATTCCTTACTACCTCAAGTTTGATACACCTCTTAAATGCATATTGGGATCACTTCTACGACTCTAAAAATTCTCATTGAATTAAATAATTAATCACACATTGGTTGATTGGCTTGGTTCATAGTAACATAAAACCCCAACATAACACACGATCTTTATGCCAATAAGGGTGACACCACAGTGGAAGTGGCCCTCTTACCAACACAATGGTTGAATGGTTGCGGGATGAGTATGTTACTTGTTTGGCTTTCCCATCTCCTTAAGTGCATATGAGAAATGCTTCCACAACTCTAAAAATCCTCATTGAATCAAAAGAATAATCTCACATTGGTTGAATGGTTATGGGATGAGTATGTTACTTGTTTTGGCTTTCCCATCTCCTTAAGTGTATCTTGGAATTGCTTCTACGACTCTAAAAATCCTCATGGAATCAAAAAATTAATCCCATATTGGTTGGTTGGCTTGGTCCGATAACTTATAAATCCTAGCATATCACGATCTTTATGCAATAGGAGTGACACGACAATAGAAGTGACACTCTTATTAATGTAATGATTGATTGATTGCGGGAGGAGTATGTTTGCTTGCTTGGCCTTCCGATCTCCTCTTTTGTAACTTCATAAGCCCAACGAAGTTGGTATGAAACTTAGGCTCAATTTGTACGAAGACAATTTGAAACTTGTGCACCTGGTGGTCCCTTCCTCACGCCAAGGCTAAAGTTTACCAAAGTTGGGACATTGAGCTCAAGAATATAAAATATAATGATTCCTCATAATAAAAAAAACTTCATAATCCCAACAACTCAGACATACCTCTTCCATGTATTTTAGAATTACTTGTACGACTCTAAATTCTTCACCTTGCAACAAAGGTATTGCCAAACCAATTGTCCACTCTAAAGGCAAGCCCTTTTGAATGACCTTAATAATATTTCTATGATTTAAGAAGCAGGAATTTCAGCGGCAATTTTAGGCAACCGCTCGAAAGTATTACAATCGCTTATAAATAAATAAAAAAATTATTATTGAGGAGAAAAGTTTCAGCATTAGACCCAAAATATAGTTGCTTTTCAACGTTTTCGTCCAAAACCTCTAAACCCTACAGAAACATTGCCCTTAGTCTGGCAGTGTGGCAGTGGCAAAGCAGCCATGAACGGCGGATTTGTATTCGAAGATGAGGGTTTTGAGTCCATTGTTCTTCCTCCGAAATCCCAATCGCCCTGGGAATTTGCTGGCTATTCTGAAACTGTTGCAAATGAGCACGCTAGAAAAAACACAACGTCAATTGACCACAAGATTTCTATGCTCCGTGCTCGTATCAGCAAGCCTTCTGAGGAGGATGACGAAGACGTCAAAAATTCTCGAAAAATGGCCCTGTTATGGACCAAGAAGGAGGAAAGGATGTCAGAGTGAAGGAAACAGGCCGCTGGGAGGGTGAAAATGACGACGACGACGACGACGACGACGACTCCGACATTGAAACCTTGGATGATATGAAGACTCCCCTTCCTTCAAAAACCCTTGCAAAACCCCACAAGGTGTTTTTAAATTAATCTTCAATGTTTTGCTTAATTTTGTTCTCGCTGTTCTACTAGAACTTAATTTTTTTCCCCCTCTAAAGACACCTAGGGTAAGAAATGTGTTAATGTTCAACATAGTATTGATATTTGTATTCGGTTCAAATTCTATTTTGGCAAAAACTTCGCAAAACATGACATTGAATCGGTAAAAATCAAAGTTACTCAAAAATTGATCAAAAGCACCAAAAATAGTCCTTCATGTTGCAAATCACGTTTTCTCTTATGGCTGGCTCAGGACAGAAATGCAGATGTCAAAAATCGCGGAGGGAGGAAAGTTTTGCAGCTTAATGTTTTTTTCCTTCCTTACTTTCGTGTGATCTTGTGTTACCCTTTGAAGTGATTTTGGAATTTTTTGAATTTTTATTCAAAAAAACACTGAGCGTAAGTGCCAGAAACTCCTAGTGGATGTCAAAATAATAAATAACCTATACACAAGCGTTCAAGATCCAGTAATATTGCTCATTCTTGACCACAGCAGCAAGGTATGTGCAAATGGCAGAAGGGGAGAAGAAGGCCTTCATCAACCTGGAGTGATAATAAAGGCATCGTGGCAAAATGAGCTCATTCACAAAATCTGCTCCTCCGGGTAAACTTTGGCCTTGGGCCTTCTTGCTTGCTATTCTCTGTGTGGCATTCTGTTGTGTCTTGAGCTGCATGTTCTTGTGTATTGCTAGTATTTGTCTACTCCTTGTGGGAAAATTGGAATCAAATCAGCTGTATCTAGTTGGTTTAGGCAGTGCCAATGTGTGTCTGTTCCCAATTTTGAAGTGTTCTGCATATCTAGTAATCTCATCAAGAGTCCTAGCATGATATCTTGTTTTGTAAATACAAGAAGTCTGTGCATATGGTACACCCTGGCTGTGGAATGAACCGTTAAGAAACTTGATAGCTAATAACATAAATCACCATTCGAAATGAAAAATTACTACATAATCATCCACCATGCAATAGATCCACGCAAGAGACAAATATAGAAAATATCATAGTTACCTAAGTCTTGGGAATGGGGTTTCGGGATGGCAAAAAACTTATTGGATTTGGGGACGGCAGGGGATGGTTATTAACATATTTAATAATATATAAAAATTAAAAATCATTACATTGATGGTGTAACCTACAATGGCAGCCAAGGGGGTGGGAGGAGCAAGTGTAATAATGTGAGATGTTAATAAAAATGGCTGATCTTTAATCTTATGTCCATTTGATAGTTAGGGCTGTTACTTCTTTTCCTTCTTGCTTGGAGAAGGCAATAAAAAATCTGAATCACTATATCTTGGGCATACGGTGGAGTTTGGATCCCAATTTTTACTTGAAAAGGTTTTTGCGCCCACAAAGTGGTGCAAGTATATTGAGATCATCCATCACCAGACAGGAAATTCGCAGAGAAGGTGATGTAGTGGTTAATCAATGTGGAACTATGTGACACATCCATGCCTTGAGATTGATACATACTAGTGTTTTTCAAATAGATATTATAAAGATATTTTTACTAGTATTAAAATATTTACATCAAAAAACAGATTTGTTTTTTTGGGTCGTTAGGATGACACCTTGGAAACATGCCTGAAATTTGAAGGATGTCCTTTTGTTTCTGCTGTTTGGGTGCATGGGGAGGGATTTCCCGTCCCCAAGGCGTTTTAGACATGCGGGATGATTGTTAAATGAGGGGACGTGACCATGGAAATCACCCATAAGGTAGGGAAACACTAATCAATATTTCTCAAGGAAGTAATAATTCCATAAGATCTTCCAATATGAGAGTGCTACTTCGAGGGGACAACCTCCAACATGATTACAATGCCAATACTTGATATCTTGCAACTCATTCCCTACGATACAATGATATCTCACAACTCATTCCCTAACATACAATGATATCCATGCCTATATATACTATCTCACCTAATTCTCCTAGATGAGGGTGAAATCCTTTCTTGTCTCATTAACTAATATAATTTCCCAACACAATGAACCATGGGTTATGTGTGGCCCATGGTGACTACTCCATAACCTCAATATACGATACAATA
This sequence comes from Taxus wallichiana var. yunnanensis, assembly GCA_018340775.1. Taxonomy (NCBI): domain Eukaryota; kingdom Viridiplantae; phylum Streptophyta; class Pinopsida; order Cupressales; family Taxaceae; genus Taxus; species Taxus wallichiana. Next base: position 531,269,435 of record CM031236.1, read on the forward strand.
TCATCATCCCTAGAAGGTACTATCATGCCACTCCCCTTTAACATGTTTCATCCTCAAAACATGGGAGGAAACCAAATAATACGATTTTCTAAGCATTGTAGTCAAATTGGTACCAACCTTGATCATCAATCCATCCATATGAATTTTCATTGGGGACAATTTTCTATGGTGCCTTGCTTTTGCTATCTTTGCTTTATTGCCCATGATTGTTACTCCTTTAGTTCCCTATACCTCTTTATCTACTACTTTTCGGAGTTCCATGTAGATCCATATTAGTAGCTTTTTTATGATCTTGCATCAAGTCTCGGTTCAACAACCGATTGCGCCTTAGCGAAGGTTATGACCGCACAAAGACAAGATCATTCAACTGTTATTCCAAACGGTTTCTCTTCTTCGTGTGAATCCGCTCAAAAGACGGATCAATTGCGCTCGCACCCAGAAGCACTACAAGTTTGGCTCAGGATCCTAATTGCAAACTTTTGCAATTGAGGACACTAACTACCAAATGAATCCCACCAATGTGCTGCGATAAAAAATGTAAATGTTTAATTATTGAACAATGACGATAAAAACACAAAATTTAAAATTAAAAGTAAAACTTATAACTTAAAGCGTAATTCAAGTTCAATAAATTAGATTTTGTCTTATGCTAAAAATTCATGATTATTCAACTTAGAATTGCTTGCTTGGTTGGTCCACATCCCTTGCAATTTTTGCAAGGTTTTTCCCAAAGGTACCTATGGCTTTGCCGAAGAAAAGGCGATTTGTCGATGAACCTCAAGTTGTTGCATCTCATTAGGGACCATGCACTCTAGGCACTCGTACAAACCATCTTTTACTTCTCTGTTTGATCTTTTCCAAGCTGAGCTCTGTAATGATATTTTGGGTTTAGGAAATATCCAGCTGCATGTATAGAGGCGATGGAGTTGATTGTTCCATCTAGTATCTATGATCTCTCATATAGGCCCATTCTTAGTTACCCTGTCTTTGTATGCTGCCCTTATCTTCTCCTTTTCCGATCCATAGCCTCATAAATATAGCCCATGGCTAATTTTTCCCCATCCATCAACCGCAACACCTTAACAAAAAGCTCGGCGATTTTCACAATCTCTGTTGTTTTTTCCCAAAACAAATTGTCAAAAAGTTTATTCTTTGTGTCTTTCTCATCTTGTTTGTGGCTCCACTTTGATGCATTCCATTCATCACTTGAAAACATCTTTTTCAAGTTCTGTTGTTGGGAAAGAAAAGATTGCAACGTGAGGAAGTTTGTTGCAAATCTCGTGATGGTTGGCCTAACAAGTTCTCTGCCCTCAGTGTTCTTCCTCATTAGGTTCAATACCCATGAGTGATTGTAGATGTATTTGGTGATGCTTTTGGCATGCTCTACAGTGTTCTTGATCCAATCTTTTTTTCCTATATCTTCAAGCATGAGGTCTATGTAATGTGCAACACATGGAGTCCAAAATATTGTTTTGTGTTTAGCCTCTAACATCTTACCAATAAGAACATAGTTAGAGGCATTATCTGTTATGATTTGTACAACATTTTCCACCCCCACCTCTACAACAATCTCATCCAAAAGCTCAAACAACAAATTTGCATCTTTCACCCTATCAGATGCATCAACTGATTTCAAAAACATAGTACCTTGTGGACAAGAGGCAAGAAAATTTATTATGGTGTGGTTCTTGCCATCACTCCACCCATCTGACATAATAGTACATTTTGTTTTGGCCCATGATGCTTTACAACTCTTCAAATATTCATCTATGGATGCAACTTCGTTCTTCAAAAGTGATCCTCTTAAGTCATGCATACTAGGGCCTTTGAAGCCCTTACTAGTAACAACAATGGAATCAAACATAGGCTGGTAATAAGGTGAGCGGGTAGCATTGAAAGGGATATCTGCATCATACCACCATCTAACAATGTATTCAAAAGCTGCTTCTTTGTATTGTTTTTTTCAATGGTTATCCAAGGTGGGGTGATTTTCTGTTGGCATGGAGCACTTAGCAGATTGTGGAAGATGGAAAAAAGCTTTGAATGTTCTTGTTTTTTGAGGCTGGTTTTCTTGACTATGAGTAGATGGGCGAGACATATACCAAAAGGGGTCTCTAACATGGACAGAAGGGTCATAGCAAGATCTTTCAACACTCAAGGTATGTTCCCTCCTCCCTATTTCAGTTTCCATGTCTTTTTGCCTAGCCTTCTCTTCTTTATGTTTTTCAAGCAAGTTTTTTATTTTCAACCTAATGGCATCAATATCGGGTGTATCACATGGGGAAACTTGATCTCTTTGACCAGCCAAGTGTTGTTTCAACCAATGAATCCCCAACCCCCTTGATGTGTTTCTTACAATATTTACAAAAACTTGATTATCAACTACGTTTGCATGGTTCCATGTAGGGTCTTTTGTTTTGGGGGCATTGCAAATGCAAAGAAATCGAAAATCATGCATGTTCGAAAAGTTCGGGTTGTTCGGATAGGGAAAAAGTTCGGAAGTTTGGAATTTTGTAAAAATATGAAAATGCAAAAAATAAAAAACAAAATAAATTTCAGATTAAACCTAAAATAATTAAATTTATGTAACTATTTCTCTAAATAATAAGAAGTTGCTTGGTCCAAAAATATGAAAATAAGAAAAATATTGCCATCAATGCGTAGAGCTTGAGAAAATATACACTTTTGGAGAAAACGGCACTTTGAGCCATAGAATGAAGGTTATGGCACATGCAAGTTTTTGGTAAGTTTAAAATTTAACATACTTTTCCATGTGCACACAAATGAGGTGAATTTACTGTTGTGTTCGCCGAAAAACACTCCAAAATAAAAGCTTAAGTTTAAAATTTAACATACTTTTCCATATGAGGTGGTTTGTATATGCACCCTCCAAATGTAGATGTGAAGACCACCACAAAGAGCCCACACTTGATGCCAAACAACCCCCAAACTCACTCCAAATCAACACTCTTCAATGCTGCCCCAAGCCTCCAAATCCTTCCAAATAAGAGAGGTGCTCACAAATAGAGGTGAGGAAGTCTCTATATGGATGCCAATATCACCACAAAGAGCCCACAAGCAATGCCAAACAAGCTCCAAGCCTCCAACTTCCAAGCTCACTCCAAAACTAAACTCTTCAATCTTATGCTCACAAATGCTCACAAATGCTCAATGAGAGGTGTGAAGTGAATAGAGGGGGTGTATATATAACACCAAATTAGGGTTTAGGAGAAATAAAAAATAGAAAATGTAATAAAAATGTGAATTTTTATTGGAAAATCTGTTTAAGGCTACACAGGCCACGACTCGGTCGGCTTGGGTCGGATCGGACCGGTTTGGGGCCAAATCGGTCAAGCAATCTGGTTTTTCAACCGGTTGATACATAAAAAGGTTAAAGCTGGTCGAATCGGCCGGTTCGATTCGAGCGGTTTTAAAACATTGGTTTCAGGTATTTCGGGCACTTGGAATCATTTGAAGGCATTTGCCTTTGTTTTAGTTGAATACTTAGCCTATTTGAGCAAAAATGGTTAAAATTGGGAAAATTGGCTTGGGGGCACTTTACCCCATTTTTCCTAATTCCCTAGATCTTAAAAAATCCAAACAGTTAGTGAAATTTTGGAGAAATTGAGCAAAAGGTTCAAAAACAAGAAAAGGGTTAAAAATAGCTTGGCCAGCTCATGGCCGAGCAACTCGGCGAGTTGGCGGGTTTACATAGCTGCTTTACTTCTCAAAAGCAACCAAGTAAAGCTACCACGTAAACCCGATTTACTATTGCCTTCTTTGCGCAAATGCGATGCGGCTCTATTGCTAAAAGCAATCAAGTAAAGCACTCCTCAAACCCCTGCCAAGGCAATGGAGTAATGCGGGAAAAGCGACTCGAGGTGATTGGAGAGCAACAAGGGTTTAGATCCACGAGCTAAGTCATTCAAAACCCGAGTCAAGCGATCATGCAAATCACATAAAGAAGCAAAGCAAGGCAAAAATGAAAGGCGAGTAATGTGTGGATATGACTCGTGCTTGTTGAGAAGCGGTGGGGGTCGATTCACGAGTTAAGCAATGGACCCCAAAACCTGCAAAACATGGCAAGCGAGTTGGGTGCAACTCGGGGATGTGACCTCGCGAACTGCTAAGTAATCTTTGTCGAGTAACCACTGAGAAACCCTACAAGCAAAGTCATCCTAGAGAACTGTGAAAGGCAAAGCAAAAGGAGTAAAGTGGGATTTTAATTCGATCTAGTTGCAAAGTAGTGCTCGCTCGATTCTCGAGCTAAGTCATTTCGCAAACCCGCATGAGAAACAAACAAAGGCGAAGAAATGTAGGAGAGTGACTCGGGTATTCGACCTGTGCTGATTGGAAAACAAAGTAGGTTCGTAAACCCGCGAGTCAATCAATGCAACCTCGAAATCCCGCAAAGCAAAGGTGTAAAAGGGAGTAGCGTGGGGTTTGGGAACGTGCTTAACAACGAAGTAACATCTAAGGAAAAGCCCGAGCAAAGCAATGAAGTAATGCCTGTCCGAAAACTTGCAAAAAGGGGTGAAGCGGGTAATAATGGCACCTTGGATTCTGTAACAAAGGAGAAGAGTAAATGGCCATAACTTTTGACTGGGAGCTCCGGTTTTTACAAAATTGGACTTTGTGGAAATGTCTCTCCATCTTCTTCACCATGGAATCATGAAAATCAGATTTAGATGTGGGTAAGTTGGTGAAAAATGGCAAAAACACTTCCAGCATGAGATGAACAGTTCCAAACAGCCAACTACAGACATTTAATGCAGTATGGGCAGATTTCTTCTCCAGCAAGGCAAAGGACACGGGGAATGAGTTTGGCAGGTCACCCATACAAATTTCAGGCCATTTAATGATTTTTGTTGGTGGTTGGATGGAGATTTCAGGATTTCCCTCCTCTCTTTCTTTTTCTTTCTTCCATATATTGTAAAAGAGAGCTCATTTTTAATGTGTTGGACATTTTGAAATGCTGCTCTCTTCTTCTTAGCTGCTGGGTGGATGTTAGAGTTCCAAGCCTCATTTTTGGGCATTGTAATGATGAATCTTGCCTCCCTTTCTCAATGTAATGGTCTGTGCAACTTCTAGAGCAATAAAATTTAAGTTTTGTGGTTATTTCACTGCCTAGCTTTGTTTATTGCACTCTCTATCACATTTGCAGGTATGGTTGTGCATATTTTGTTCTCATTGCAAACTTCAATGATGTTGTGCTTATGAAATTGGTGTATTGAGTGTTGTTGTGGTCTGTGGTGCTTTGTCCACCCTCTCCATCTCCATTTTCTCCCATTTTCATCCATTTGAGAGTGTCTCAACCCCCTTTTTCTGGTGTTATCACCTCTTTTAGTGTAGGATTTCCCTTTCATGCATCTTTCTAACCCCTCTCTCTCTCCCTGGTCCCTTGGAATGGTTAGTTTAGGATTAGTTAGCTGCATTTTCTCTTCTAGGAGTAGTTTAGCATTAGGATTAGGTAGAGGAAGCCGGCCTTCTCCGGAGGTCCATCTCAAGTTGCAAGTCCCACAACTTGAGAGATGGTCCCATGTTAGCAAAAAGTAGGGATCTGTCATCAGATAATCCTAGGGTGCTACTTTTTTTTGATAACAGTACCTATTGTGATTGTGTTTGTTGAATGTCATACTCCACACTATTTCTTGTGATGCGTTTGTTGATTTTCATACTCTGCACCATTCCTTGTAGGCTTGATAGAACTGACAACATTTTCATCCAACGTATGCCTTGCTAGAAACAGTACATTCCATTATCTAAATTCATATTAACACTTTCTCCATATATTTATATTCCAATGTCGAGTGCAGGCAAGATAAATTACAGCCTGCAATATGAATAATGAATACAATGAGTTCCTTGTTAATATAAATCCTATATTTTGTCCATATTTGATAGCACACAAAATAGTTCAATTAATAACCTAAAAATCAGAGGAAGGTCGACTTCTCTTTTCTGTATGATTGAATATTTATAAAATCTTTGCTTTCCTGTGGACATTTGTATATGCTGATTATTTTTCTTGACTAACAAGGTTTTTGATTTGGAGTAAATTTACTGAATTTGGTTGCTTTTTCATTTCAGGAGAACATTGAAAGCAAAGTTGCAGAACCTGGAAGTCACAAGAAAGGTTCTGGTGGATTTTTTGCATTGTCAGAAGGGACGTCTTTCAGTGCAGATTCATTTGCTGAACTAAATCTTTCTAGGCCATTGCTGAGGGCATGTGAAAGTTTAGGCTATCAAAAGCCAACTCCAATTCAGGTTGTGAATGACTTCATATCAATTTTTGTGTGTTTGCATGTGCTAATGTGTTGTTGATCATTACATTTTAAAAATACCCTAGTTATTATTCTTTTAATACAAACTACTTTATCAAATTTAGTGTGAACTCGGTGGTCATTTCTAAGTTGGTTTTTGCGAACAAATAGTGTTCATTTCCTAGGACATTTTCGAGCCAAGGAAATATTTTATCATTTGGTATAATGTGAACTGATTGCTAAGCTGATTTTTTTGTGCCCATTATCGAGGGTGTGTGATTTTCCTGGCTATCCAAACTTGTCCTGCATTTTATTGTGCACGAGTATCACTCTGGAATTTTTTTGTTTATATGCTGGGTATGGCCTATGCTTACCTGGAACATGGAGAATTTTGAAGCCTTTGAAGTATCGACTGAAAGATTTTTAGGAAATGTGGAAATCTGTACTACCATGTTTAGTGTTTTTAACAAGTTAGCTGAAGATTTGAATAATGTTAATTATTTGGCAATTTGCACAGTACATTCAAAGTTCAATGAGTAAATAACAAAGAGAACTGGTAATTTTCCATCCCTGAATTTAGTTTAACTGCCAAACAATCTTAAACATGGAAGCTGTATCGAGTAACACAGGGCATGACACATTGGTATATCCAGAAGCTTCGTTACCTACCTAGTTAAGTTGCAGGAAACACCACAGGGGGTCCATGTTTGGAAACCCAAACATCCTTGAAATATTTCTGAAATGTCTGGAAACATCAGGTCTTGTCCAGAAATGTCTGGGGCATAGTAAGACCTTTCTGTGATGTTTGTAGATAGTCTTTGAATCTTCCAGAGTGTTTCCACGTTTTCCAACTTTTTTTGCACAAGAATTGATAATCATGTGCATTTCTCATCTCTATACGCAAATATTTTGTACTTTTTCATTTTGTAGAGACATTTCAATGTGGTTTCATTTCTGAAGGTTCCTGGGAAGTTGAGGTTTTTCATTTCTTTTTCTGTATATATTTCAGTTTCCCAGTACTTAGGGTGCAAGAAATATAGAAGATATTATGGTAAAATATAAAACATCTATGAAAAATACAAGAAAATGCATCAAATTTTTTGGTATAGAAATATTCTAAATTCCTAGAGATATGATGATGATGAACTAGACATTACATATTCTTTAAAAACTGTTTTGCTAAGATTTTTATCTGTTTACATTGAAGTTGAGAAACAGAGACGATCATTGTACAGAAAGCTGAAACTTAAAATCCAATCCAATTATACAAACCTACTTAGAATCAATGTTTTAAAAATCGGAACCGGACTCGGAACCGGTCGAGGGTTGGACCGACCGGAACCGAACCGGACTATGAACCGGACCGGTTCAAACTCTATGAACCGGTTTACTAAAAACACATAAAAATTACATTTTTAAAGAAAACAATATATTTGAAAAATTAGAAACCATGATTCCAACAATTACACACAAAATATGCAAAGTTTGCTCATGTATATAGTGATAGTTGGAATGCTTGACTGCAAATACTCAATTGAGACCCCATTCAAAAAAAAACTCTGCAATATTTGGCGAATACATGCCGAGTTTTGGAAAGCTATCCAAGATTTTTAATTACTAATTTGTCTACTGGTGCAATCAAAGCTCATGATTCTTCGGAAGATTGCAAGAAGTTGTTTGGTCCAAAAGGTGCAAAAATGGATTTTATGAAAATAAGAAAAATATTGCCATCAATGCGTAGAGCTCGAGAAAATATGCACTTTTAGAGAAAACGACACTCGGCGAGCCACAAAATGAAAGTTATGGCACATGCAAGTTTTTGCTACTACATCTTCCCTGGACCCTTTCCAAAACGGCAAATTTTATTCTATACTAGTATTTTTTCACCAAAAATCTAAGAAAGGAAAGAAATGCTATCTTTACATGACTCGGCCGGTTCAGATGAAACCGGACCAGGGTTTGACTCGGATTTTTAGCCCAAACCGGTCAACCGATCCGGTTTACTAAACGGTTCGTGCTTTAAAATGTTAAACCGGTCAACTAGCTGGCGGTTCGGTTTGACCGGTTTTTAAAACATTGGGTTGGTGTGTCATAGGAGTTACACTTGAGTGGTTGACTATGTGGATCGGGCTATTTCGGGAATGTAACTCCCATTCCTATTCTTGGTTTGTTGTCCACTATTCTAGGAGCAATTACACATTCACTCTCCGGATGCATGCATGGTCTTAGCCTTCCCTTGGTCATTTCGGGGTTGGTTCTCATAGGCTCCGTTGTGAGACAGATCACCACCTTGAAAATATTGTCCAAATCACATGAAATTTTATTGCAATAAAGAAAATAAGATAGGGAACAAAGACTAGAAAAAGATTTTTGGATAGATGAAACAAAGACTAGAATGAATAATATGTGCCAAGTAATTTTCAGAATGCCCTAAACTGCTGGAAAACTTCAAAAATTCATAACTATGTGAATACAATGGATAAAAATCTGATTTTCTGGAAATAACATCTACAAATTATATAGAAATGAACCCAACCTCCAGATCTGAAAATGAACACTAGAAACCCCCTAAAAAAACTGCTGCAAATCCCTAGGGCTGATGTCACCCTTTAGAAGGGGCTAGAAATCCACCAAAATGCCTCCAAAGTTGTGCCAAACTCTGCCTTAAATGCTGATAATAATCTGATATGCAAACCCTTGAAATTTCCTCTCTCTAGTACTGAAAATGGCCTCTGAAACCCTCTGAAACCCTTCCTGAAAATCTGTGAAAAATCTGCCTGAATATCTGACTCTAAATAAGCTCCAAAATAGCAAACTAGGGTGGATCTTTCACCACCGAAGAGTGCCCTACTAGCTAGGAGTGGATCTCTCACCACCGAAGCTAGGGTTCTGTGGGATTTTACTCCACAAGCAAGAGAAATGCAAACAACAATTGCTCAATGCCAAAATATGTGTGAGTGTAAGAATGAATCCTTTTCTCCCCAAGCGCTTCCTTTTATAACTTTTCATTACCTTTTTCCAAGTTGGGTGCTCCATGTGGGACTAAAAGTGACTTAAGTGACCCCAACGAAGAAATATAATAATAAAGTACCATGAGTCCCCCCTTAACGATAAAACATAACAATTATTCCCACCAAGTTGCTTAATACTAATGCCAATGGAAAAATATAACAAATAAGCAAGGTGGTAATCAAGTCATCCATACCCAATAGCCTCCAACGTCATTAGCCCCTCGGGTATGACCAAGGCTAAGACTAAAAATGGCCCTTAGGCCTTCGGTGAAGGAATGGGGACATTACAGTCCTCCCTTCCCAAAATTTGCTTGTCCCCAAGCAAATGCAAACTAGGATGTTGTAAAATCTTCTCTCCCTCCCAAGTAGCATCCTCAAGTGGCAAGTCTCTCCACCGCACTAAGTACTTGTGATCACCTTGTTCCTGAGCTTCCTCTGTCTCACCTCAATGATAGATTTTGGTTCCAAGACCAACTTCCCCTCATCGTCCAATGGTGGCAACTCCGTAGAAGGCACAATATGTTGTCCTAGTGCCTTTTGAGGCATGAAACATGAAAAACATTGTGTATCTTGTTGTGCTCGGGAAGCTCCAACTCATATGCAATTGCCCCAACTCTTCGTGCTATCTTGTATGGACCATAGAACGCATGGTTTCAACTTCTCGGCACCGCTCTACTTGAGTGAGGATTTTGTAGGGCTGCAAACGTAGGAAGACTAGATCTCCCACCTCAAAAGACCTCTCTACTTGTGCCTATCTGCATAGATCTTTTGCTGATTTTGTGCTTTCTGAAGGTTCTCCTTGAGGGCTCTTAGAATATCCTGGTTCTCTCTGTAACCAATCACGAGCTTTGGGAGCTCGACTATTTGATAATACTAAATCTGCAAATGACGTAGCATCATACCGTACAATGCCCGAAAAGGAGTCATGCCAATGCTCATCTGGTAGGTGGTATTGTAGCAATACTCACCCATGTGTAGCCATCTAATCCATGCACGTTGATGTCTGTCACATAACTACGCAAATAGCCCTCTATCCACTTATTAACTATTTTTGTTTGCCCATCAGTCTGTGGATGATAGCTAGTGCCAGGAGTCAACTCATACTGCAAGTCTAAAAATCTCCTGCCAAAAGGTGCTCATGAAGATCTTGTCCTGTCACTGACAATATTTTTAGGCAAACCATGAAGCCTAAAAATACCTGTATAGAATAATTGAGCCACTGTGGTGCCTTATGCCCCTTAGGCATAGAAAAGAAATGGGCATACTTGGTTAATCGATCAACTACCACATATATGCAATCATGCCCATGTACTGAGGGAAGCCCTGTGATAAAATCCATGGATATGCTCTCCCACTTCTACTCGGGAATAGGAAGAGGTTGTAGTAGTCCTGTTGGGAAAGAATGCTCGGCTTTGGTTTTCTGGCAAACCACACACTCTCTAATATGATTAAGGACGTCATCCTTCAACCCTTTCCATGCAAATCTCTCCCTGATATACCTGTAGGTCTTAAAATATCCAGGATGTCCCGCTAGAGGTGTATCATGCACTGCCCGAAGGATTTTCTCCTTCATCTTGGATTCTGGTACAAGGAAAATCCTATCCTTGTAGTATATGAGGTCATCCAAGACCCTATATCTATCATCTTGTATGATGCCATCCATAATCTCACATGCAAACTGATTTTTGGAATACTCAACAAGTATGTGAGCCTTCCAATCTGCTGAAATCTCAGACATAGAATTAAGCATAGAGGTAAGGTGAGGCCTCCTAGATAATGCATCAACAACAACATTATTCTTACCTTTGGTGTACTCTATGTCGAAGTCATATGTTTGCACCTTGTTCACCCATCTCTGTTGGCGGTCGTTGAGATCCTTTTGCCCTAGGAAGAACCTCAAACTGTTGTGATCCGTATGAACCACAAATTTTTTTGCCCACAAGGTATTGTCTAAATTTGGCCAAAGCATGCATAATGGCCAACATCTCCTTGTCGTAAATTGAGTACCCCTTCTCTACAAGGCTCAATTTCGACTCTCGTAGGCAATGGGATGCCTATCCTGCATAAGAACTGATCCAATGCCCTCACCGATGCGTCACACTCAAGTATGAATGGACGAGAGAAATCTGGCAATGCAAGAATGAGACATGAACTCATCACCCCCTTGAGGTGATCAAAAACTTGTTGTGTTGATTTTGACCAAGCAAAAGCCCCCTTCTTGGTCAAATATGTCAATGGTGCAGTCAAGCGAGAGAAGTTCTTCACAAACCTCTGTAGTATGTGCATAGCCCCAAGAACCCTCTCAACTGTGTCAATGTCCTAGGCGGTGGCCAATCCAATATCGCCTGAATCTTTTCCTGTCAACCTTGACTACACCTCCACCAATCACATATCCCAAATACAATAACTTTGTCATACCAAACTCACACTTAGAAGCTTTCGCGTATAGCGAGTTAGCTTCTAATATACCCAATACCTCATCAAGGTGCCTAATGTGATCCTCCCAAGTCTGTTGTAGACCAATATGTCGTCAAAGAAGACCAATACAAACTTGCAAATGGCGGTTGAACACATGGTTCATACAAGACTGAAAAGTGGTTGGTGCATTAGACAAACCGAATGGCATCACTAGAAACTCAAAGTGACCATAATGACATCTGAAAGTCGTCTTATGCACATCCTCCTCTCTGACTTTGATCTGGTGATATCCAGATCGCAAATCTATTTTTGAAAAATAGATTGCCCCCATGTAGCTCATCTAATAACTCATCAATGTGTGGCACTGGATATTTATTTTGATTGTCTTCTTATTCAATGCATGGTAGTCTATGCACATCCGCATGGTCCCATCCTTCTTCACCAACACTACTGAAGAAGCAAAGGGACTGGAACTAGGTCTAATATGCCCCATATCTATGAGCTCGTGTATAGTCCTCTCGATCTCATCCTTAAACCATTTGGGATGATGGTAAGGAGTAGTAACCACAGTCTTTGTTGTCCTCAAGCTCAATCACATGCTCAAATCCCCTGTTTGGAGGCACACCTGGAGGTATATCACCAAAAACTGCACTATGCTTGTCCAATAAGCCCTGGACATCTACGTGATACTCTGGTCGTCCATCCTCTGACTCTTGGTCGTAACCAAACACTGTACTACCCAATCCACTCTGTTGTGCCTGTAAATCTTCTCAATCCGTTTGGCCGTGACCACCCTGGGTGCATCTATAGATAATCCCCTCAATATCACATTCCTCCCTTCGGACCTAAACTTCAGCTCCATAGTCTGAAAGTTAGTCCGGAACTCACCAAGAGAATGGAGCCATTGCACCCCAAAGCACAAGGTTGGTCTCTCAATACCAACAATATAAAAGTCATCGGTAACTGTATAGTTACCCATCGTAATGCTCAGTTGTGGGACTCACTGTGTGCACCTCATAGACTCTCCATTGGCTACAACCACGTTGAAGCCCTCAAAATCCTCTGTCTGCAACCCTCGTCTCTCAACAATGATGCATCAATAAAGTTGTGGGTAGCCCCACTATCAATGAGCACCACTACTCGTTGACCCTGCAGAACTCCTCTGACCTTGAATGCCTTGTACCTCGGGGTACTAGACAAAGTGGCAATAGTCTCTGAGGGAAAGTCTCGTCCTCTCTTCAATACCAACACTGCCCAAAGCATCTCCATCTCCATCATCCAATCCTGAGTCTCCTGCTCCTCATCTCCATCACTCGTCACTCTCCTCAAAGACCTCAATGAATTGGGCCTTTCCTTTCCCTGCAATCATGTCCTGGAGCCCAAGGTGTGTGGAAATCGAAACATAGTTTCTTTCACCTCAACTCATCTCTAACCTCTCGGGATATGAATGGTTTCTTAGTCGTATCCTGCCTGGGTGGAGGTACCTTCTGCTAAAAACCATCCGGTCTAGATGGAGGTACCCTCTTTGAACTCGAGGTGGAAACCTCGACTTTGGAGTAGATAACTCCAAATCATGTGCTCTCCTAATAAGCATCATGCAATGAAGAAGGCTCAAATGCCTTCACAAGTCCTGCTAGTGCATCTATCAACCTGCTATGAAGAGTGAAGTCAATCTCATCTCTGAAACATCAGAACCATGACTGACAACCTTTGAAAGTCTGCAATGTATATGTCTAAAGAACTTGTCTGTCTCAAATGAGTCAACTCTCTGAAATGCCTATCAAGATCCCTCCTGTCAAACTTGCTCATCAACCTCTGTGTGAACTCGCATAGGTACTAATATGCATGTGCCCCTGTGTAATAAGACCATGATGCCACCAGTCATGTGCATCTCCCTCAAGGTGTAGGATTGCAAACTTAATTGCATCCTCTTCGCGCATGGGATTCAAGTCAAAGTATGTCTTCAACTTTTGAATCCAGGATTACGCTGTACACTTCTTGGACCCATCGAAGTGTGGAATAGAAATCTGTCCCAATCTCCTCTGTAACTCTGGAACCTGAGTAGTGTGATCCCTCTTGGGCCTACTACCGATCTTCATCTTGCAGTACTCGGTAAAAGGCATGTTAGCTTTAAACCCTTCACTCAAGGATTCATATTTCAGCCAACAAGTCTCCTCATCAAAAATTTTGATTGTTGTCCCATTTGTGTATTTTCCGGATCTTTCAAAAATGCGGGCTCATGCATGCTTGAATGTGTATTATGGGAATGGGGGAGTGTGCTGCCCTGAATTGCTATTTTCACCTCTTCGACCCTGCTGCCCCGTGTTACTATTTTCTCCTTTTCCGCATGATTCTCAACTCTTCCTGTGCTAATCTTTCGGTGAGCTGGCTCAAATAAAGATTAGTGGTCTCTTGTTGTTTAACCATATTGATAAATAATTTTTCATCATCTCTTCATTCACTCATCATTGTCACCCATTTTTGCCCTTCTTGTGGTGTATTTCTCTGGAATAAACTTTCATTCACACCCAACAGGCTAGAGGAAAGCTGGCTTTGATACCACTGAAATATCCCTTGTGGGATATCACTTAAAATCCACAAAATATATAAAAATTTGCAGCAAATAAAATTCTGATTTTTCTGGAATTAAACCCACTAGGGCAATGAACTGAAATTTAAGATAACTTGCAAAATACTTGTCCAAATCACATGAAATTTTATAGAGAGCTTGCTAAGATGAAACAAAGACTAGAAAAATATTTTTGGATTTTTTGAATAATATATGACTGCCAGTAATTTTCAGAATGCCCTAACTGCTGGAAAACTTCAAAAATTCATAACTATGTGAATACAATGGATAAAAATCTGATTTTCTGGAAATAACATCTACAAATTATATAGAAATGAACCCAACCTCCAGATCTGAAAATGAACACTGGAAACCCTCTAAAAAAACCTATGCTGCAAATCCCTAGGGCTGATGTCACCCTATAGAAGGGGCTGAAAAATCCACCAAAATGCCTCCAAAAGTTGCGCCAAACTCTGCCTTAAATGCTGAGAATAATCTGATATGCAAACCCTTGAAATTTCCTCTCCTGGTACTGAAAATGGCCTCTGAAACCCTCCTGAAACCTCTGTAAAATCTGCCTGAATATCTATGCTCTGAATAAGCTCCAAAATAGCAAACTAGGGTGGATCTTTCACCACCGAAGAGTGCCCTACTAGCTAGGAGTGGATCTCTCACCACCGAAGCTAGGGATCTGTGGGATTTTACTCCACAAGCAAGAAGAATGCAAACAATAGTTGCTCAATGCCAAAATATGTGTGAGTGTAAGAATGAATCCTTTTCTCCCCAAACTTCCTTTTATAACTTTTCATTACCTTTTTCCAAGTTGGGAGCTCCATGTGGGACTAAAAGTGACTTAAGTGACCCCAATGAAGAAATATAAATAATAAAGTACCATGAGCCCCCTTAACGACAAAATATAACAATTATTCCCACCAAGTTGCTTAATACTAATGCCAACGGAAAAATATAACAAATAAGCAAGGGGGTAAATTGAAAAGTCATTCATACCCAATAGCCTCCAACGTCGTTAGCCCCTCGGGTATGACCAAGGCTAAGACTGACCTCACTCCGATAGAACACAGGTTTCTGTGACTGCAGTGTTTTGATTCTTGCTTAGTTGATGGGAGCCACTTTCTACTGGTTGTTTTAAAATTTCAATTCATGCAGTATATGGATGCATGTTTCCAGGCATATTTATTATGGTATCATATATGAGGAGTAAGGGATCAAGATAATATTATGTCTTGTTAACTGGGGCTACTATTTGGAGAGGTCCATGCAATTAGATAGGCTAAATGTATAAGTTGGGCCAAAAATGCTTACATCCAAAAGTGGCAACAGGTTTTTCTTATTCCATGGTTAATGCTTTCTTGTTGCCACTGTTGATAGCATAAATAGGGATCTGGTTGCCTCGATGATGCATTGAGGATTTGCGACATTTTTCAGTTTGCATTGCTTGGTTGATATGCATGGTCTTATATAGATATACTTTTGGTTATTAATTTTTTTATTTTTATTCATGTGTGTTTAAGCCATCTCAAGATGACCTCCAGGAGTCATCATTACCATAATAACATGTTGTCCTCGTGTATTTTTAATAATACCTAATAATCACAAGGCATGGGGAGACGCTTAGCATACAAGCACCTTACACATTTATTAGTAAGGGGAGACCTAATAATCCACCACTTTGGGCTTCTTACCCTCTAGACTCTGTCCCTGTTTGCAAAGCTTTTGGAGCATGTACTGCCTTATAAGTCATCATTGTTCTGCAATTTTTACTAATGTGGGATTAACCCAATTACAACCCAATCATGTATTTGTGTTAGATATACTTTTCCAAAATACTAGTGTATAGAGTAGTGACAGTGTGAAGATGATTGTATTCATGTAATCAAGTTGAGTTGATTAAATTTGGTATTTTGCAAGTAGAAATGGTATTGCACTTTTCTATTATGAGCTGTTGAATGTGGTGTGAAACTACTCTTTGCAATTCTTGATAATAGTCATAGTCCTAAGTTTTCTCAATTCTCGTAAATCTGCTGTTACTCTTAAATACAGGCAGCATGTATACCCTTGGCATTAACTGGGCGCGATATATGTGGTAGTGCTATAACAGGGTCTGGAAAGGTTAGTTGGATCCTGTGTTTTATATCACGGTTATTCTTTCCCCTACAATATATCCGGCTATTCTTCTTGTTTATAAGAAATACTTGTAATTGAAAGCCGATGCATTTGATTTGTAAAGTTAGTACATGCAAGGTTTCATGAAGATTCGTAACTCATATTTCACTGTTGCACAATAGTTGACCATTTCTCTCTTTGCAATTGCAGACAGCTGCATTTGGCTTACCAATTCTGGAGAGATTACTTTTTCGTCCCAAGCGCATTTCGGCCATAAGAGTTCTTGTCCTTACCCCAACAAGAGAATTGGCTGTTCAGTATGTCTCTTTGTGGCATCTCATGTATTATTTTGCATAGGCTAGTTACTTCATACTAAAACTGGAAAATATTGTGCAACAACTTTATAGATCAGGCCAACCAAATGCCTGTAACCTTATTGGCTGCGTATTGATTTCCTTGATAGGGATGTTTTATTCTGTTTGAGAACAATGCCGAGTTTTAGTCAAACATATGTTTTGAATCGATTGATAGACCAGACAGTGGTTAATGCTGTTGTTGCGTAGTGCAATGTCAAATACTGTTTTCTGATAGTATCTCATTGATATAATCACAGTCTGTAGTATGCTTGCAACTGTTTTCCACCTCGCCATAATGATTGTGATAACATTGAAAGCTCTTTCTCTTGACACATTTACAAGATTGAAGTAGCTAGTACTGATCATAGACACTCAATGGTGAAATTACTTAATTGGTTCTTTGCAGGCCTCAATTGAAATTACTTAATTGGTTCATTGTAGGCTTTAACTTTCTTATTTGTCAGAGAGCCTACTTTTATTTATTATTGACATTTTTTTCGATTAAGAACCAAAGTCTGAGGGATTAGCTATTCATGGCAAAGTAGCTTGGGCCTTGCATCCGGCCTCATCCATTATGATAATGCTTACAACAATAATGGAACCTTGCTGGGCTCTCTGGGAGCTAAGCACCTTCACCTTTGAACTAGGGTTGCTTGACCCTGTATGCAAGGAAAAATGAATCTCCCAACTTACACATTGACTTCCTAAGGTAGGGTCAAGACTGCCAAGGACTCTGGGATACGAGTTCAAGGATTCTGTGGATTAGACTAATTTGACAGGGTTGGTTGGTTCTGTTGTAAAAACTGTCATTGCTTATATTCTCTTTGTTCCCATTTTTAGTTGGCCTAATCATAGTGCATGTTAAGGGCTTGGAATTGGGGAACTAAGAGGCAAAAATAAGGTGTAGACACAAAAGCTAACTGGTGAAGTTTCTGGTCAACATTTTTCTTTTGTTTGAGGCTGCAAGATCAGGTAATCCATGGATCCATGGAGCTTGGAGACATTGATCCCAAATAGATACAGTGTAGAAAAAGAAGAAAGAAAATAGAAGGAAGGCACCCACCCTAGGCAAATCCTACCAAATAACAAGTTGGGGAGGATAGAGCAGTGGAAGCAGGATAATAGGAATAGTAGCTCTTGCTCAGAGTAGCTTTATACAATTCAAACTAAAACATTCCACAAATATTACAAGAAAAATTGCATAGAAAGTAAACAATCAACAAGCAAGCTGCCCAAGTTCTAAATCAAACAGTGGAAATGAAGAGATACGCAAGCTGTGTGCTTAGTCTAGACCCTAAGGTTTCATTCAGGCAACAATTAAGAATTTAAGACATATAAGGTTTTGAGATCATGTCTGGTGTTTTTATTCTTTTAAATTATAATTATAATTATAATCTACGAGCAATTCAATGCAAAAATGAAAGCTTCACTTTAGCTCAAAGTACCTCTAAAACAGCTACAATATCTCTGTTTATGATATCATATTATCAACAATTCTAAGAGCAAAGCTAGAGATAATGAGACTGAAGAGAAGGGGAACTGATTCCAGGAGTTTGAAACCAGCAAGCAAGCTAACAGCTACTACATTTCGATGCATAGAAAAAAAAAGAAGATAAGATGCTAAATGCTTGGATGAATAATGAAATTTTATAACAGAAATAAGGCTACAAGGCATGAAAAACCAGAGTCACTTGGAGGTGGGGACTGAGATGTCAATTTTCAGAAAATAGAATATGAGGGTACGAGGAAGTGCCACAATACAAAACAGCTAGAGATAATGAAACTGAAATGAAGGGTAATTGATGTGAGAAAAGAGCTTGAAACCAGCAAGCAAGCTTACAGCTTCAACAATTTGATGCATAGATCTAAAAAAGATAAGATGCTAAAAGATTGGATGAATAATGAAGTATTAAAATAGAAATGAGATTACAATGCACAAAAAAACCAGTATCACTTGGAGATGTCAGTTTATAGAAAATAGAATATGAGGGTACAAGAAAGTGCTACAATACAAACATTTAAATGTATATAAACTTTATAATTTATGAAAGTAAATAAAAGATTTATAATCAAAAAGTCATGAATTTGAAATAATTGATGAAAACAAAACTCAATGTATGATTGGTCAAGAGACATTAAAAAAATTAACCAAAATAACAATTCTCAAACAAGATCAAATATAAAAACCTGGACTCTATAAGGTTTCCAAAGACACAACTTAAATCCATTGTTTCAGAGATCATGTGTTTGGGATTTTTCAAAATGATTATACAATAATTACCCTCATTGTTTGTTGTATGAGACAGTCCTACTTAACCTATATTGTCATCAATGGATAATCTTGAATGGGTTGACAATGGATGGTTAATGCTGAATACGTTGACAATGGATGTATAATCTTGAACACCTTTTTGCAGAATCGGATGACCATAAATTACCCCTTTGTCTTATATTTTGTAATAAAAAGGACAAGCGAATTTGAATTGGGCAATGTTATGTATTGGTAACATAAGCTACTAACCTGGAATATTGCTCTTTCGCACTTTAATCAATTATTAAAAAATCTGTACACAAACATCTGAAGCCATCTTATTGGTCTGACTGGTAATATTTTGGGCCTGGACGAAAATTATCTGCCACAAAATATGCCTGTACATTTTCAAGCAAAATGCAGGCCTATTTTTATCCCGTTTATCTCCTTCAAAAGTTCAAACAGTTACTAGCATAAGGTAAGACAAAATATTATATGATATTTAAGAGTCTTGTATGGGAGGCTTCCTGATTGTTAAGAGATGGGTTGGGAGACGAGTAGAGATGTCAGGTCAAGTCCCCGCTGTCTTGAAATGTTCCCATATGTGTCTCTGAGATGGGAGACGACTAGTAGGGGTTAGGTTATGAGTCCCAGTGTCCGGGTATCTATGACACAAATCGATAAATAATTCTATATATATGCATGAATGACGCAATGCCACCAGTGCAACACTAAATTGATGCAAAAGTGGGATTAATGCAACCAAAATGCAAAAGTACAGTTGCAAATGAATGGAAATCATCAAGTGACAAGTGCAAAAATAATAAGATGCTAATGATGCAAGAATTATCAGAACATTGTTAAAACAACGAGAAGACAAACTGGTAAAAGATGCAAAAGGTATGAAGATAAAATTAATTATGATCAAGACTAGTGAGAATTGAATTGGAAAATGTCAAGGAGAAGCAATGGATGAGATGCAAGAGAGAAGACGCTGATTTTTGACAGGTGTATGTATCAAAACAGCAAATGAGGTGATTGAACCAACAATGTCCGACAAAGAAATGATCAAGAAAAGTATGAACAGCAAATAGTAAATCTAAGACATGAAACAATAAGTATGGAAAATTCAAACATAAACTTAAATGAGTCAAAGAAGGTCTGTGCAGGTATATGGGAGCAAGAAAGATTCTAACAAGAATCTATTATGACATAAAAAGACTTGAAAGTAAGATAAGATGTTCAGGGACAACAGATGCAAATGAAGGTAAGAGTGGAAAAGTGAGCAAGTGGACAAGATGCTAATTTCTCTGAGGAAAGAAAGGTATGAGAGCAATGTGTGAGTTACAAATGCAAATCAAGACTTCAATTAGACCTGCAAATGTGATCCATAATGTGAATTGTGAGGCTGTTGCTACTAGCGAACAATGACTTACTTTCTCAAATCCTTAATGAAAAATGCTAAATCTCTGTGATATGCAGCTGATTATGCAAGTTGAAACAAATAAGTGCAGGAAATAAACTAATTCTAATGCTAATCGAACTGCCCAACAACCAAAACCCCAAAAGTCTTGACATGTCAATTGCTGTGTGACAAATCAGGATGAAGATTTGATGGGCTTGAAGTGTGGTGTCTTCAGAAAATAAAAAGTGACATCCTTGAAGGTTGTCTAGTGCATAGTTCCAAAACTAGCAAAAATTGCCAAAAATTTGTCAAATTTGCTAGTTACAGTGCGGGCGAGTAATTCACATGTGACTCTCATGATGAATTTCTGCAGAGTACTCGTGTGTCAGCAGGAAAAGAAAAAATATGCTGTTTTTTATTTTTGCCTTGCTATTGATTTGAAGGGTATTTGAACAATTTTTCAGCTGCCCCGAGATGACTGTCATAAGATTTGAGGATTTTAAGTTTTGATATAATCATAAATATGATGTGCATTACTAATAACTTTTCCTACTTATAAAGCCTTCAAAATCCAAACTATGATATACACAGAAAATCTGTTTTTGGTTTCAATGTATCACAGTTACTGAGTTACTTGATGTAATAAGCTATTTGTGATGGTCTATGGTTAAATAAGCTGCCGCAGGAAAGATGGACTTGGGACTAGCTTTTTGAGAGACTGGTGTCTTCAGTTGCGATGCATTAGATCAATGTTTTAAAATCGGAACCGACTCGGAACAGGCCGAGGTCCGGACCGAACCGAACCGAACCGGACTGGTTCAAACTTAATGAATTGGTTTACTAAAAATACATAAAATTTTATATTTTTAATGAAAATAATATATTCGAAAGGATAAAAACCATAATTCCAACAATTTCACACAAAATATGCAAAGTTTTTTCTTATATATATGCAAGAAAGATGTTTATAGCAAAATGACACAAACTCCAAGTCCAATACACAATACATATATCATAGATGAGATTCCGAAACAAAATACATAAACAATGAGGCTCTAAATGGCCTCCATAGTTCGAGACTCCAAAAAAACAACATGATATGATCATTGATACATTACAAATACTACAAGTTACAAAACTCTAGAATAAACTAGATGACATCAATGATCAATCATCAAACTCTGCACCGCTACTGGAAATGGGATCCTCAAGGTCATCCTCATCAATATCATCACCGGCCTTTGGCTTTGACTCGGACTCATCCAAATCCTCAGGTACATTTGCAACAACTAGAGCTGCACGGGGTCGGGAGTAACACGAGTGCGACTAGTGCCTGTCTGTGTCTCGTGATGATGGCGGCGGTGCTGCTAATGGCTCATCAGATTCTTGATCCAAACCCATCCACCCCAAGTCATCAGGATCAAACTCTACTGGCTGACTCTCCTCTACCCATTCTGAGGTTGGATCTATATCATCCAAGACAATGAGATCAATATCGTGGCTTCAAGTTCAACAAATCTGGTTGTGCTTTAACCGAAGGTTGTACTGCACAAAGACAAGATCATTCAACCGTTGTTCCAAACAGTTTCTCTTCTTCGTGTGAATCCGCTCAAAGACGGACTAGTTGCGCTCGCACCCAGAAAAACTGCAAGTTTGGCTTAGGATCCTAATTGCAAACTTTTGCAATTGAGGACACTGACTACCAAATGAATCCCACCAATGTGCTGCGATAAAAAGTGTAAATGTTTAATTAGTAAACAATGACGATAAAAAGTTAAAAACACAAAGTTAAAAATTAAATGTAAAACATAAACTTATAACTTAAAGGTTAAAGCGTAATTCAACAAATTAGATAAAGATTGTCTTAGACTCTTATGCTAAAGATTCATGATTATTCATTAAAATTTTTAATCAAATGAACTTCAAAAAACTTAGAATTTCTTACTTGGTTGGTCCACATCCCTTGCAATCTTTGCAAGGTTTTTCCCAAAGGTACCTGTGGCTCTGCTGAAGAAGTTGATCTGTCGGTGAACCTCAAGTTGTTGCATCTCATTAGGGACCATGCGCTCTAGGCACTCGTACAAACCATCTTTTACTTCTCTGTTTGATCTTCTCCAAGCTGAGCTCTGTAATGATATTTCGGGTTCAAGAAATACCCAATTGCATGTATAGGCCGATGGAGTTGATTGTTCCATCTATTATCTATGATCTCCCATATAGGCCCATACTTAGTTACCCTGTCTTTGTATGCTCCCTTATCTGCTTTTTGCCTCGATCCATAGCCTCATAAATATAGCCCATGGCTAATTTTTCCCCATCCACTAAACCGCAACACCTTAATAAAGAGGCTCAACAACTTTCACAATTTGAAATTGCTGTTTTTTTCCAAAATAAATTATCAAAAAGTTTCTTCTTTGTGTCTTTCCCATCCCTGCTTCGGCTCCACTTTGATGCATTCCATTCATGACTTGAAAACATCCTTTTCAAGTTTTGTTTGGGAAATAAAATATGCAACGTGTGGAATTTTGTTGCAAATCTCGTAATGGCTGGCCTAACAAGTTCTTTGCCCTCGTTGTTCCTCCTAATTAGGTTCAATACCATGAGTGATTATAGATGTATTTGGTGATGCTTTTGCCATGCTTTCGAGTGTTCTCGATCCAATCTTTTTCCCTATATCCTCAAGCACGAGGTCTATGCAATACTGAAAACACATGGAGTCCAAAATATTGTTTTGTGTTTAGCCTCTAACATCTTACCAACAAGAACATAGTTAGATGCATTATCTGTTATGATTTGTACAACATTTTCCACCCCCACCTCTAAAACAATCTCATCCAAAAGCTCAAACAATAAATTTGCATCTTTCACCCTATTAGATGCATCTACTGATTTCAAAAACATTGTACCTTGTGGACAAGAGGCAAGAAAATTTATTATTGTGTGGTTCTTGCCATCACTCCCCCATCTGACATGATAGTGCATCCCATTTTGGCCCATGAAACTATTTCATAGGGCAACCTTTTAAATATTCATTATGGAATGCAACTTCTTTCTTCAAAAGTGATCCTCTCAAGTCATGCATACTAGGGCCTTTGAAGCCCTTACCAGGAGCAACAATGGAATCAAACATCGGCTGGTAATAAGGTGAGCGGGCAACATTGAAAGGGATATTTGCATCATACCACCATCTGAAGAATGTACTCAAAAGTCGCTTCTTTGTATTGCTTCTTCCAATGGTTAGCCAAGGTAGGCTGATTTTGTGTTGGCATGAGGCACTACAAGAAGTAGCAGTGTGGAAGATGGAAAAAACTTTGAATGGTCTTTTCTTTTTTGAGGCCGGTTTTTTTGACTATGAGTGGATGGGGAGGCATATACCGAAAGGGTCTCTAACAAATCATAGAAGGGTCGAGCAAGATCCTTCAACACTCAAGACATGTTCCTTCCTTCTCCCTATTTCAGCTTCCATTTCTTTTTGCCTAGCCTTCTTTTCTCTATGTTTTTCAAGCATGTTTTTCATTTCCAACCTAATGTCATCAAATATAGAAAATGTGCCTCACATGGGGTAATTTGGCCTCTTTGACCAGCTAAGTGTTGTTTCAACCTTGATGAAACAATATTTACAAAAACTTGATCATCAATTACATTAAGGATGGAATATCCACGTAGGGTCTTTTGTTTTGGGGGCCATTGCAAATGCAAACAAATCTGAAAATGCAAATAAAAACAAAATAAATTTCATATTTCTTTTTAATAAAATTTACAAATAAGGGGCAAGTTTAAAATGTAACATACCTTTCAATGTGCACACAAATGAGGTGAAGAAATGCTCCAAGCTTGTATATGGCACCACAAAGAGCCCACACTCCAAATGTAGATGTAAATGCCACCACAAAGAGCCCACACTTGATGCCAAACAACTCCAAATGAACACTATTCAATGCTGCCCCAATCCTCCAAATCCTTGCAAATAAGAGAGGTGCTCACAAATAGAGGTGAGGTGCTCACAAATGGATGCCAATATCACCACAAAGAGCCCACAAGCAATGCCAAACAAGCTCCAAGCCTCCAACTTCCAAGCTCACTACAAAAAATAAACTCTTCAATCTTATGCTCACAAATGCTCACAAATGCTCAATGAGAGAGGTGTGAAGTGAATAGAGGGGGGGTGTATTTATAACACCAAATTAGGGTTTAGAGACAATAAAAAATAAAAGAAAACAATTAAAAAAATGTTTTTTTGAACTGGCCGCCGTATAAGGCAAAACAGGCCTAAACCGGCCGGTTTAGGACGAAACCGACCGGTTTTAGCCCAAACCGGCCGGTTCCGTACGGAACCAGCCGGTTTGGGCTAAAACCGGTCAACCGATCCGGTTTCATTAGCGGTTCGTGTTAAAAAATGTCAAACCGGTCAAACTGGCCAGTTCCGGTTCCAGTTTGACTGGTTTTTAAAGCACTGCATCATATATATATATATATATATTTCCTGAGCTTTTGCCAGATCGCAGTCCGAGTCAAAATCTTGGGCTTGATTTTTGCGGAGTCCGAGTTTTCCAAGTATGGTCTAGTGTATCTGTTAAAGGTAATCAACAATACTTACAATCCACACTTAAGACCTGCTCTAATAAGCAAAGTGACATAACTCTCTCGCTGAAATTCATGGTTACAATAGAGCAGAGTTGTATGCCTAGATGCAAATTATGAGCTGCTATGTATTATTTTTATCTATCCCACATGACTTCTAACACTTGCATATATATAGGCTTGGGAGCATACGGAGCTTACTGGGTGAATTTGGAAGGTTTGGGAGGTGAAAAGACTTTCTAGGGGCATCTAAGACCCTTCGTTTCCTCTTCCCAACCTATCATTTTCTTTTTAGATGGATGGTGGCAGGACTTCAAGTTTACAGGGAAAGACTGCTGGTTGTTACATAAGTGACGGGGTGGTTGTGTAATCGCCAACTGTGTCTATGCATGTCTCACGGGTAGTGCAGTCTCCCTCCAAAGAAAAATACAGGGGATGATGAGGCAACGAAGCAGAGATGGATATAAAAGCAAGAAACACGAGGGATCACTCAAGCAGGCTCGAAAGAGCTAAAGAAGTGATGTGAGTACTAGTGCCACAAGACAAGGCACAGAACTTGACTGGAGATGAGAAGGGATGGGACACACACACTGAGCAAGATGGAGGTCGATAAGTCATTAGCAGGTTCAAACGTTGCACCTTAAAGGCTAAATTTTGTGGGTGTGTATAGTACTATAGACACAAGCCTTTTTCGACAGCACATTATCTGAAAACTCAATAACGCACATTTTGAACTTATCTGGTTTGTAAGCCTGCCGTTTAGACTTGCTGCTCAGCAGTATAGTCAAATCCATCAATTACTTGGTCAAACTTGCTTGCAATTGAGAAATATGAAATAAATGGCATTAATGAAAAAATGGTAAAAATGTCTGTTATTGTTTGCTTTTAATTTTTTTGCTGAGTTTTCCGCTTTTTTCCTATGTTCCACCAAATTTCTAGGATGGGGACAGCAGGGGACAGGGGGATGCATTTCTGTGACGGATTTTTTTGGAGGCCATTTTTAAGGGTAGGACTATTAAAAATAAGGAAAAATTCAAAAATATAGGAAATTTCAAATATTCATATGATAACATTGATAAGGCATTCATCATATACATTTATAGAACCTTAATACTACTGCGTAACTTTATTAAAAAATAAGGAAAAAAATATAGGAAATTTCAAATATTCATATGATAAAATTGAGAAGGCAATTGCTAGCAAATTGATTTCTTTTGCTTAAGAAAACCAAGAAGCTTGAACCTGGGGAATATTTAGACTTTATTACTATCCTTGTTACTTTTAGAAAAAAATTAATTTTCATTGTATATATCATTATACAATTCTCTATTCTTTTATACAGCTCCTTGGTTGTAAATATTGTTTTTTATATTGATATATGAAACATCTATTAAAAAACATTGAATAGGCATTCATTATATACATTATAGAACCTTAGTACATAACATTAGAGCTGAATTGATATTTCACATAATATTCAATTTGGATATGTATAATAATTACAATGAAATGCCCAAGGGCTGCAAGTTTCAACTACAAAATGACAAAAACATAGAAAATCTACTATTGCCCCTAGTCAAAATCTGCTAAAATTGTATCAAAATCGGAGTTAGAGTCTTAAGTCATTGAAACTATGAGGGATTGATTCATCCAATGGAACCCCAACCAATCTATCCCCGTGCCTCATCAACCTGCGTGGCATCTTCGGGATCAATGACGCCCGACTGGAGTTTGATGATACTCAGTAGGTTGTTGATCTTGAAGTTGAAAGGCACCATGCACAACCATTAATTTCTTCACTCATTGAGAGATAAGCCTATTCTGCTTAACTGACTAGATGAAGTTGTATGTGGACCAATTCCTCTCTGCAGCAAAGTAATTGGCAACTTGTGAAAGGAGGTGAGTGGCAAGAATCCTCAAGTTTGGTGCATTCTTGTCATGCCACCTACACCATCCAATAGGGTCAGCATGAGCTAATGTAGTTTTATCAGTCCTCACCTCTGGTTTTCTCACCATACTTCTGATTGGTACAAGATTGTAGTCATTACTATTTACATTTTCCTTGCATCGGATTTATTTCTACTTGCCACACTGCTAATACTTCTGTTTACTATTAGACCCCTCTGCTTATTCCACTTCCTTGAGAAAAGATGAATGAGAAATTTATGTTGCTGTGAAGAGTCATGAAGACCATTTTCCTTCGATTGTTAAGATATTTACATCGGTTATGATTATTTTGTTAATTGTCCAAAATATGTCGTGGAGAAACTGTAACTGGGTTCTGCTCCTTTGATATTGACAGGGTGCACAGTATGCTAGAGAATCTTGCACAATTCACAGACATTCGCTGTTGCCTTGTTGTTGGTGGTCTCTCAATCAAGGTATAACATATTCAATGATCACCACCCTCTCCCCCTTTAATCTATTTGTTCTTTTGGATTTCTTGGTCTCGTGAAAGGTTTTGTATTGATATACATGTTGGCACCAAATTTGAATGTGAATATAGGTCTTGCAAATGGTTTTGTATTGATGTACAATGTTGCCAAATTTGATTAGAATCGCAATGTAATGTAACTATGGTATCTTGCAAAATATTGTTGTTTTCTAGCATCAGCTCTGATATGCTGCACATATATTGGTTTTTACATTTGGTTAGATGTATGCTTTTGTGCCGTTAAACATAATGATTTCCCACTTTCTCACTTCCAGAAAATTGCGTACAACTTTGGAATTAATAATTTAGTTAACCATGGTCATGCTGCTCTTAATTTATTTGGCTTTTGCTTATACAGACTTATTGGTCATCTAACGATGACTATTTGCTTCTATATATTGACTTCTACATCTGGTTAGACCAAGATGTATGCTTTTGTGCAGTCGAATATAATGATTTTTCAGTTCCTCACTTCCAGAAGATTGAGTACAACTTCGAATTAATACTTTAGTTAACCATGGTCATGCTGCTCTTAATTTATTTGGCTTTTGCTTAGACAGACTTATCGGTCATGTAAAGATGACTATTTGTTTCTGTATATTGGATGAAGTTTTTTTTTCAGTCTTTAGGTTATGATATAGTGAAAATTATTGTTGTAAACATATCACGGTGGAAAGAAAAGATATTGATTTCATTCTAATTTCTGTTAGATGCCTCCATTCAGGTGCAGGAAGCAGCATTAAGGTCCCGGCCTGATATTGTTGTAGCTACTCCTGGAAGGATGATAGATCATTTACACAATGCACAGTCGGTGGGATTGGAAGAACTTGCAGTATTAATTCTTGATGAGGCAGATCGTCTTCTTGAGCTCGGTTTTAGCAATGAAGTTCAAGAGCTGGTAATGAGATAAATAATATATTGTAACTGAAATGATGGTTCTTTTCAACAAAATAGGATCTATTTATTATATTTCAATCATTCATGTTTGTCATATTTCATTCATTTATGTTTGTCATATTTATTCATTCATGTTTGTCATATTTTATTCATTATATATATATATTGATTCGTAAATGCTTTTGACTGGAGCTATGGACTGGTATTACAAACAGCCACATCCAGCTTTAAATTCACTTCACATGGCCACAAACAGCCTATTCCACATCAAATGACCATAATCAGCCTCAATTCCAGCTCATACGGCCCGGCAGGGCATGAGCCTAGCGAGAGTTGATCCTGGGTGGAGCTGGACAAAACCAGCCACTTAACCAACCCATCAGCATCTCATCAGCATTCATTCATCTATTTTATCCCAAAAGTGCTGCATATTATGTGTATTGACTCTCTGTCTAAATGCTTAGTATTTGGCCCATACGTTTTGGCGATTTTGACCTATTATGGTACTACAATCAGAAGTACTTATAAATCTATTGTATAAAAACTCAGCAGTGGCTGAGTAAAGCTGATAATTTATTATAAATATTAATGTTCTTCAAATTGGTAACTAAGGGGTCTTGAGTGATGGGGCGAACAGAAAAGTTTTATTTATGGAAACCTCCAAAATTAGATCATGATTAAGAGAGGCCCACTTATAATGGATTTGATGGCTTGCAGATCCTTGCATGGTTTGGGTATTTTAATAGCCAAAAATGGATTTAATATGTTAAAGAGTGCATGGAATTTGGGTATTGGATTTTTATATTCATGTATAATCATTGGATTACTAAGGGAGTTGAAATGGGATATGAGAGGAATATGATAAGGTTAAATTCAGTTCTGATATGTTGACCTAATAGATTTGCAATTGGTAATGAAGATATTTGGGTGTGGAGATTGCTTTGCTTTCCTAATTATTTTGCAGGAGTTAATTGTATCATTAGTCTTTTCTGCTGTAAACTTCTCATGTTTGACAATACAATGAAAAGGGGGACTTCTATGTGTTCTTATTCTTTGCATGGGATACCACGGGTCTTAAGATTATTTGTTCATTTGGTGTAAATTTGAGGCCTCTTCGCACGTGATTATTGCTCCAAGTACTCCTTAAATGCTGAAACTTTCTTTCTTTCTTCCTTCAAAGTGAGAACTTCATAAGACAATCAGGGAGGACATTTATTTGAAGTTCATCCTAGTGATTTGGTTCGCTCTCCGAATTTCGTAAGCCCCAAAGATGCCTTTTATGCAAAACATATGCTATAGCTCGGAAGGATTGGCAAGTTTGAGTTTACTATTGAGCTTGGACACAAGGTTAAAAATTAAAATTAACTCATAAGATAATTGGAGATCAATTCCTTGTGGGCTTTCGCAAGGAGGTTTCATACAAACCAAATTGGCATCTCGCTTGGCAATTACCTAAACAACGACCTTTACATTTACCTATAGATTGTCAATGGCCTTATTGTTCGTTTAGGCTATGTGTGGGAGGATTGGTCACACGGCCTTATATTCCCTTTCGTTTATATTAGATTTGCTCATTCCAATTTGTTATTGAGATTGGCAAGATATTATTCCTTGTGAAGATGTGTAATATCTAGTTTTACGTGGGGACGCGCCCCCGCTTTTAACACGTCGGGGACGTCCGGACGCCCCGGGACGCTGGGACGGGGGAAACGTTTCCCCCACGTTTCCTTTTTTTGGCAGGTGGCGCGAAACGCTGGGGACGGCTGGAGGGTGGCGGAAACGTCCCGGGGACGTTGGGGACGTGGGGGACGTCTGGACGTCCCCGCCGTCCCCTATGGCTGCTGCGACTTTTCCAATAAAAAAACAGACTTTTAATACACAAAAACACATTTTTTTTATTGTATATGACTAATAGCATAAAAGTAACATTCCTAACCTAACCCTAACCCTAAAAGTGCTATTTTATGTTATAAATTTACAATATGGGCTCATTTCATATTCACACCAAGCAAGAGCAAGAGCAAGAGCAAGAGCAAGAGTGAGAGCAAGGGCAAGAGGAAGAGCAAGAGCAAGAGCAAGAGCAAGAGCAAGAGGAGCAAGAGGTGTAATCATAATTTTATTTACAATACATGTTAAAGTTTTTTTTTTTTTAAATTTAGATTATATTTGCATTTGTTAGGGGCTGTTTTTTAGCATTTGCATCTACATTCACAATGTAATCATGCATATAGTTTGTAGGATTTTTAAAAATGCATATTGCATAGGGTTTGGTTATACAAACTACAATGTAAATGGTTACGTTTTTTTTTTTTTTAATTACATTTTTATTTCTAGTTTAAAATTTATATTATTTTTGCATTTTTTAGGGGTTGTTTTTTAGCATTTGCATCTACATTCATAATGCAATCATGCATATAGTTTGTGGGATTTAAAAAAATGCATCTTGCATAGGGTTTGGTTGTAAAATTTAAAATTTAAATGGCTACGTTTTTTAAAAATTAATTCATTACATAATCAATCAATCATATAGTTATGGTTGTTTTTAATTCATTGCAGCAATCATCACCATGAGTTCTTCTTCTGAGTATGAGTATGAATCAGAGCAGGAGAGGGTTGAACGGGAAGTTGAGATAGGTGGCCGTGGAAGAGTTGGTGATGCCACAATGGGGGAGAGTGAAGAAGGGACACAAAATGTAGTGGCAACGGCAACTGGTAGTTCAGCTGGTAGTGCTACCAATTGCCCCTCTCAAATGTTGTCCAAATTTGCCATTGGACCATTTGATAAGAAGAAGCCATTGCAACAATTTGCCCAAATAATTGATAACCCCAAGTCTGGAGGGGGGAGCAAAGTATGGAAGTGCAACATATGTGCACTGACTTGGCATGGTAGTATCACTAGGACCAATGCACACTTGTTGCATCTTACAGGAAGGGGGGTTGGCACTTGTAAGGGTCTTTCACTAGAGCAGAGAGCTGAGATGGTGAGAATCTTCAATGGAAATACCACGGACAAAGTGCCAGAAGTTCGTGGTTCTACGGCTAATACTCCATTGAGCGCTGATAGGACTGGCAAACTTACTAATACTCTGGCTGGTTCTAGTTTTGAAGTGTCAGAAGTGGAAAGCAGAGGGAAGAGAAAGGCCGTGGGGGCAGCCCCAAATTCAGTTATTGACATGTTTGATTCAAAGGCAAGGGAAGAGGCAGATGATGCTATTGGGAAATTTTTCTATGCTGCTGGGATTCCATTTAATGCTGCTCGCTCTCCTTATTACAAGGAGGCTATGGCTAAGGTTGCAAAAGCAGGTACAAGTTATGTGCCTCCTGGAGACACAAAACTCAGGACAACAATCTTGGATAGAAACTATTCCAAGGTTAATGTATTGATGGAGGAGATGAAGGTGACATGGGTGTCACATGGATGCAGCATTATCATGGATGGGTGGACGGATATTAGACACCGTCCTCTCATCAATATCATTGTCTCTTGCAAAAATGGACCGTACTTCTTGAGAGCAATTGATTGTTCTGGGAAGCGAAAAGATGCTGAGTTTCAGTATCAGATTTTGAAGGATGCCATTGAGGAGGTTGGACCTTCAAATGTTGTACAGGTTATCACAGATGCAGCTTATGTGTGCAGAGCAGCAGGCAAGCTAGTGGAGCGGGAATATAGGCATATTTATTGGACTCCATGTTGTGTGCATGCCATGAACAATGCACTGAAAGACATAGGGAAGATTCAGTGGGTTAACCAGATAGTGACTGATGCCAGAGATGTGCAGAAGTTCATATGCAATCACCACACATCATTGGCACTTTTTCGAAATTTTTCGAAGGAATTTTTGAAACCAGTTGACACCCGCTTTGCATCCTATTTTATTTTGTTGGAGAGGATGTCTGAGTTGCAGGAGCCCCTGCAAATTATGATTATGACACAAGATTGGACTAGGTGGCGTGAGTCCAAGATGATCAAGGGAAAAGAGTGAAAGAAGTGGTGTCAAGGGAAACATTTTGGGTTGATATGAAATACATCATATCAATTATAACTCCACTTTTTAGTGTCATCAAATATGGGGATTCTAACAGCCCCAATCTTGTTGAGATCTACGAGTGCATTGATAGCATGCTTGGGCAAATGAAGGCAACTATTCGGGTGAGGGACCCCACTTTGGAGTTCTATAATGAACATATACAACCCATTATTCAATGGAGATGGGAGAAGTTGAACACTCCTCTTCATATGGTTGCGTATGCACTGAATCCCAAATGGTATGTGGAGAGGCTAGGTAGAGTTGTCCCATTGGATGATGATGAGGTGAAGAAGGGCCTTATGAAGGCTTTTAAAAAAATGTACACTCCACAAGAGGCTTCACAGATCAAAATGGAGTGGCTCGACTTCACTGAACTTGATGGGTACAAAACATCAAAGCAAAGGCAGATAGGGTAACATTAGCACAGGAGAAACCAGTGAGTTGGTGGCGACTGTATGGGCTTCCAGGATTGCTGCGACCACTTGCCATTCGCCTCCTTTCCTAGGTTTCTAGCTCCTCTGCCTCTGAGAGGAACTGGTCTACGTATGGTTGGATACACTTTGTTAAGAGGAATAG
The DNA here is from genome assembly GCA_018340775.1 of Taxus wallichiana var. yunnanensis. Classification (NCBI taxonomy): domain Eukaryota; kingdom Viridiplantae; phylum Streptophyta; class Pinopsida; order Cupressales; family Taxaceae; genus Taxus; species Taxus wallichiana. The sequence continues at coordinate 531,302,348 of CM031236.1, forward strand.
GCTTACCTCTGCGAGAGCGGAGAAGCTTGTAGCTGTACATACACAGTGCTTTGCGTCTTATAGATCGCAAGACACCTGAGTACAAACAAACTCCAGCATTACGGTGGGATGTAGATCTTGAGGAGCCGAGGCAGGTTGAAGAGGACAATATTGTGCAACGAGGATTGATTGGGCTTACCTTTGAGGACGAGGATGCTAGTACCAGCGAGGAGGAGTTCATGGATATTGCTTCAGATGCAGATTCTGATTTTTAGGCTGATACTTGTAGTTGTCCTCTTTTTTTGTAATATTGACAATAGACAATTGTTGGTGTATTTGGCTATGAGATTAATGATATGAATATTAGCTATTGTCACTTGATCAATCGTATTTTAGAATGGTTTTACTTTTATATTTTGTAATATTAATATATTTGAAATTTCAAATTTCAGCTTGTCTCATATTCAAAATTCAAATATGTATTATGAATTTTCAATTTATGACATTAACATATTGATATTATAGTGTATTTGATGTTTATGAGTTCAAGTTTCACCTTATTTAAATCTCAAATGGTTTTATTTCAGCTTATTTATATAATTTAGTCACTATATCTTTTTATTTTAAATATTTATATATTTTTTAATCAGCCGTCCCCCCGCCGTCCCCAAAATTTAGAATTTTTTTGCCGTCCCGGAAACCCCGTCCCGCCATCCCGCCGTCCCGCTGTCCCCCATCCCTGTAACTATGGTAATATCCCTTTTTATGATTTTTCTCTATTCTGATTTTTTGTAATTTTCTGAATTTAAGCAAGCTGAAATAAATCCTAAACAATAACATGCAAACAGAAACTCCAAATCTGATAACAACCCAACTGTAATATTTATTCAAGGAGCTGATTATAAATTCAAAACTGATTACAACAAACCCTTACTGCAAAATTCCCACAACAAATGAATAAACTCAACAATAAATACCAATCAAGGAAACATCAGCTACTGAGGGTTTCAAGAACAACAAACATCCACCTAAACCCCAACGCAACAATTGGAAATTATTTCAAACCCTCACAAGGGCTGGAAAATGATGGCAATCCCAATCAGATTGAAACTGGAACATGGATCATTGTAGCAGTGGTATGAATCATGTAGAAGCAAATGGTACAAATCATTGAAAGCAGAGGTACGAGCAATCAGTGAGCGGTACAAATCATTGTAGCAGTGATACGACAAACTGAAAATGGAATAAAATCTCAATCTTCGGCACAACGATGATCCCCTGGATGGAATAATCTTAATGGGTTAGAGGATTTTCATCCTCCACACCTGTATATCAGAGGGTTTTCATCCTCAAATGAAGAGATTGAACACAATGGCTCAAGCTTTGGATTAGGGTTTGATTGTCCAAGATGAATAATGACTAATCATTCTTTTGAGCCCAACTTCTCCTTTTATAACTTCTCTTTTCCAATTTTACCCTAAAAGTATTTAAAAATACTTCTAATAAAATATTTCTTTTTATCCACTTAATAATAATAATTTTTTTGGCCTGTTTAATAATAATAATACATAAGTGTCCTTTTTATGTTATAAAATAAAAGTGACTTAGGACAACTTAAAGTATTATTATTAATTTATTTCCTAACTTTATCCCTTAGCCTATGGGAAATAAGGAACAGGCTATGGGTCTCCTAATTGGCTTAATTCCGAAAAGGGGACATGACAATATGATTCATAAGCTTTGCATTCTTTAGGATGCGGAGAGAAAGAAATGTTCAAATTTTAGATGCTTGTTTTATAATGAGTCCACAATTTAAACCTTTAAATGTAAACCTTGTTATTTTCTTCAGGTAGAGTGAACTTCGGATGTCAAGCACTCAAAGAGTCTCCCATTTCTACCACAATGATATATCATTCTTTTGCATGTCTTCAAGCATTGTTCGCATTTGCCAACATTGTCATGGACAACATTAGAGAGCAGATCATGTAGTCAATACATAGTTTTTGGGAGCTTATCTCACATCCCGCCCGACGTAGAGTAACAAAGGTATAATATATTTACGTTATTGTGTATATTTGATTGTAGAAAAGATGATCAATACAAAACATAAGAGCATCTAATTATAGATGCTAATGGAACATTTGTCAAAGTCACTACCTTACACCACATTTAATTATTATTATTTCAATTTTATAACATGTCCTTTTTGCTTGAGATTATTTTCCTTCAAATCATCGGGAGAGATGGATTTGTTTTCCGATTTCAAATTTATTCTCATATATTCTTTGTACAAAACTTATAGGTATTGTAATCCCGATTTACAATTCTATATTTCTTGTTTTCTCATTGTTTGATGATCCCATTTTCTGTTTTGAATATGTTTTATGCATACTTCGTGTACTCGTGTTTAACAAATATTCGATGAGACTCCAAAGAAATTTGACTCAAGTAAGCCTCGGTGAATATTCGACACCTTAAAAAATTATGCAATTTTTTAAAAACATAAATTTTATGCAAAATATAGCTACCAAATGTATCAAATGAGTTTGTAAAATGTTGGGGTAGTGTTTTCTATTAGATTTGAATAAAAATATAGTACAAAATTGCATCATCATGCGAAATCAACAATCGGCTAATAAATGTTATGAATTTATGAAGATTGCCATCGAAAATTATCATCATAAATTATATATCTATTTGTTACAATTTACAATAATTTATATTTTCCGCTTCTCCATTCTAGAGAAATATTTGGGAGAGGGTCTATGCCTCTACTAGTCCCCACACTTGGTCAGCAAATGCTCAGTCCTCCTGAAGGTTGTGACTGCGGCTCCACCTGGGTAGTAGATGACGATGGCTTTTCTGCCGCATGTTTGACATCACCTCCAAAGATGTCATCCAATTCAATATCTCATGTTTTTGCTTCTCCCTCAATAGCTTCCCTCTTGAAAACAACAATCTTGTCTCTTTGTGAACGTGGGGATTTCCCTAATTGCCTAGTCCAATCATTGTATGGATCAATATCATCCTAATCAATAAGCTATCTTGCAACGTGGCCTACACCTTTCTTGTGTGGAGTCAAGAGGCGTATTGCACAAAACCAAGTCATTGAGGAATTTTTGAGTCAACTTGTTGCGCTTCTTCTTGTGAATCACCTCAAACAAACTTTAGTTGCGCTTACATTCAAAAGCGCTACAAGGTCGAGATAAAATTTGAGGGCTAGCTTTTGAAGATGTGGGGTATTTCAATGAGCCCACTAGGGATTAAGTCTTGCTGAGTGCAAGGCCTAGAGATGCCCGACACGGAGAGTCGAAATGGTTGGGGCCAGGATCGTGCCTTGGGTGAATATGACGACGTGGATGCCCCTTACTCGTAGCTGCTTGGCTGAAGGTGATCACTAGTTTAGTTGTATGCTTACTCATAATTGTATATCCGCCATATGTTTCCTCCAAAGCATGGGTAGAGATGTCGACAATCTATATAATCTAGTGCCCAATTGTGTGCACTACACATAAAAAAAAAAAGATGTGGGGTATTTCCTCCCCAATCTTCCCATCAAGAACCTATAAACAAGATAATCAAAAGTTTATAAGTAATTAGTAATTTTAAATTTGTAACTTGTAACATATAAGTAAATATTCTAATTTTTGTTACCTAGTGGCTTGGTGGTTTCCCTCAGATAGTTAAAGTTGAAGAAAAAAAGCCTCCCCTAGCATGCTTGTAGTTCCGCAACTTTAAAATAATGAAGCCCTTGCGCAACCTCTAGTATCATCTTCTCAATGAATGTTGAGAGGCTCTTCTCAACATCTGTGAAGCCATCAAAGAAGAAAAATTTGGGGTCGAGGTAGTATCCCGTTGCATAAATAGGTTGGTAGAGTTGATTATTCCACTTCCAATCAATTATCTCCCAAAAGAGACCAAATTTGGCTATATCCACCCATAATAGTTTTGGATAGTCTCTTTGGCTCTAGCCATGGCCTCATAATGTATCCCATTGGGTATTGCTCCCGTGAACCAAGTGCAAAACCCTCACCAACGACTTTGAAACCGACACAAATTAAACTTTAAAGTTACAAATAAAGTAAATAACAATACATTTAAAAATGAAAATAAAGGAATCGACTTGAAATTTAAATTGAAGTTTGAAGTTACCTTGATGATCTCTACAACTCTCTTTACAAAGACATCATCAAAAACTATCTTTGCAATCCTCTCTCCATCGGCTTTCTTTGAATATTGTGAGTCTAGCCATGCTTGACTCACAAACATTTGCTTCAACAATGACAACAAACCAAAAATAATTGCAATGTCAAGAAGTTAGTTGTCAATCTCGTGATATTGGTTTGCACAAGCTCTTTCCCCTGGCGTGTTCTCTCATCAAGTTGAGAACTCAAGGGTGATTATATATGTATTTGGTTATATTTCTTGCATCTTCTATAACTAGTCTCATCCAATCAATTTTGCTTGTCCTCCAAAAAAAGGTCAAGGCAATGGGCCGCATAAGGGGTCCAAAAGAGTGATGGATAACTCTCCTATGGTAGTCTCCTAACCGCCACATATGTTGTTGCATTGTTAGTGACAACTTGCACAACATTCTTGATACCAACCACTAAACCAACCTCCTCTAACATGAGGCTAATTTTTTTTGCATTTTTTACTATGTTAGAGTCATCAATCGACTTCAAAAACATCATCTCACCATTTGAGCCACTAAAAAAATGACGAGGGTGCGGTTCATTCCATCTGTCCACACATTTGAAAGAATGGTGCATCCATATTTTGCAATTGCTTCTTTTGATCTTCCAAGATTGACGTTGCATTTACAACCACACCTTTGAGAAATTTCTCACTCAAGTCATTTTAGAGGGTGCCTTGTACGCTTTCCCTACAACTGTCAATGCTGTCACCAAGTACTCCCAGTACAGGCTCTTTGCCACATTGAAGGGAAGGTTATAATACCAAACATTCGCACATGCTTTATTTGCTTTTTCGTGCACATCTTTGTTCCAACTAGTACCTTGAAAGAAAGGTTGTGCCCAGGTATGTTTTTAGGTACAAAAAAACTGTGTATCCCTTTGCTTGAACTCAATGAACCAGATGTGCTTTCGCTTCGTATATCTAGACCATGAGTAGAGACCACAATCGTTGCCACATCGACTTCTAATTCGTGTCTACCATTCCAGGTCTTATGGCTGCAATTATGGTTGCTTGCACCCTTGCCCTCTCTAGTTTCTTCTCGTCCAATTTTGCCTTCGTCTCTCGTTTTGCCTCTTCCATAACGTTGAGACATACCACAACGTTGCGACAAACAATAGATGATGATGATATTTTAGGTGATTGCTGTCTTTAGAAAACATTTTCCCACAAAAATTGCAAACTACAGTCCCACGAACTGCTCCATATGCAACATACTTCCACACAACGATACATGCATTAACGAGAATAGTGTCTAATAGTGATTTAAAACTTGATGCTGACCCAAATGCCATTGTATGCTAAGTTCTAATCTGCAACACAATGCATGTTTAAAAAATTAAAAAACCGTAAATTTAATTAAAAACAACTTTTATAAAACCGTTTATTAAAAAATTGTAAATTTAATTAAAAAACAACATTATAAAACCATTTAAAAATAAAAAATTGGTATTATAACCCTATGTAACCGTAATTGCAAATTTGTAATTGTAAACCCTACAAACAAGAATAAATTCCCAAAAAAAAAAAAAGCATTTAAAACAATACATTCTAGCAATTTTGTTTATTAATGATGATAAATAACAATTAAAATCATTCGAAATCGAATGAAATGCATTCAAACTTGCAAATCATATTTGTATACAATATATAAATAGAATTTATATTCTTGAAAAGAAGGAAAAAAAGGAACTTATCTCTAAATGAAATTCTTCAAAATTGCTCTTTGAATTTTCTATATCTCTTCAACTCATGCAAAGGATGCTCAATAGCTATGTGATTACAAGTGAGGGAGTGTGAAGCATTTATAAGACAAAAACAACGTTTTTGTAACATAAAATTTGCATTTTGGGAGTATTCTACACCCCAACAGTGTCTGGTGAGTTCGTGGGCAAAACCTGCTGGATATTTGCCACGAGTTCAGGGGTTAATTCGCCAGATTGGGGGTGGCGTGTTTTATGGGCGAATATTGCCATGAGGAAAATATGTTGAGTATTTGCCAACCGGGTGAGTACTCGTTGAATGGGCAAAGTATGGTTTTATGCTTTTGTTCTCATTGTACATGCACTCAGATTGTTGTTCATAAGTAGAAGTGCAATCCCTTTTTATCCAATAACATGTAAAATCCTACAATTTATTATTGTCCCCACATTTTCTCCATGGATCCGGAGCAATCGTATCAAAGTAGTCTTTTCCCGTTTTTGTCTTTAGGAATGAGGTTAGGCTATAGGAAGTTTGGTCTCTATTACATTTGTTGTTTAAAACAACCTTAAATGGCAGACGAGGATATTACAGATGCACAAGTCCTCGTCTGGTATCAGAGTGGACATGATTTATTAGTTTGCTCATATTCTCTAGCACATTACTCTTCAACACATCCTTCCTTATCGAACAAGGTTTTGGATGCCAGATGCTGTTCAAGGTACACATTTATCTAGAGATTCCTATGTTTGAAGGTAGAATTGATGCACATTAAATAGATAATGGGTCGAATCAATTAGAATGCTATTCTTTGTTAATACCTTCTCAGACACATAGAAGATCACCTCTACTACCCAGAAAGTTGTGTTACTTGACAAGAACTGGAGGCAACCGTACTGCTATAACCTTGTTGATGATGTTGAGCCTATAGAGACCAAGTCTCATTGTTTGATGCCCTTGTGGAAGAATACCATCTTGTGCAGAACTATGTTGGCTTCTACATCAAGTGGTAGCAGTTGCACTATGAATGTGACTAGTTTGTGTAAAATTTCACCAATAAATTCCACACTCATCAACAAATCTTGGCCCCTGTTACAACAAGAGGAACATAATTCTCAGGTATTGCAATGGCCAATACCCATATATTCAGGTCGAGATGAATATCTTGGTGATCAAATCTTTGGGAGGCGCTTCCAAGTGTGTTGTCATTGAGGAAGAGCTGAAGAAAACAAATAAGAAAGATAATTCACTTTCCACTAAGTGAGGGACCAAGAAGGAAAAGTTTGGTGAAAAGTTTGAGAGCTCTTCAACATCAAACTTAGACTACTAGCTCATCACAAAGAGGATACCTACTGATAAGAATTGACATACCAAGACCAACAACTGGTGTAACGTTGACTAGATTGACAAGAAATTGATTAAAGTATCGGTCACAAGAATGACGTTAATGCCTGAAATTTGGGAATCAAGGCCAACCAAAGATGGAGGTAACCAAATCATGGATGTAGGGCACACCACAGTTGTTGCAAGTTGTAACCACTCACACAACTCTTAAAATTAAATCCAGACCATAAAGAAGAGTGAAATTCCCTTTTTGTTTCCAAATGTGAATGCAAGGACAACCTTTGCATTTTGTAGTGGATATTGGTAGTTAGAGAATATTATATTGCCATAATTTAAAAGGATTAAAACTGTGAATGACACCTCATCCCCATGCACACACAATCGAATGGCTGAATCAGTAAGGCATACCTGTCACTAGCAGTGCTGCCTCATATATGCAATCAAGCCTTTCAGAGATGATTTGTCATTTAGCACCATTCAATGTTTCTGATGTTATTCTTCGACAACCCTTTTCTCGGGAGTGAGAGTTGTCTACGAATTAAGGCCTTGTAGTGTCATTGTAACTGTTGGAGATTCAAAACTATAGGATTCTTGAGGTAATTCCGCTGCAAATATTTCCTTGGTTAGTGCCAGGCAATGCCATACATTAATCAATCATACTGGGAAGTTTATCCAACCAATGATCATGTTAGAGGAAGAAAAGAAGGTTGTTGCAGCATCTCTAACTTCTTTCACCGTGCAAGCAACATAAGCTGATGAGATGTAGACTGGATGTTGGCAAATTACAATGCATTTTCATGTCCCCAGAGGGAGCAGTACTTCGCTGTCAAGAGAAATGCTCCGTAATTGCATTGCATGGTCTCTAAAGCTTCTTCTTTCTTCTCACTCTCTTGTGGAAAACATATGAGATCAACTTGGCAGATCCAGCAGTTGATTTAGGCAGTACTCTTTAGACAGTGTGCTTCATTTTGGGGAGCCCAATTGTTTTATGAATCCACTAAGAAGGATGGCACATGGAGACTCTGCATTGACCACAGTCTTGAACAACAATGTGAAGAATAGGTTTATTATCCCTCAAATAGAAGACTTATTGGATCGACTTTGAGGTGCTAGGTACTTGATGAAAACTGGCATCAAACCATGCCATCATCAGGCACCTATTGATGCTTCAGTTTTTGGAATATTGCTTTCTGGTCAGAACTAGAAGAAGGCTTGCATTTAGGGTTATTCATAACCTTGTTCTTGACCAGTGCACCTTCCATATTAGTGAGGAGGATGATTGATATTCTGCACCCTTATACAACTTTTTTGTTGTTTATTTGGATGACAATTACTGTTAAGAAGACATGGGCAGAACACTCGCTACAATTTCAACAGGTTTTCCAAATTTTGTGCCATAATAAAGTATATGCCTTTTTGCAGGAGGGTTCCTTTTCCATGAAGAGAATTCAGTACTTGGGGTGCATTTTTGATGATTTTGTTTTTAATGTTGGTTCAGATAAGAGGTGATTTAAGAATGGCCAACGGCTGGGACCATGACAGAGTTCCAAAATTTTCTGGTTCTAGCCAATTTCTATAGTAGATTTATTTGTAGTCTTTTTTCACATTTCGTATGGCGTCTGAACCAAGCAACTAACGGTGGTGCCAAAACATTCTTTACTAGGTCAAACATGCAATATAAAGTGTTTGAAGAGCTAACAGAAGTGTGTGGACCGTGTTCAATGCCAGTACTTGTTTTACTAGACTTGCAGTTGCAACCACCATTCAAGATAGAGATTGATGCTTTAGAGTGTGCACTGGGTTGTTGGAATCCTGATGCCTATCACTATGAGATATTCATTGATACAATCAGAAAATATCCAACTTATGATAGGGAATGATATGCCATTGTCTAAGCTTGTGAGCAGTGGAAGCATTACATACTGGGAAAATAAACAATCTTCAATACTGATCAAAATCTTTACAGTTCCTTCAAACATCAAACTTGGAGCAGTTCCACTTGAACATCAAACACAAACTAGGTAGGCCAAATGTAGTTGCTAACTGTCCAATTTGACCTTCAGTGACAACTCTACTATCAGTGACAACACCACCATCAGTGACATGAGTAAAATATCATAATAGATCCTTGCTCTTATATTTCTGTGGTCATTACTGAACCACTCCGGAAACTTGTCTCATAATATATCATAATTGATCATTGCCTCTTGTATTTCTATGGTCATTCTCTGGAAACTTGAGGCATGAAATGCTAGTGGTAGAGTTTGAGAACCCAATGCAGTGTAAATGTAATTTTGTATTTAGGGCAAGTACATCCATACGAATTTACAATATTACCTGACCACTAAAGATAGTGATACACTACTTCAGAGAACATGTGAAGGCTGTTTGTGGTGTTTTCATAATCTTATCTTGAATACTTCTTGAATATTCTGATACGAAGAAATCTCTCCCAGAAATAAATTTATAAAATATTGCTAGTTAGCAGTAGGCGATGTTAGACATTTTGCTCCCTTTAAACGTTTCAGTTGAATTCTTAATATGTTGATGTGGTTTGGCAGGTCAAACTTTGCCCGAGCGAAGACAAACAATGTTGTTCTCGGCTACGATGACAGAAGAAGTGAACGAACTTATCAAGCTTTCACTTACTAGTCCTGTGCGTCTTTCAGCCGATCCTTCGACAAAGCGGCCTTGAAACTAGTTGAAGAGTAAGTGTATTTTAGTTGCAATTTTGTTTTCTCCTGTTTTCAATCCGACTTTCGTGTCATTTATACGGAATCTAAACTTAGCCTGTACAAATTAAAGTTTATCATTTATGCTTGGCATAATTGCCATGATGTCATATTTTATCTATTTGGGTTACGTGGAAGATTTGGTGCATTCATAATTTTTGTCTCCTGAAGTTAAGTTTCATAGTTGAACTTACTGTTAAGAATGAATAGAAGCAATGTGGAGTTCCTGACAAACTGGTATGATTATTTTCGCTGCAGAAGCGTAAAGAAACTAATATAGGGAGTATTCAAGAAATGTCAAAATATCTCTCATGGGAACCACATGTTTAATCTAATAATGACTAAAAACAAGACAAAAAGGTACACAAGGATGTCATATTTAAGTGGTCCTCTCCCCACAAAGGCGAGGAGAGCTAGAATCTTCACTTCTGAACCAATTTGAAAACGGTGAGCGCCCTTCTAAAACTTCAAAGCAAGACATAACATGTTCAGCTAAGTCTACCCTGAAAGAGTTGAGCTCTTCATCAATGTGGAGTTCCTGACAAACTGGTATGAATATTTTCGCTGCAGAAGCCTGAAGAAACTAATATATAAGAGTATCCAAGAAATGTCAAAATAACTCTCATGGGAACCACATGTTTAATCTAATAATGACTAAAAACAAGAGAAAAAGGTACACAAGGATGTCACATTTAAGTGGTCCTCTTCCCACAAAGGCGAGGAGAGCTAGAATCTTTGCTTCTGAATCAATTTGAAAACAGTGAGCGCCATTCTAAGACTTCAAAGCCAGATATAACATGTTCAACTAAGTCTACCCTAAAAGAGTTGAGCTCTTCAAATTGCAATGATTATTTCTCTCTTAGGAAAACTAGATCTGGACCTTTTGTTTTCAAAAGAAAATAAATAAAAATAACTTGGATTGTTTGCTATATTTCTTTTCAAAGCTACATAGTTTTCTGTGAAGAAAACTTCTAATTCCAATGCTATCGAGCCACAAAAACTCCCTATTCTTGCTTGCATCTACAACCAAAAGGCTCTAGCTGATGTGCAAAAGGTATGCAACATCATTTCTTCTTATTGGCATGTAACACAGTGAATGTCATAGAATCTGTATTCTTGCTACGAGTTTTAAGATTTGGTGAAAACAAAATCTACCTAAACTTCCTGTTTGAAAGGGACCTGAGTCCTTCCTTATATCTGACTCCTCTGCAGCTATTATTTCTTAGTGTCTTGGAGCCAAAACCTATTATGTAGTCAAGAAGAAGTATTGGACTTATATCTGGCCTTGTCATGTATGTCTATATGTTCATAACTGTACATGTGATTTCCATTAATCTCTAATCCCTATAATCAGGGCATAAAACCTGTCTACAGCATTCTTTGGATCCATAGGATCCTGGGGATTGATCTGATGTCAGGAAAGAACTGATCCTATGTTAAGCTTAGCTCCACATTGCATGAAAAGTGAATGTCCATCAAATGTAAAAAGATTGCCTGGATTCTCTAGAAATGTCGTAAAAATATTATAATAGTTTATGAAAACCAGAGAAATATAAGTAACTCATGCATTTGATACTAATAATACAAATTTTAAATATCATAATTGGCAGTGAAAGTATATAGCATTAAGAGGGAGGGACAGATAAAGCACAGCATGGCTAAATTTTTAGACTGTCGATATTTCAATATGCTATTCATCTGAAATGAAATACGTATGCGTTATTACTTGTTTTAAGGGTCTTATTGTGTAGATATGGTGCTGTACCTCTCATAATAGCATAAGTGTCGAATAGGATGTGACTAGTTTACACAATGAGTGGGAGTTTCTGTGTCTGTTTCAAAGCTTTTCAGCTTTCTTGAGAGGCAATTGTTTCTCCAGAGGTCGATGGCTGCAACTGAGATTATTTTTTACTCTGCAAGTGCTTTGAATTACCTGTTTGTTCACGCCAATGCAGAAGAAATCTAGTCTAGGGTACTTAAGAGAGCATTGAAATTGGTTTTATTTCGACAACTCAGTTTTATGATTTTTATGTTTTAATTTTTGAAGTGTCAGAAAATATGCCAATATTTAGAGTTTGAGTTGTATTTGGGATGATGGTAGGAGTTGATGAATAGTGCATTTTGTCATTCTCCTTTGAGTATTAGTGGGATAATTCTGTTTTTGATATATTGCTAGAGTCGTCCGGAATATATGATGTTTAAATCAAACTGGATTGATTTTGACAGATCCATAGAAGTTTATTTTGAAAGGCAACTTGCACCATATATGGTGTTTATATACTTAATGTATGTCCATTCTCTATGATGGATGGCTAATATTCTTTGCATTTGTGTTTGTTTCAGGGTAATTAAGATTCGACGAAATCATGAAGCAAAACGAGAAGCAATCTTGCTCGCACTGTGTTCTAGGAATTTTACGAGCAAAGTTATTATCTTCAGGTAAATGTTATTAGTATATTGGAATATTAATCCCCATCAGCAATTTTTTTGTCAGTTGTGTCAACAAATATTTTTTAATTTTTCATTTGGAATGCTTTCTCATTCAAGGATGTTGGTTCGCATATCGGTACATTTGAGTAGTTACTTTCTGCTGAACTTCATGGTTCGAGTTCTCTTCCTATTCTGTTGTTTGAGAGCAGGAAAGGAATAAGGTCCTGTGTCAGGAGCATATATTGCTCCTTTAGGACAGAGCTAGCTTGAATCAAAGGTTCTTCAGTTTTTGCGATGCGTTTCTTTCAATGACTAATCTTAGCTATTGTTCTATATGTATTATAATTGTCAAACTTTTAATAATTGTACTAACAATTATAGCATTTTTACAGTGGTACTAAGCGAGCAGCCCATCGATTGAAAATTTTATTTGGACTGTCAGGCTTGAAAGCTGCAGAGCTGCATGGAGATCTCACTCAGGCACAGAGGCTTGATGTAGGTTCTTATTGTTTCAAAAGGACTTCTCCTTGAAGATCAGTTCTGTAAAACATCCAGTCTTTACCAGCTTAATTGTATTTAAGAGAAATAATTTTTTTATTGATATACTCTGCACTCTTTCCATTTAAAGAAAGAAGACAAAATAAGCATATTGACCATAGGTTGTCTGCTTTGGTTAACCTGTTACAGAATGCATTTATTGGATTCAATGGCTTTTGGCTACATCATGTTAAGTGAAACAATGTCCAACATTTTGAGTACCTTATGTGTACCCATCATTAGGAGAAAATTAAAAATAATACTTGCTCCAAGGAAAAAACACACTCTAGGTTTCTCCTTAATAGTTATTGTCCCAAAAAATTCGAAGGAGACGAGAAATATTAAGGAGAGACTAGCATGTGTTTTTTTCCTTGGAGCAAGTATTAATTATCATTTTCTTCCTAATGACTGGTACCCATAAGGTAATCAAAACACCAGACATTGTTTCATTTAATATGATGGATCTAAAAGTCATTAAATCCATCTTTTCCATCACGAAAATCTATATAATCTCAAAATGCTTTTATACCTACAAAGTGCAGCCACTTATCAAACATGGAGTAAACTAAAACACTCACAAGTGGATCAAAAAATTGGAGAAAACAATTTATGGTTTGGGTTCATTGGTCTCGATATCATGGGATAAGAAATGCATCCCTTTCAATTTAATCCTTGGGTAAATTGTGAGCTAACGCACATGGTTGGCAACAAACCTTTGGAATCCAATAGTCTTTATTTTTATTTTGAATATATGCTTCATATATTAACAGAAACATATTTACAAAAAGCCGATACAAAAGAATCAGAAAATGTACAGGAAAAATACAAAAAGGTTACAATTTTCTTAAGCAAATCATAAGAGCAGCCAGATCAGAGTAATCTTTGGGGTCAAACTGTTTGGCTTCTTTAAGCAGAAGATGACCTTTGCCAACAATTGCATTTTGACTTCACCTTTCCAAGCCTGCCAAAAACTCTCCAATTCGCCCTCTTCCTCTCTGAAAACATAATTGCATCTGAGTTTTCAGAGGATAAAAAGGACCGAAACCCACATACAATGCCATATACTTTTGAAAGGACCTCAAACCAGCATGCTGGAATCTCCCAACAAAGCTGCCCTCTAGTGAAGATGTCCCTTAAAAACTACTGTCATTCTGGTCTGAATTTCCCTCCAACAGGCTTTTGCAAATGAGCAATCCCACAAGAGGTGTTCAACTGTTTCTAATATATAGACAGAAGGGGCACAACCCGTTTGTAAAGCCACTTTTTGATAGCTGAGCTTTTGTAGGCAGCCCCTGGTAGATTACAAGCCATGCAAACACCCTTAATTTATAAGAGACTTTTATTGCCCATACACTATGCAATCTACGAACCCAAAGGGATTCAACATCAGAAGCAATCCACCTAGGATTAAGGATAGGTGCCAAAAGACATTTCTGGTGTAGCAGTTGATAGCACTGGAGCAAATCATATCGATAAATGCGATGACCAGACATCTATTGCCAATATATCCAAATGGAACCTTTCAGTTGCAGGTTTAGCTTAAATATGTCTTCAAGAGGGATAAAATTCTGAATGTCCTTGATGACTAGCCGGTTTGCAGTGGATAATGTCTTCCACTCCTTCCAATCACGTGCATTAGAATCCCATAAGCCTATCCAAACAAAGATTCCTTTTATGCTCAATCTACAAGCCTGAAAACAATTGATAGAAGCAATGGACATGTCTTGAAGTTTCCGAGACCAAAGTGACCTATTGGCGATGTCTCATCCCATTCTAGCCCTAGCTTATGCTACATGTGAGCAATCCTGCAGTTATTTTCCAAGCATTCCAGATACCGCAGAGAACAAACGATCCACGGAGTTGGAAATTGTCTGGATCCACAATAATGTCAGAATCCCATAAGCCTATCCAAACAAAGATTCCTTTTATGCTCAATCTTCAAGCCTGAAAACAATTGATAGAAGCAATGGACATGTCTTGAAGTTTCCGAGACCAAAGTGACCTATTGGTGATGTCTCATCCCATTCTAGCCCTAGCTTATGCTACATGTGAGCAATCCTGCAATTTTTTCCCAAGCATTCCAGATACTGCGGAGAACAAATGATCCATGGAGTTGGAAATTGTCTGGATCCACAATAATATCACAAAGATCAAATTTACCCTTAACCTTGTGTAAATGTTGGGCTGTAATTAGTCTATGTCTCATAAGAATTTGCCAGGTTGAGGATCCTTCCAAGCAACAAATTACCCATTTTGTTGACAAAATGTATCCTTGAGTTATAATGTATTTTAATCCCAACCCTCCTTTCTCCTTAGGTATTATGCAAACCGACCATGAAACCATGGAGAGGCCTCTAGCACCACCATACTTTGCCTAAAGAAAAGTTCTCAGAATCTTTTCAAGTCGGAGCAACTGAGTTTTAGAAGGAAGCCAACATGAGACATAGTAAATGTGTGATGCTTGCAAAATTCAGCCCAGAACAGTTAACTTGCCGGTGAAAGGGAGATCCTTATTCTGCCAAAAGAAAAGCTTAGATTGGAATTTATGCAAAACCCACTCCCACATGCTTACGGAAGAAAGATTCCATCCAAAAGGAATCCAGTAGTTGCTCAAGGTCCCGTTTCATACCAAAATTGACACAAGACTGTAAACTGTGCAATTGGAATGTTTTTTTGTTGTATGATGGTTTTGACATTCTTGTTTCATATCTGATTTCTTCAAGTGTGACACTTTGAAGCTATGTTACCAGGGTTTGCCCCCACCCTCCCGTAGCCCTTGGATACGTACTAGGTACGGATACATCCCAGCAACGTACCCACAGGGTTGGGCAGTGGGGGGGCTCTAAAAGTTTTTTTTTAATTTAATTTTTACCCTAACAAACTTCAGTTTTATTGAGGAAACCTGGAGATTGTTTAAAATCCCTCTAGTTTATTGAAGAGAAAATATTCAAAGGATATCAAGAATGTTTGAGGTAATTATTTGGGATCATCACAATTGGCCAAGGAAAGAAGCTATTCATAGAAAGTTGGACATATATTTAAGCCTTGGTACAAGGTATTTACGAGATCAAATCTCAGGTGATTTTCAAGACTAATAGAAAAATTTGGAACCGCAAATTGCATAGCTTAAAGTTTCAAAGAGCATCCTTTCCCAAAAACTATCAAGGCACAGCATTGACTCCTTCCCACATCCTTAAGGAAGATTAGAAGGTAATTTTGGATAATATGAATGCAAGAACCAACCATTGGACTGACCTCTTTAGTTATCATTGGCAGGTTAGAGTCAATCTCATTAAATAGGTCCTTTAGGAGCTCCCTATATACATCTTTTATGGCCACCATTGCAACACAAAAATTAATCTCAAAGGAAATGGATGAAACACAAAGGAATACAATATTCGTATATCATAGAAAATGTAAAATCTTAAGTATATTGAATGTTTTGAACATTGATCGTACTATATTTTTCAAGTTTTGTATTTCTTATGGACTAAAAATGAGTAAAATGAGTATATATATATATATATATATATATATTGATCATACTTTATTTTTCAAGTTTTGTATTTCTTATGGACTAAAAAATGAGTAAAATGAGTATGCAAGATGTATGCAAGATGTATCGTACCCAAGGGTTTTTTAAAATGGACGTATCCGCATATCGAATCCTGCACCCATATCCCGGCAACATAGCTTTGAAGATAGGTAAGACACCATTGTTTAGTTGTTCAACAATTTAGAATTCTATGCCCATCGTAAATGTTTGGATTTGTTTAAGAGCAAGTAGGCCATTTACTACATCTCTTATACATACAAGCAATGATAAGTCAATGATCGGCTATTGTGTTTGGTAGCCTAAAATGTCCCATTATGGGATGAAAGGAAGGATCCTCTCCCAACAAAGCCTAGGTTGCTATAGGATGCTCTATCAAAGTTGAGGTTTGACCATTCTAGGGCTGGAGCAGCCTGTTTCCTTTAGATTGATCAATACCTTTCACTCTTGTTCCTTAACAGGATAAATTAATAGGTATTTTTAAATACCGTGATAAAGTTTTATTAAAAACACTTTTTGAATGTATAAATATTAATATTAATAGCTTTTTAATTAATTGAACAATGTGATTGTAATTCATTATTATTTTTAATTCAAGTTGTTAATTTTCAATTTAATATGTTTTTTAATTGTCAAATAATGTAACGAGTCATGAAAAATGCTAGTTCTATGTGCAAAGCAGTTTTATAAAATATTACCCTATCATTATTTGTCTTCTAAAACATGCAGATTTAAAAACATAACTCGATGGCACCCAGAAAATCAAAGGTTGAGGGATGGAAACACGTAATATGTGATGGTAATAATTTCAAATGTTGCTTTTGTAGTCATCCTTTTGTTGGGAATATAACAAGGGTAATAGACGACCTACTTGGTACTTAGGCAGTCTAAGGGGTTTAGTGCATGCAAAGGTGTTACTCTAGACATAAGAGCTGTGTTTGAGAAAGTCCAAGCTTCTTTGATCCGAAGAAAACAAAAATCAGCACAAAAAATAAAGAGTTGTGGAAGAAATGTCTTCCTCTTTAGATATGCGCAAGGCCTTAATAGGTGGATCAAAGAATAGAGCTTTGAACAACCTTTGGGAAACAGTAGAGAAACAACACATGGATGATATATTTGCTTATTTATTTTATTCTAGTGCCATTCCATTAATGTAGCTAGAAATCCACATTTTAAGAATGCAATTCAGAAAGTTTGAGTTTTGCAGAGGGTGCGAGCCTTGTTTTCAAAGGATTTTAGGACAAATCTTTTGAATCGGTGTACAGAAAAGATGTCGCAGAAATTAGGAGCAGTCAAAGCCTCTTGGAATTTAATATGTTGCACTATATTGAGTGATGGATGGTTGGACATGTGTTAGAGGTTATTGATTAATGTTTTGGTGGCTTTCCCTTTAACATAGTGTTATTGAAGGGAATTGATTCTATGAACCACAAGAAGAGTTCTAAGTATATATTCAAAAACTTAGAGGAAGTCAATCTTGGAGTGAGTGTAGACAATGTTATTCAAGTTGTTATTGGTAGTGCTGCAAATTATGTGAAAATTGGGAAATTGAGTACAGAATAGTACCCCAAATATATTGGAGTCTATGTGCAGTCCATTTCTTTGATTTGTTGCTTCATGACTTGGCTAAATTTCCATGGGTGCATGAAACAATTCATAGATGGAGAGCATTTAAAAATTTCATAAAAAACCACTACCTCACATTGAACATTAATAGGTAACATGCATCTAATAAGTTGTTGAGACCTTGTGAAACAATATTTGCCTCATATTATATCACTATGAAAAGATTGGGCTGAAGAGAACAATTCTTAAGTGAGTTATTTACGCCAACAAGTGGGTAACTTTATTCTTTGTAAGTGTCCTAATGGAAAAAAATGTAGAACATATCATTTTTAATAACTATTTCTTGGCGAAGTACAACAAAGGTTTAAAAAATGTGCAAACCAATTGTTGAAGTGATTTACATTGTGGATGTTGACACCTTTTGTCTTGGCATACTTTATGAGAGCATGGACGGTTGTAAAGAAGCAAATTCAAAAAGTGTTCAATAATGTGGAAGCCAACTACGTTTAGACTAATTTACAAGGTTAGAGCTGAACTTCAAATTCAACGAGGATAAAATTTGGTTCAGATTTGCCAATGGATAAAGTTTGAAAACAAATGGCATTAAGTTCGAACATAAATTTATTTTAAATAACTTTCAAAAAAAAAATATTAAAAATAAATTTAAATAACACATTTTTTTATAACAAATTTTAAAATATTAAAAATAATAATATGACCATAAAATAAAAATTCAAAAATAATAAAATTTAAATTAAAACAAATATAAAATATAAATAAAATAAAACTTAGTAATAAATCATAAAAGATAAATTAGAAAACCAAAATAAATATCAAATATTAAAGTATTTGCTATCAAATAAAAAACTAAAATAAAACTTCATAAATTTAAAACAAATTATATTAAAAAGATAAAGTTAAGAGAGAATTTAAAAACAAAAACCTTAATAAAACTTTCAAACCCTACCTGACATTTGCCTGCCTTGCCTCTGAAGTTTTCTGAAGAAGGATAATAATTTTAGGTTTGTCCAAGTTTTCTCACATACAAGAAACCATAATTTACTTATAATTGATTTAAGTGTTATGAACCAAATGTCTATTTTAACATACAATGCCAAAATAATTTATTAAAACATAAGCATAGTAATAAAAATAAGTCCATAGAAAGTTATACAAAATATTCTCTTTATTAAAATAGCAGAGTTCATAATACATATCTTGAGGAACCTCTGGATGGCAAGTCAACCCTCATAGTGGAAGAAGAGGCACAAACAACACTTGCAATGAAGAATAACATGCTTTCCAATTCAAGTCACGACCTTGGCCAAAATGTCTGAGGTGTACCCTGCACCCCTAGTTGGATGCACCTCGACTTAATGCCAAGCCTACTTGCCTCCCACTTCTTTCTTATACATTTATTGATGCCATCCTTTAAAGGTCCTCTCTATTATTTATAATACTCAAAAAGGAGATCATAAGCGACACACCCTTTGCATCTTTTAATTAATTAATTTTTACATATGTTTTCATGAACATAACACACCCATCATCGGGTTTCTTACCATATCTTTTTATATTCCATTCATTTACTCAATTGAAGATAATAGTTATTTTATCATCTCAACCTATAGTAATTTATGGGGACTTCTGTCACATAACACTCTACATGTGTGATTTATAGATTTTCTGGTGTGTTTTCTCCCGACTTTGTCCTATGTGTTTCTCATCCATACAGCCCTACTGCATTGAATTTTGACGATTTTTTGTGGCCATATGAAGATCGGTGATTTTCGTACTTCTCTTGTAACCGACACATTTCAAATCTTATAATGAACTTCTTTTTACATAATTTTTATGAAAATAACACATCCATCATCGGGTTTCTTACCATATATCTTCTTTTTATTCCATTTTTTTACACTAATAAATATAATATTTTTTATCATCTCAACCCCAGTAATTTATGGGGAATTTGTCACATAACACTACATGTGTGTTTTATAAATTTTTGGCACAGTTTTCTTCTCAAATTTTCTTGCTTGTTTCTCATGCATACAACCCTACTACATTGAATTTTGATCATTTTTGAGGCTGTATGAAAATCAGCGAATTGAGTACTTTTCCTATCAAGGAAGGCAAACCCAGTGACTTAGCATTCAGATATGGAACGCAATTGATTCAAAATGGAAACTGATGCACACCCATCAACATGCAGCGACTTGTTATTTTGAGCATAAACTAGTTAATATGGATAGACAGGTTCAGACGGAATTCATGAGTTGGCTTTCTGAAGCCATTGGGAGGTTTGAATCAGATCCATAAGTTGCATGTAAAATAAGGGATTAGAGTTGGGATTACAAGGCAGAAAAAGTGATGTTTTGATTACCATCAACCAAGTATGATGTGTCAAAGATTTTAGATTCATATTGCAGGTTGGGATTACAAGGCAGAAAAGTGATGTTTTGATTACCATCAACCAAGTATGATGTGTCAAGTTTTAGATTCCTCGATACAGACCATGAAGTTCCAATGGAGCAAATTCTTGTGAACTGCAATGCTTTGCTGTTAGAATATTGAGCCATGGATCAAGTTTGTCAGCTTGTGAAAGAAATTGGAGCTACTTTGTCCACATATTTAAGAAAAAGAACAAGTTGTTTGGAAGTTTGGGAGATCTTGTTTATATTTGCAACAACTTGTAATTGTGTATGAACAAAGGGACTAAAGAGTCTACTTACGTTTTTTTGACAATTCAACCCATTCCAAAAGGCAGAAAATTCTGATGCAGATGATCCAGATTTACTTGGTGATGAATTGAATATTGTGCTAACTCAGCCAATCGGTCTTGATGATTTAAAACTTTTTTATGTAAAAGGTAAGGAATCGTCCATAGGATGTCTGAGAAAAACCTTAAATGCTTTAGAATCTGCACTATCAAAAGAAACCACCTTTAAAATTGTGATTTCACTTGTTTTTATATTCTGATTTTGATAAACTTTTCATAGCTTTCATGTTTTGAGAACTTCTTGTATAGTTTTTCAAGCTATTTAGCAATATTTATCTATTTTGATTTTCTTGTGCATTTATTTCTTATTTTGAAAATAAAAATAATGATGCAAATTTATATTCTTTGAACTTAATAACAACTTTTTTCCTGATTTTTGTTGGTGTGCGAACTTGTTTGAATGTTATCTTTGCTGAACATGAACCTCATGACTTAGCATGTGTTGTTATTTCCCCTTTTTTTCTCTATATACTATTAGTCTCTAATTTCTGAATTTTTCCAATATCCTGATTGTATTTATTTGTAATAATATAGCCTTATATAGGGTGACACAGTAAAAATATTTTTAATGTCATAAGGAAGGTTACCTGTTTACGTCCGTGTTGATAAATAATATATTTGTTTTATGCTCCTATATCTGTTTACAAATTTTTGTTGACTGGTGGATATTAAAATTATGGTTTGATGGCTATAGTAGTTCTATTTCTCTCATCATTTTTTACATTTCAGGCTTTGGAACTATTCAGGAAACAGGAAGTTGATTTTCTTATTGCAACTGATGTAGCAGCTCGAGTAAGTACAATTTTTCAAAATATGTTTGTCATGCTTGTTATCTTCAAATATGCTCAAGACATGGCCGCAAGAAAATTTTGGCTACTTTTGTTGTCTGTCATTTCTAATGCTTTTTGGTTCAATTATTTTCAATACAATTATGTGCAGGGTTTGGATATAATTGGTGTTCAAACAGTTATTAACTTTGCATGTCCTCGTGATATTACAAGGTAAGAGGTCATAAGCTTCATATTTTCAGTATAATTCTTAGAATACTAAATGATAGCAGAAGTCTAAAAATAGTTTCTCTTGTGAATGTCTTCCCAAACTCATTCATAAAAAGAGTGCAATGTCCACATCTGTAACAATATAGAAACCCTAGGATAAAGGACACCCGAGGTTAAGAACACCTTGTATGCTATATACTAAAAGTTAATGTTGCTGTCATTGTCATTATTATATTTTTCATAAAACAAAGCATATGTTTATTCAGGCCGTTTTCAAGGGTTTCCCTTACATTATAGTCTATATCAATTTACCCATGCCATTCACCTGAAATATAACAATAACAAGATGTATTAAAGATCACTCTTAGTTCTGCTTTCAATTCAGAAAACATTGTGATTTCAGTTCTAAACTTTCTGCTTAATCATTTTACTCGTTAAATGAAACATAATATCTTTCATATATACTAATATCAGCAAAGATGACAACAAATATATTTGTTAGTCAGTACAGGTCTTCCTAATTTTGACAGGATAATCAGTCAGACACAGCGATATGAAGCTAATTTTGTTTTCCTGGTTAATTTTCCTGAGTAATGTTGCACCCAATAATAACTTTAGGCAATGCTGGAATTGGTGTTTAATCTCCTTGAAGGATCTTGATGCTCCAAATTGCAAATCAAGGTGTTAATTTCAATCATAGCAGGCCCGCTAAGTGGTGCTAATTTCAAAAGTGTTTTGATGGAACTAGGGTAATAGTTGGCATTTTTAATAATGCTCAACTATGCTGGATCATAATTGAGGTAGTTGTCTCAATATAAGATTGAATAATGTTGTGTCAATTTTGGGTCCTTTTGAACACTATTTTACCCACAATTTTCCAGTTGGAATATTTTACTGGATTCATTGCAAGCGTGGCTTGTAAATGACTTTCTGTACCTTCCTAAGAAAAATTAAGATTAGTATAAATGTATCTTTACATGGTACAATAATCATAAATAGATTTTACAGGACCAATAACATTTGCAAATGCATGATAATTACCGAAAAGCTGTGGGATCAATGCATGGTTGAGATGGAATTTGGTTATAATGATCGACTCGAGTTTTATTGAAGAAGCATGTCTGGTTCCTTTTGACTATTCTAGATAGCTAGTGCAAAAATATTTGTCAGAGGAAGTAGATTTCTCTTTGCAACCGAATTGAATTTTTCTTAGGACTGTGAACACTATCTTTTTGACTCCTGAGAAAAGGCAAGTTGCGGTATTGTCTGGAGGGTGAGTGAACACAGAATTTTTTTCTTGAATTTTGTTATACTTATTTCATGTCCTAGCCACCTTATAATATTTGTTGATGTGTCTGAGCAATCAAATAATGCTCATATGCTTTACGACCTGCTATTATTGGTTGCGCTTGAAGATGGGTTGGATCATATTTTTCAAATTGTCACCATGATGCTTTGTAACATGTTGCTGCTACAAAACTTCTGATGTTTAAACATAAAACTGTTTTCTGGTCTGCTTGTTTAGTTTGCAATTCAGAGCTGATGCTGGAGGCTTAATGAATTCTTTAATAAGTGAACATTTATTGTGGACAAATCAAAGTACTTTTCAAAATAAATATTTAATTTTGTGCGGTTCTCAACTTGATGAAGATATGCACAGAGAACGAAAAGTTAGTCTGTTTTAGCATCTCTTGTTCTGCAACTAATTCTATTTCTATTGAATTCTCATGTTTGTCTTCAATGGGCCATTTGAAAGGAATACTTAAGAGGTGATCATAGTGGTAGAGCTGTAGGCCAAGGTCGCGAGGATTGTTGAAGGAGAAATCCTGGCTCTTGGTTACATATATGAGGCAGCAGAAGGGCCAAGGTGATCATAGTGTTAGAGCTGTAGGCCAAGATCTCTAGGATTGTTGAAGGAGAAATCCTGGCTCTTGGTTACATATATGAGGCAGCAGAAGGGCCAAAGTGGTCATTTGTATTAGATTTAATGGCACCGGTGGAAATTGTTGGTTGAGTCTCAGCATCAGCTTCAGAAACTTTTTCACGTGGTTAGTTTCTATCTTGAACTAATTTTCTTTCATGGCAAATCCAGAGAATCATTAATCAGTGCCAGTGCGAGGTTTGTTCTGATCATAGTTTTGTGTCTCATAAGTCTGTCATTTAACTTCAAGTTCAAGTGGCAAGAAAATATAAATGAACTGAAATGGTTTGTCTCTCCGAGTCAGAGATCCAAGTCTGAGAATGAAACTTGACCACTTACAAAGAAGATAAAAAGAACCGTTTGCAGGCCAAAATCTCATTTGGAGTAGTAGAATCTTTTGCAGAATTTTGGCCAATTTTTGTTGAGTCTGAACCAAGTCCAAGGTTGTAACTGTTAAAATATAGCACTTTATATAGCATGTAAAACAGTTATGTAGTTGTTCGGTTGGTAACTGTTCAACCAATCTGTAACCACCTCTTTACATATAAATAAACCTCTGCCTGTGTCATTTGAACAGTGCAGTTTGCTCTCTCTCTAATTCTTTCTTCTCTTTGCACATGCTAACATTGGTATCAGAGCGTCCAAGGTTGCAGTTCGAGGAAGCCTCCAAGAGGTACGAACAGAAAATTCGAGGAAGCCCTAAAAGGCATGAATTTGGCAAAACGTGAAGGTATTTGAGAAAAATACCAGACGCAAGGGAAAACTGAGGGCACAGAAATCGTGCAAGTCTTTTACAGTCGAGAGGGGACAAAAATCCAGCGGAAAGAGAGGTGAAGCAAAACGTGAACCAGTTCGCCAATAACAGAGTCGTAAAGCCATTTGAGGAGACAAATACCAGTCATTTTTGCACAAATCGTGGGCAGTTCGAAGGCAATGTTTGTGGGCTTTGTCGAACCATTCAAGACTGTTTTTCGAGGACGATAACAGTAGCAAAGTCGTGAGGGTAAAAGCAGAAGTCGTGTGAAGAACCAGGAATAACCAGTCACAAATCCAGTTCAAATCGTGGCCTCTGCTCAGAATGAAAATGACCAGTCGTGGCATGTGGAAAAGGTGAAGTTGTGTGGGCCAACACCAGCAAAATCGTGGGCAGTCGTGAAGACGTGTTGTGTTGCTAGGGCAGAAGAACAGTCGATTAACAAGAAAAACGTGGTGAGTTAAATATAAAGGGTTTGATTTGGGCAAATATTATTTTCAGCCAACAAAGGTATTCATACGATTTGGACTAATTAATTTTTAATATTATTTGCTGGAATAAAGTTATATTGTTTTATTGGTGAGGAGCCAAAAATATATTTGCTGGAAAAAGATATTTTATTAAGTGTGGGGCAAAATTTTATTTTATTATTTCCGTTATTTTGGAATAATAAAATGGCAAATATATCACACTTGACTTTGCCGGAGACACAAAAATTAACGGGCACTAATTTCAATGTTTGGAGTCATAAGATTTTAACGGTCGCGGAGTTTCGTGATTGTGATAAAATAATCAAGGGTGATGAAAGTCGACCAGCGACGAACTTCGAGGATTATGACAAACATCATAAGGAAGCGTTATTGCTTCTCGTCATCGGTGTCGATGATGATATGTTACCGGAAGTGCGGAATGCTACATCAGCATGGCAAGCACGTTGTGGACGATCTGAAGGATAAATATCAAACGTCAAAAAAGAGGCGGGTTTTATACCTGAAAAATATGCTCTTTTCCATAAAGTTATAAGAAGGTGGATCGTTGTCGAGGACCTACTTCGGATGAAAGACCCGAGGCAGTTATCTTCCATCAACAAAAAGGTGACGACGATGATATGGTGGCTCGGTTTTGAACAACTTACCTTCTTCATATGAGTCATTTGTGGAGGCACTCCATTTAATGGTGAAAGTCAAACACTCACGTTTGACAAGGTGAGTTCCTATACATTTGCAAAAGGAGCGGAGACAACTTTAGGCAGAATCTAATTGTGACCATTCAGAGAGTGCTCTTGTCACTCAGTCAAAGGGAAAGTGGAAACGTTAATATGGTGTGTCTTCCACTCGGTATCAAGTCACATGTTATTACTATCACAAGGTTGGGCACCTCAAGAAGGATTGCCGGAAGCGGAAGTATGATCTTTCGCAACAGAACAAAAAGCCATGTGATGAGGAACATGTGGCAGCAGTTGCAGAAGAACGGGATTCGGATGACGGGCATGCTCTTTATTGTCTTACGACATCATGCTCGAATGACAGTGGTACCAGTTGTTGGATCATTGACTCTGGTGCGTCTGCACACTTTTCATGTCGTAGGGACTGGTATGTTTCATTTACTGCAAATATTTGTTTTGAATCAGTAGTGCTAGTTGATGGAGAATCACTTGTAGTAGAAGGGATAGGAGATATATGCATTGTATTGAATAATGCTCATAAATTGTTGGTACGGAATGTTAGATATGTACCTTCTTTACAAAAGAATCTTCTATCTATTTGTCAATTGACTGAAAATCCCAATATTTATGTGGAAAGAAGTGTGTTGTCTCTGATGTGAAACAAAGATGGATAATTGCCCTTGGTATTGGGGAAGGTGGTCAGTATCGGCTTGTTGATCCGGCTGCGATCAACATGAATGCACGTGTGGAGGACAACTCCACCATTCAGGAAGTGCAGGAGGTTGTAATGCCTTGGGAGGAAGCCATTCCTCACAAATCTATTGACTTGGATACAGTCAACCTACATGCACCTATTGTGGAGGGAGTATCCACTATTCCAAATGCATTGACAATGCATGCTG
Source organism: Taxus wallichiana var. yunnanensis (assembly GCA_018340775.1). Classification (NCBI taxonomy): domain Eukaryota; kingdom Viridiplantae; phylum Streptophyta; class Pinopsida; order Cupressales; family Taxaceae; genus Taxus; species Taxus wallichiana. Next base: position 531,328,906 of record CM031236.1, read on the forward strand.
AGATGGCATGCCCAGTCACTCACTCAGAGGTCCTTGCTCGAAGGACAATAGAGCATGAACAATTTGCTCATTGTGTTGTGAAGGATCTTTCCCAACAGAGGGGGATAGATGAGCAAATAGATGAGGAATTGATTCTCACTCCTACCACTTGAGACAAGAGAGCCGAGAGAGATGGTTATTTCTCCTACTATTGCGGAGTTGATTCTAACACCTACTGCACAGATGGTCACATTTCTCTTCTTGAAAAAGTTGGATGAGCACTGCATGGTGGTGCAAAGACGTGATCGAGGTGACTTCGATTGCAGGATAACTGAGTCTTTGTACAGACTCCAGCAGGCTAAACAAGCTTGGAACAGAGTTTTCAATTCACTTCTCCAAGGTTCCGATTTCAACACTCTGGAGATGGGACTGACACTCTCAGCCATTGGTGATTCATCACTGGTCAATGAATCACGTAACAGAGAACCAGTGGACCACTTGCCATATCCTTTGTTCATGGGACCAGATTTTTGTTTTTGCGGTTCTTCATTCGATAACCGCAACACAGTCATGGACTGCTGATTTTAAAGTCCAACTTATGGCACAATCTGTAGATGTAATGACTAAACATATGGGCTTTAGGAAATTTGTTAAATATCGGGACAAACTGTCTTGTTTCCGGTTTAGTCATTAAGAGGGAGTGTTAAAATATAGCACTTTATATAGCATGTAAAACAATTATGTAGTTGTTTGGTTGGTAACTATTCAACCAATCTGTAACCACCTCTTCACATATAAATAAACCTCTGCCTGTGTCATTTGAACTCTGCAGTTTTCTCTCTCTCTAATTCTTTCTTCTCTTTGCACATGCTGACAGTAACTAGGTTCCAATGCGGTTGAGGATGTTTACCAAAATAGTGGCTCAAAATTTAATCCACCATGATTCTAGAAGTATAGGGGTGCTGATTGCTTATTTGACTATGATATATGAACACAGATGCGTGTAGGTGGTCTTAACGGGTATGTTTCTAAGGTTTCTTCACCTTAGAAGTTATGATCATATTCAAATTTTGGAGTTGAATCTTTCATTCTTGATTTTTTTTTTTCTTATTTTTTCTTATTCCACATTCTAGGAGTGTGGTGGGAGGATTTAGTTAGCTATGTTGCCCGACTTTTAGACCCTTGCTTCCTAAGTCTTGAGCCAAACTTACATCATTTCTTTATGTGAATGTAATTCGTTATGCTTGAGTGCTCAGTCCGAGAAACACAATCGGTAATGTTTGTTCACTACATTATTCAACTTCCAAATAAACAATTGAAAAGAACAAGGAGTGTTGATACGTTTGAGACCGAGGAGGTTAAACCAATATCAAATTAGATCATCAAGACACGAGGTAGAGAACCCAACATTTTGAGATAAGGACTTTGGCTGAGTACTTGGAGAGACTTGGGAGTTTTAGGGTTGATAGCACTGTTGATCATAGGGACAAGGTGTTCCCATTCAGGAGCTTGGTAGTTTTATGTTGGGGAATGTGTCAATGCTACTTGCTTTGTTTGAGTTAGTTTCCTTTCATAAAAAAATTGTCCACAGTGGTTTGGACTTTACATCTAAATTTTAGATTGATAATTAATATACATTTTATTACTTAATAATAAGTTCTAGATGGTTTATTTTTAAGAATTGAATTTTTCACAAAATGCTATGTCCTTTTCTTTGAAAAATGATTTGAAAATTTTGCTTTCTTAAAATCTGTGTAGTAGTTGTTATTGAAGACCAAGTTGTGAGTTAGTCATGGTTTGCCAAGTTCTCAAGACCTCGTGTAGCTTTGTGCTTACCCATGTGACCATAGTTTATGTTTTTGAACAGCACATTTATGCATTCTGAAATGTCCTTGTATGTGTAGCGTAATGTATATTACATGTAACTAGTTGACGATTGTCACATAGACTACTCATAGTATACCGCTATCTTCTACAATGAACATTTAAGCGTATTACATTCAACATAAATTATTTTCCTATGATTACCTTAAATCGTATCATATCTTTCATTTTTACGACTCTTACAAGACTTTCTTAGGCACTCTTTGGATCCTTCATCCTACCTTTATAATAAAAGCTATGGATGCATATGCTTTGTAAGTCATCCCTTGAGCTATTAAAAATAATCCCATGTTCATGGGAAGTAGTAGTTAGCTTGGGTAGAATTAATATAAATGTGATGCATAGGCTAGTGTAAAACATCCATAAATTTTATTGTATTGAGCTTGTTTAAAGTCGGTTGCCCCCTTGAAGTGGTGTGGGATCTTGTAATGGAATTCTAATCTTTCAATGCAATAAAGTTAATTCCATTTCATTTCACAACATTTTTCTCTATATTTTATTGTTGGCATAAATCGTTGCGGGGAGGATCGTGCCGGTATGAATGATCTTTCTAGGGCCCATTCAAAGAGCAACAATATCCGTTAGGGTTTTTGGAACTGTCCACTATAGGCTCACCTTGCCCTTAGTAGGACTTTGGTGATGAGGAATTAGTAATAGAAGTGACAACATTAATCCTTTCATCCGTTTTTAAAATCTGTTTTTCTCTTTTTCTTAGGTTATAAACCTTATTCCAATGGTTTTAAATCTCATGGAATGCCATCATTTTGGGTCAAGTGGCAAACAATTTTTACCCGATTCCGTGAAGTAGGGTTTTACTTCAAATACGCAAGTCATTAAACATTTGAACTTTCATGTACCTTCGGGTATATGGAAAGACCCCTTTGTTATATTTTAAGATTAGCCATAGGAAGCTTTCGACCTTTTGTAACTTGTGGTGCACCGGTAAGTGATTAACCTTGGGAAGTTACTTGCAAACGACCTTCGAGACGGGATAGTGGGCTATGGGTATGGTCTACCCTTGAACACTCGAAATAATGTGTCGAGACTAGTTATGAATGGGATAAAGCTTGAATGCGAGCCCACAAATTACACACCTAGTATAATCCCTACCATTTTCACTCGATTGTGTAACCCTAGTAACTTAGAGTTGGTAGAAACCACCTACAGAGGGTTTCTTCCAAAATAAAATGCATAAAAGAGATATTGTCATTAAACACGAGAACAAAGTTGCAAAGTGTCGGTCTGCAGTCAATTTCATCAAAATACAAAACAAAAATTGTAGAGTGCCGGTGATCGACAAGGGGATACAACAATGTTATATGGCAATATTCAAGAAATAGGGCAACAAAATTTCTGCCTGTTGGGCATCATTGTCGACGGTTTCGTCGTGGTGATCATTTTGGAGTATAATTAATTTTTCAGATTTTTTTCCCATACAAACTTCAATTCTTAGGGGGCAATTTTTTTCTCGGAGACCTTTCGGGTTTCCCATTGCTTTTGCTTTGCTTTGTATGGTGCAAAAGTCCATTGACCTACTTTTGTGGTCACTTGTTGGACATTTAATATAATTATCTTATCTTATCCTACTGCCGAGAATTTATTTTCCCTTGGGACATATACCATTACGATCATCTCGTTGAGTTGATTGTTTTGACATATAACTCCAAAAAGTTTGTTCTTGACCCTTGGTATCCCCTTTGGTCATGGTTGAACGACTCACGTTGGCACAAAAAACATGAAGTAGTTGATCTGCGATCCCAAGTCTCTAATCTTAAACAAATGGTGCATGGACTTAATCAACAAAATGTAACTCATTAGGAAAATCGACACTAAGACATTTTAAGAGCAGTTTTTCATTTCCAAACATTATACGTGGCTCGAGCTCAATTTTCCCGATTTAATGGCACAAATCGACTAGTTGGATTAATAGGGTAGAGCAATGTTTTATTCTCAATTTTTTTAACAAGGTCTCTATTGCCTCCTTTCACTTATAACTAGAGGCCATCTAATGGTATCAGTGGTACGTGAAATCTCATGACAAGCCCAATTGGAAAAAGTTTGTCAAATTAATACTAGAACGGTTTGGCCATAGTGCTTATGATGATTTTGTTCGACAAATAGGAATAATTTGCAAATACCAAACAAAATTTGAAAAGTTGGGCGATTACAATGAAGACTTATCTGATGACTTCTTTAAGAGTTGTTTCATAAGTGGCCTAAAGGATACAATTCACAATGAGGTTAAAATAGTCAAGCCCATGACATGATTGAAGCTCTTGGCTTGGCCAAATTAGCAGAAGGCAAGCTCACGTCACAACGTAGTTTTTCAATTTTTGTTCCATTTAAGAATACCTCCTTACAATGCAATCTTCTAGTCCAGTCCATAAACAACCCCGTTGAATGCCTTATCGAGGTTGAAATGCAAACTACACGGTAAAAGGGGTAGTGAAAATTCACTTGGGGTCATATATGTGTGAAACAAAAGTTGTATTTATTAGATGTTGACTAATCCCGGATGTAGAGGAATGGGAAGATGCTCAAGGATCCCAAGAAGAAGAAAAGGTTGTGAAAGTATCTATTCCTTTGGATTCTCAACCAAAAATCCTTGTACATGCCTTGGTAAGAGTTACCACTTGTCAAACTATGAAAAACATGGTATTTCAAGAAGAACACTCTCACCATTTTAATTGATAGGTAGCACACATTATTTCATTGACCCTTGGCTTGCCAAACAAACAAATTGCTTTGTATAACCATGCTCAAGATTTGAAGTAATGATTTCAATAGAGGAACATTGCTTTGTATATCCATGCTAAAGATTTGAAGTAATGATTGCCAATAGCGAACTTTGTCTTCCAAAGGAAATTGTCCTAATGTTCATATTGCCATTGGGGACTATAACCTTCAATTGAACATGTTTGTCCTACCATTGGGTGGATGTGATGTAGTTTTGAGCTTAATGGCTGCGTACCATGGACCAATCATGTGGGACTTCTTTGAACTTTGGCTATAGTTCTCTGATAAGGGGAAAAAGAACACCTTAAAGGTCCTCACTCCTGGGTCTACCGATATTACTAGCTCACATTGGATATAGAAGCTCCTTAATAAGAGCTCCCATTGGGTCATCGCTCAATTATGTTCCATTCAATTTAGTTCACCTCTAGATTCCGACACCCCTAATGATTTGTAACATATTTTGGATAAGCATGCCACAATATTTGTAGAACTAACGAGGTTACCACCTTAACGTCCAAAGGAGCATCGCATCCGGATCCTTCTAGGGAGTGTTCCTCCCAACATTCAACCATATTGGTACTGTTATTGCTAACGAATGAAATTGAAAAGCTTGTATAGGAACTTCTTAAGGTAGGATTCATTCACACAAGTACAAGCTCCTATTCTTCACAAGTTACGCTTTGTCCGAAAGTTCTTGTTAAAGACAAAAATTGAAAAGTTGGTGCAAGAACTTCATAAGGTTGGAGTCATTCACCCAAATACAAGCCCTATTCTTCACTAGTTCTACTTATCAGAAAAAAGAAGGGTCGTGGCGATCATGCATTGATTGTAGGCTTAGTAACCATATTTGCTGAATTTCAAACTTGAAATTCAAAATTCAAAATTTGGTGAATCTCAAAGCACAAAAAAATCGCCAAAAATCATGATTTTGTTTTTTAATTTTTAATTTTTCCCCAAGGAATAACTCGTTGAAAACCCTATGTGTACATCCCCAATAAGTCGAGGAATGTACATGGGGTAAACCGTATTTAATGTTTGCTTGTAACTTTGTATATTATTAACTATTTTATTAAGTTTTAAATCAATGTATAGATAAATCTCCAAGCATATTAAAAATAAAGCTTAGGCATTTTAAAACTTAGCCTAACTATCGCGTCATCTATATGTAAATGTATATTTTTCATATAGTCGAATTTGATCGTGAATTTTATCATCGATTTTTAGCAACGAATAATTCACGAATTCGAATGCGTGCAACTTAGATTTTAGGGAGCTAAACAAAATCATTATCAAAGATAAATTTCCTATTCCAATGATTGACAAGCTTCTTGGCGAGCTTCATGGTACCCAATTTTTCTCCAATTAGATTTGGGCTCCGATTACCACCAAAATTGCAATAATGAATATGATATCCCTAACACAACCTCTATAGATTCATGACGGTCACTGTGAATTTTTGGTCATGCCTTTTGGGCTTACTAGTGCCCCATCAATATTACATGGATTGATAAACACTCTTTTGGCCCTTTCTTTGTAAATTCATCATGGTGTTCGTTGAAGACATCTTTCGAGCATTTGCAACACCTCAACCTAGCATTCTGTTGCCCATTGATAACCTATTTATGTGCCAAACAATCTAAGTGTTCCTTTGGACAAAAGGAATTTGAGTGCCTTGGGTATATTGTCTATACGACAGGTGTCCGAGTTGACTCTAAAAAAATTAGTGCCATGGAAAATTGGTTAAAACCAAAGACCCTTAGAAGCATTCATGAATTTTTGGGTCTCATAGCTCCATTGATTGCCATGCTAAAATAAGGACGCGTTCTCATGGATCTGTAACAAAGAATGTCTTTGAGACATTAAAATAGGCTATGCGTACTACACCTATTTTAGCCATGCCAAATTTCTCCAAGAGATTCATTATTGAAGGTGATGCTTGCGGTAATGGACTTGGTGCTGTCCTCTAAGAAGCTCACCCCATTGCTTTCACCAACAAAGCCCTCTTTGGGCGAAATTTGGTACTTTCCACCTATGAGAAAGAAATGATGGCCATACTACACGTAGTCAACAAGTGGTGGCCATACTTGGTAGGTTGGTGTTTTTGTGTCAAAACAGATCTCCATAGTCTCAAATACTTCTTGGAACAATGGGTCTCCTCTTCAACTTTGCAAAAATGGGTCGCCAAATTCATGGACTATGATCGTGAGATCACTTAAAAGAAGGGGAAAGAAAATGTGGTTGCAGATGCACTCTTTCCTACATACGAGGACCAAGCTTCCCAATGTGCTTTATCCATGACACTAACATAATGGATGCAAAAATTGTAGAAGTGGGAATATGATTTGGCCACAAAGTGTCTCATTCGAGTAGCTAGTTTTGATCCTACATCATCACCCCACTCTTGGGATGGACATTATTTATGGTATAAAGGACGCATGGGTTTACACCTGATGTCCAAACTACGATACAAATTTCTTATGAAACTATGTGCATCGCTCCCGGTTGGTCATTTGGGATTTTTAAAAATAAATGAGCAAGTTTGTAGAAATTTCTTCGACATGTAATGAAGGAGAATATCAAGCAATTTGTTGCAAAATGTGATACTTACAAACGTCACAAATGTGAAATGGTGGTGACCTCGAGCTTACTTCTGACCACTTCCCATTCCTACGTGGATCTAGACAATTATTTCCATGGATCTCATTGAGGACCTCCTAAAATCTACTGAGATAAATCGTTCATCTTTGTCATGGTGTATCGCCTCTCCAAATATGCCCATACGTGCCTTAGCTCACCCCTATACCACTTCAACCATTGCCCAAATCTTTCTTGATCAATTTTTCCGCCTCTATGGCATCCCTTGTTTTAATTGTATCAAAGCGTGAATAAAATTTTACAAGCCATTTTTGGACAAAGTTATTTCGTAGAATAGGAACACAATTGAGGATGATCGCTAATTGACTCTGTTTGGGGACCATCCTTGCTTGACTTTGATTAGGCTACAGTCGAGCGAGTCTAGATCCTCATGCTCAGATGCATCATCAGGTGTAGAGAGACAACTCCACATAATATCATATTGGCCGAGTTCAGAGCTCATCCCTTTAGATTGGAGACTATATTTAGCTTGGTCTCGCTTTTGCATCACATTTGGGGACTCTTCGACTCTTCTGCAGGCAAGGATGGTATCTCTACCTCGCCTACCATTCTTCTGAGGCTATTGCTCCTAACCATAGCTTCCACTCCTGCTGCTTTGGTATACCGAGTCTCACGTCTTCTCGGCTCTCTCGGGATTCAGATGGACCGTTTCCCCCTTACAATTACTCCTAGATGCACTGCACACCTCCTTTCGGGTAGCGGGGATCTGCAAAGAATTATTAGAGAAGACATACGGGTAGTTCATCCAAAGCATACTTGGATCAGCCCTCCGGATGGTCTTCGTCCTAAGATGGCTTTTTATGTTGCGCATTTTCTTGAGATCACAGACGAGCTTATTAGTCGACTTGCATATATCTCCCGACATCTGGTTACGGGAACTTCACATTCCTCTAGGCCGATTAGGGTGGGCTCTCATAGGCTTCGAGTGGAGGATCACCAGTTGGACCACTCTAAGAGGATTTGCCAACTCTGTTCTCTCAAGAGATCGAAACGAAAGATCGCTTCATTTTCAGGCGTCCTATCTACTACGAGATCAGAGGGAGATTCCATTGTTTATTTTGGGAGCATCCGTCTTTTGTAGCATTCTTCAAGTACCAGGATCAGTGGTGTCTTGCTCTCTTCCTACAAGAGGCTCTCAGGCTCCGAAATGAGACCCTTCAGTCTCCTCCTAGATAGACTGCTACTCTATAGATTACTTCTTTCTTTACGGTGCTCCCCTCGGTGAGGGGCACCAAATGGCACCTTGATACCAGCCCAGATTCCCGGACCAGATCTGTCAGGACCCGTGGGGCTACCTCCCAAGCCAGAGGTACTCATGATTGCATTCGGTCGGGGGTCTCCTCTCAGAGGCCGCATCTGTCTAGGAGAACCTAGAGGGCTCGTCTTGTTCGCCCTTCTTCCGGACACCGGCATTCCAGTCCTCCCTCGACTTGATTCTTGGACACGGGCATATTGCTAGCTACTTTCAGTTGGCCTCGGATGCTTGGGGACATCGACATTCTAGTCTTCCCACGGCCTCAGCTACTAGATACAAACATATTGCCAAGCTGCTTTTAGTCGGCCTCAGATGCTAGGTGATTGGATCAGTGGTGGGCTTCTTCCGCCCTCCTCTTCAGCTCCATCCATTTGCACTCTTAAGCCCACGGCCACAACGACTTTTGCTTCACCTTCCTCGTTCCTCTCTTTTTTATTCTCTCTTCTCTTATTCTCTCTTCTTTTATTGTTTTGGATGACCCCTTCGGGTCTCCCTGCTGGCATCTCTTGCATTGTATTGTATAGTCCCATTGACCTACTTTTGTGGTCACTTGTTGGACATTAATATAATTATCTTATCTTATTTGGATATCACTTGTAGAGGGATGGTCAAACAAAAATAATCAACAAATATTTTTAAACTCTCTTCGTAGTTTCTCCTCGAGCAACAACATTGGGTCAAGTGGTTACATTTTGCGAAATGGTGGTACAACACAATGTACCACACAACCACAAAAATGATCCCATGTGAAGTAGTTTATGGCAAGCCACCACCATCTCTTCTCTATTACACTCTAGACAACTATCAAGTATAGGTAGTTAGCACCACCCTCAGTGCACGTGAGAATATTCTTAGAGTTCTTGGGGAAAATCTCCATATGGCCTAGAACCGCAAGAAAGCGTTAGGCAAAACAACACCATTATGATCGATCCCTCCAACTAGGGGATGTGATTTTCCTTCGATTACAACCACCGTAAACAATCCTACTTAAAGATAAAAGGGCACTAGAAGCTTGTCCCTAAGTTCTATGACCTATACAAGGTTCTTCAAAAAATTGGCCCCGTAGCATACAAGTTAGAACTCCCACCTTCCTATCGTGTCCATCCTGTGTTTCATGTTTCAAGTGTAAAGTAAGTTCTTGGGAAATGGGTCACAACTCACATGGTACTTTGTGAGCTCGATGCTGAAGGATCAATCGTTCTTGAGCCTAATGCAGTCTTAGATAAGTGCTCACGCCAACTTCACAATTGATCAATCACGAGAGGCCCCGATCTAGTGGGCACAAAATGCAAGTTGAAGATGCAACTTGGGAGCCCCTTCACTAAATTCAACAACAATTTCCTAGCCTTCAACTTTGAAGACAACTTTTCAAGGGGGAGGGATGTTAGGACCCGCGGTCCTACCTTTCTTTGTATAATCTTGTTGTAATAAAAGCTATGGATGCATATGCTTTGTAAGTCGTCCCTTGAGCTATTAAGAATCATTATACATGCATGGGAAGTAGTAGTTAGCTTGGCTAGAACTAACATAAGTTTGATGCATAGGCTAGTGTAAAGCATCCATGAATATTTTTGTATTGAGCTTGCTCAAAGGAGGTTTCCCTCTCGAAGTGGCCTGCGATCTTGTAATGCAATACTAATCTTTCAATGCAATAAAGTTAATTCCATTTCATTTTTCATCAACTCTATATTTCGTTGTTGGCCTAAATTGTTGCAAGGAGGATCATCACAGACATTCAAAGCATGCATGCTCCGAATTTCCTTACCGTGCATGTCATGTGGACCAAAAACTTCTTGTTTGTCATTCTTTATATGATTCTAATGTAAGCAACGAACACATGCAGCTATGTCGAGCACATTCATCCCCATGTTGGTCATATCTTGCATTTTAACACTGTTTTTGTTACTTGCTTACCATTATTTGTGTTGTATATCTGGAAGGCTTTATTTTAGATTTACTACTGTTTAGACATGGGTAATTTTCTTGAATCATCTGCCACTTTATCTGGCCTTTCAGCTTGGTTGGGTTCAACCTCAGCATATATTCATGTGAATCCTCAATGATTCATTAACTCATGGTGCTTCTTGTCATTTTTATAATTTGTTTTTACTTTATGAATATAAATATGCAATGCAGTCTTTCAACTACGGAGAACAAATTTGTGCTTTATCACTCCTCGATCGATTTTTAATATTTTTTTTGATTTTTTGTCTTGCAGCTATGTTCATAGGGTTGGTCGAACAGCAAGAGCTGGCAGGGAAGGTTGTGCCATAACATTCGTGACTGAATGTGACCGCAGACTGCTGAAGGACATGGTTGGTTTCTTCTATTTTTGAATTAATGGGAAAATATCTGGTCTTATTTGAATATTTGACATTTTCTGGAAGTTGAGTATTTAATTTGTGATGATTTTAGTCCCAGTCTCTCTGGAATATAAAAGTATTTCTTGGAAATTTGGAATATTGTTTCTCCTAATTTGATATGTAAAATGATTTTGTTTCTTGTTTCCTAACCGTATATAGTGTTAGAATTTATAAAGGACTCACCATTCTTTGTTGAAAAAATTAATAATCGAAAGGTGGAACCAAGAGAATCACATATAAGTTTTGCTGCTGTGTCACTGTACACCCCAAGTCACTTGTAAACTTGGCAATGTAGGTACAAAAGGGATCACAAATCCAGAGATTGTCGATGTGGTTGAGCTTTGCCTAAGGTCCACTTTCTTTATCTTTAGAGGAGAGGAATATGAGCAGATTAAAGGAGTTGTGATGGGGTGAACTGTGTCTATTAGCATTTCAAACATATATACGGACGGTTTTGAGAGAGAAACCTTAGATGTTAAGCCATACAGGTCCAAATTTGTAGATGATAAGAACTGCAATTGGCATCATAAACTGAATAAGTTTCTAGAGGACCTCAATAGTATTTTAAAACAAATACAGCTCATCATGGATAGAGAGAATACAGGCTGTCAACCTTTTTGGGATGTTCTAATTTTGTAGACCCAGATGGCTCCTTCTCCCTTGGGGTGTACACAAAGAAGATGGGTACTGATTATACTCACATACAACTTCCTGCCGAGACATGCATCAGAAGACGGTTGTTTTACATACTTCAATGACAAGAGCTTTTTGAAAAAGATCACTAAGCTAGCCAAGGAAACCACGCCTGAATTCAAGAAGATTCAACATAGGAACAAAACTTCACCATCCCTTACAGAACTGGCACTTCCGCAAGCATAGTGAGAGTTTTGAAGAAATATGAGATCAAGACAACTTTTACCCTGCCAAATGTTCTCTGAAATATGGTAGATTCAACTAAGGATCCTGCTGACCCACAACTACAAAAAGGTGTCTAACGGTCCTGTGGGAGACCCTACATTGGAGAAACTAGGAGATACAATTTAGGGTCAAATAACATACTAAGTAGATTTAACTTGATGCAGTAGAGAAATTTGCACTTATGGAGCATTCACACAAGTCAAAACGCCACATTTCCATAGAAAATGATGAGATCACTGCCAAAAAGACTTTACACATAAAAAGGGTTAATGAAGCATTTGAAATAAAAACACACTCAAATAACCTCAACAAGATGATGGTTTCGTTATCAGTAAAATGTGGAGTTTTGATATGAATATGAACTGTATCAAGAACACGGGCTATAGAAATAATTAATAAAGCTTAAACATGAAGATTCTTGCCACATAATGAAAATATTGAATATATTCTTTTAAAATAGGAAGCCAACAGCCTTGATATTTTTGGAGCCATGTATTTATGCAGGATTATGGATTTCAATTTCTTCAGAGCAATCCTTTAAGTAATTCTCCTTTGAAGAGGGTCCTTAAGGGTTTTAAAACTTCACACAGTGTTCTGATAATCAAACACACCCTAGAGCATTTTAAGGACTAAGCACTTAGGATATTTTTGCTATATATTGTGCACTCGGGCTTTTCTTGTAATATATTGTGGCTATCGGACATTCTAAATTCCCTTTGTTATCTCTTGTTTTCTCTAACTATTATGGGGTAGTTGGTCTATGGGTTACGATATCAGCAAAGAGGTAGCTGCATTATGCTCGGTTACTTACTGACTTATGTATTATTACCTCTTTAATGTATTGAAGAATGCACCCTTACAATCATTCTGCTATACCAAAGGAATTATTGTTATAGTATATTAATTCATCATTCTCAGGACATGTCTGCCAACCGGTTTCCCATTGGGACTAGGGTTCTGTATTACATTTCTAAATCCTTCAATTCTTTTGTTGATGAATACAATGAGCATGCAGTGATGGCTTTTCATATGATTTTTTTGTTGGTTCGTCTTTCTGAAGTTTGTTAATGTTAATCCTTTCGAAATATTCTTGTGAGATAACCATCCTCTTTATTACTTTAAAATTATAATTGGTTGTTCTTACTTGAAGATGCTCATATTCAAAGTTTTTGATAGCTGGCATCCATGTATCGATTGACCAATCCGTATATTGTATAATGAGAATTATTTGCATGCCCTCAATAAGGAGGCAGTGTCTTTGGTGTAAGTGGCACATAACTTGTTTTTTTAGTGTGAATGTTTTGTGCATGAACAAGATTTCTTATTTTGGTTTTTATAGGCAAAAAGGGCTGGTTCTAGGCTCCTCAGCAGGGTAGTTGCAGAACAGCCCATTGCCAGGTGGTGTCAGAATATTGAAGAAATGGAAGAGCATGTGGCTGTGATCATTCAAGAAGAAAGGTTGGAAAATACAACCTTGTTATGATTCCAAGAATTTAAATTTATTCGTGTTAATTAATAAAAATCAACATCTTAAAGTATTTTTTTTTCTTCAGAGAGAGGAGAGAGCACTTAGGAAAGCAGAGATGGAAGCCAATAAGGTATTTTAGTGTTCTATCAAGATATATGTGTGTGTCTGGACTCTGCATGTGACTTGAGCATTTATAAAAGTATATTGTTTTCATGTTACAATATCTACTAATGTCTTTTGTTTCTTTTTGTGAGAATTCTGCAGGCACAAAACATGATGGAACATAAGGATGAAATTTATTCACGCCCTAAAAGAATATGGTTTGAATCACAAAGAGATAAGAAAATTCTTGCAAAGGAGTCCAAGGTGATGCTTGAATTATTTTCTTTGTTTTTACCAGTGGTTGTTTTTAACGTTTTTCTTGGTTTTTCTGTTTTCTGCATTTTGTATAGCAGTGGATGGTCATGGAAACAATGCAAAAGATTAAGATTTTATAATTTTTTCTTTTGCACGTGCTTAAGTTAGTGTTGTGTGAACTCTTCAACAGTCACAAACACTGACTAGAGTCCTAACTTACTTTTATTATTAGAAGAACAACCCATTCCGAACTATTTTATGGAATATGAGCTAGTCATTCATCTAAAAGTATATAAACCTTTTGTAGTAAAATATATATAGAACGTTGGCCATTGAGTATAGATTCGCTATCTTCACTGAAGAGAAGGGATCTCATGTATAATCTTTATTGTATGGTATTAAAATTTTCCCGCTTTGAACTGATACCTGGTTGAATGTTCTTCCTTTCTTGTTTGTTTAGTAACTGCTATCACCTCGTCACATAGCATACCACTAGCACATTGGGTCTTTATTTTGAGCATATGGACTATCAGTATCACAAATTAACCGACTCTTATTTTTGACTTCTAGAGCATTGCACTTGAATTTTTTTCCCTAGGACAGCTGTCATTATATAGCTGCTTAGTATGATTGTTAGTAGTTATTAGGAAAATATATTTTTTTGAGATTTACTTTTGTTGATGGTGCTCATCTGTCAAAGTGGATTTGTTCTTTCTTGGGTACTGTCTGTTGCAATTTTCCTTATAGCAAAACATACTTGTTCATAGTTTGAGAGACATGTTCTTCCGTTTTTCTTTCTATGAGTTCTCGTCCCCATGCTGTAGAACTACTGTATTCTCTTAAATAATGCTTTTACTTTGTTTGGTATCTCAACATTCATGGGTATATATTAGTTCTTTGTTTTAGATCTCATCCATGGCCTTTCTATCATTTTGCAAGAGTTTCAATTCTTGTAGTAACTCATCCCAGAATTCAACTTATATGTAGTCTGTGGACAAGTCCCTAGATTCTGAAGTTACGACTTACAGCCAATATGGCTTCTTATCCTACCCATTTAATATTACTTCTCCAGGTGTTTTCACCTCATAAAGTTAGTTGGAAATTCTATTCCCACTGTCAGGGCCTTTGCTTGATTTTCAGTTGGTAGCACCATTATAAATTAAATCTATTATTTCTGATACTGTCAAAAAGAGTTCTTAATAATTTTTCTGCTCTTGTTCTAGCTTGTCAGGCGTTTTGCAAGTTCTTAGTTTTCGCACTGGGCTTTCTATTTATATATTTCTACCAAAAACACTAACATCCTCTTTTTGCGTAGTTTTTTCTGTACTGTCATGCATTTAGTACCATTTTATGTTTGTTCATAATATTTAATGCTATTAACTTATGGATTCAAATTTTTTTCCTGCAAATATTGATCATGTCAGGCTCCGACAAATGAAGAAGGCACCACTGGTAAAATTGTAACTAGTCTGGAAGAGGCAGAAGATAAGAAAAGTAAAGAAAACGGCGACTTGAACGCGTGAGGTGTGATTTATGGCTATATCTGGACATAGTTTTGTAACTGTCAATACTTCTAAGGATAGAAGGATACTTTTTTGTTTGTTTTATTGCTTCATTGCGTTATTGCTTTATTGCTTTATTCATTATCCAATTGTTGGTTGTATTGCCTTTGCATTTGGCAGAAGAATCTGCCACGAAAGAAGCGACGGAAATTAGAAGCTGCCCGAGCAATGCTAGAAGAAGATGGACCAAATAACTCTGAAGAAGAGAAGGTTTGTTTTTCTTGTATCCTTATCTATCTGGTTTGTTTTTGTTCTATTCTTATCTATCTGGTACGTGTTTGCTTATATATGCATAACACCGGGCAAGGAAAAGCATCCGATAATGTGTTTAAGACACAACTTTTCGACCTTTGCTTACACTTTTAATTTTTTCAGCAACCATTTCACTTAATGCTATTTGTTTGAAACATGCCTGATTTTAAAATATGTTAAAATGGCAATATTCTGGATTAATTTTCCTTGAGAGTGTTACAAATCTGAGTGATAAATAATGTTTTGGCTAAACCGTATTTTATTGGAGATAAATTTGGTATAACATTCTGGGCACAGTACTGACTATTAGCATGTTGCAGGGGTCTAAGAAAGGTAGTGGACAGAAGGCTGAATTGTCTCTCGTTCAAGTGGCATATCGGAGAGCAAAAGCTGTTAAGGCTGTTGAGAAGGCACGCGAAGCTGGTAAGTTTGTCACGAAAAATCCTTCTATGAAGAAGACACCTCGCAGGGAGAAAGGGAGGAAAGGAGAGATGGAAGAACTCTTCCAAAATGAGATCAATGCCAAAAACAACCACATACCAACTCAGGTGGCCACCAGTTAGGTGGAGGGAAAAAGAAGTCAAACAAGGCATTCAAAAGCAAGTCAAGGTATGCGAGCTTACATTCTCATAGTATTTGTAAATTTATTCAAGTAAATGTTTAATGAATAGACACATCTATACGGATGTTGTTTCTATTTAGTCATACAACATACCCACTGTCTTTTTGCACACAGGAGAGAATTGAACCTAGATTGCTAAATCATTCTTCTGCATTGCATTATTTTTCAAAATTTTGGGATGTCATTGACATATCTTAGAGACATTTAAATGCTCATTCTGATGTCTTTGCTTTTGAATTTGCAGTCCATGCTCATTTTCTAATGTAACTAAACACATTACTGCACAGTGTCACTCTTTGTTGATTCCTCCACTTCAGGCACAGATAGGGACATTCGTTGAGATCTGCCTCCAGTCTTCATTGACACATGGTCTTGGGGTTTTTGTTCGCCCCTCATTGCTATTTGTATTGGTTTCTTTGCCACTTGTGTTAGTGGCACGCTGCTCTATTTTGTCTTTTGTACTTTATTTCTTTGGTTCACCTCTAGGATTCTCTCTTCCTAGAACTTTCTATTGCTAATGGTTGTATCCTTCAGTCCCATTGACCTACTTTTGGTCATTTGTGGACATTAATATAATTTCTTTCTTTCTTCTTTCTTCAAATTTCTGTTGTAAGTTTTATAATAATGTTGAATTCTTGTATCTTTTAACTTAAGATAATGAAAAATGGAACTTAGTCCTTTTCAGTCTTTTGTTCCTTCCCTAGATGTGAGCTATTAATCAAAATTTCTCTGCTGTCTATCTTGACATGCAGAAATATCACATACTGAATTCCTTATCAAAATAACTAATCAGTTGGTCATTAATGTTCCCTTGTATATGTGTACACATCATCCTAAATAAGATGCACATCTTTTAATTAACCCGTACTTCTGTGTATGATATGCTAATGCATGTAATGCAGAAAGTTATAGGAAGACTACTTATATTACATCCACAGTAATATGGGTGTCTGTACATGGCACAAATCTGTTAGCAGTTCAGGGAGGGAATGCACTTGTGAATGTCCCACGGGCATAGCTAGAACATACCCTGATTTTATGTACATGTCCCTGAAATAAATATTTATAATCAACAAAGTCGCGTGTGGTAGAAAATAACTGAAGATAATAGAAAACCAAAGGGGTCAACCAATGTCTAAAATCTAACAGAACACAACAAATAATGTTACCATTAATCACTATTTATAACTCTTAATTGCGAAACTTATTTTCAAAATTTTGAAGTTTCTAATCTTGTTTTGTATAATGAACCACCCAAAATACACTGATACAACCCTGTGCCCACATACCCAAGTTATGAGGACCTGCATTAGAGGTGAAGAGAGAAACTATGTTGAAAATCACCAAAATTTCCCCATTTTCCACCTTTTAAACTTGGATAAACTTGACAAAATCGGTGGAGTCTTTTATAAAAATGAAGTTAAACTCATCAAGGGCTTCAACTTCTTCACCAAAAAAGATGCAAGGTTATAGGTTGGGGAATCAGTGGTGTCAACAATAGGTGTAAGTGGAGCACTAGGTTTGTGGATTTTGGAGTGTTATAGATTCTTGGGGTAACCTCTTTGTTAGGGATAAGTTTTTTCTTTGTCGCATCATCCAAAGAAGCTTTAATCACCTTTATGACGTTTCTAGTAATAATAGAAACAGGATTAGTCAAAAGTCTCTTGTAGCTACCATTGTTGTAAAGATGGTCATCCATTTTAGAGTCATAATCCCATTTGTTCATGATTTATGTTACATTGCCTTTGTATGACTTTGTAAAAATAACGTCTTTATTATTATTTAGTTCTTTTAAAGCTTTCCATTCCTCTCTAGGAATGTTATAGGTAGGCCGTTTTGCACATCTTAGTGCCACTGCACAATCTTGTCTAACTTCATTGGCAATTTCGAAGAGAGCTTCAAAACCACACTTTTGATTCCCACTATGAAGTCCTCTTTTGGAATAAATTAGGGAGCAATAGCAAAACCCAAACCACATTTCAGAGCGTTAAAAGCATGCCTCTCAATGTAAGAGTTAGAGAAAGAAAGAAAGAAAGAAATTATATTAATGTCCACAAATGACCGAAAGTAGGCCAATTGGACTGAAAGATACAACCATTAGCAATAGAAAGTTCTAGGTAGAGAGAATCCTAGAGGCGAACTGACGAAGCAAAGTACAAAGATAAAATAGAGCAGCATGCCACTAACACAAGTGGCAAAGAAACCAAAAAATAAAAATAAAATAGTAAGAAAGAAAGGGATTAGCTGCATTGGTGGTCAAAAAATTACCATTACCAACCGTGTTTTTAATATTATCATCCCCCTGTCTATAGTTTAAAGAGTGTATGGGAGAAGAATTATTTTTGTTATGTTTAGAAATGTTAAACTATGCAGATTAAGCAAAGTACAAAGATAAAATAGAGCAGTGTGCCACTAACACAAGTGGCAAAGAAATCAAAAACTAAAAATAGTAAGAAAGAAAGTGATTAGTTGCATTGGTAGTCAAAAATTACCATTGCCAACTGTGTTTATAATATTATCATCCCGCAGTCTATAGTTTCAAGAGTGTATGGGAGAAGAATCATTTTTGTTTTGTTTAGAAATGTTAAAACTATGCAGATTGTCGGAGGATTGACTCGGGTCATGGGTGTTGATGTGACTGAGGCGTGAGGGAGGGGGTAAATGGAGGTGGGTAGGCCCGCTGACCGAGGCCTCATTAGTGCTCAAACTGGAAGAATTATAGGGAGGGGGTGAAGTTTGAAGACCTTGAATCCCATTTACTGGGTCGTCAAACGGATTGCTTTGCATTCGCCAAGGTGATGTGTTTACTCACAATCAGCCGTGCGTGTCGCTCTCTTGTGAAAGAGCTGCCATGCGTTTGGAGTGCATCTTTGTAAACTGAGAAACAAAACGGTAGGATGTAACCATCGCACCAAAAGGCTTTGCGAGGGAAATGGGACCATTCACATCAATGCTTAGCAGGGCAGGCAGGCAGGTAATAGAACTGACAGAAGAGAGAAAGATGTTATGGACCAAGGGATTTAGGATGGATATCCAGCCTTCTTTAATAAGAGTGGTGCGCACCCTGCAGCCAAAGCGACACCTTAGTGTAAGTGCTAAAAAAATCTATCCTATCAAATTTGATGTTGGACGTCTCACCTACTCCGTGCAGGACACTGTATCTGCTTGGATCATTGACCTGAAGATCACGCTTCCTGGGTTGTAACATCTGCTTTTCCAAAGAATTGCTTGGACAAATAACACTTTCATCAGACATAATAGAAGGAGAGGATGTCTCAACACAAGAAAACTTACAGCTAATATAGCCTGGCACTGGAGGATGTCCTGCCATAGGACCTGAAGCAACAACATCGTTGTTTATGGTGGAGCATGTCTGGCTATTTTGGAGGAATTCTGATACCCGAGAAGTGACTTCCAACGGAATGCTATCTACATGGGCATCATCCAACCACCTCGTTACGTTCTCAGCTGTGCGTTCTCCATGTATCTGGGGAGTCTCACTGTCTTTCTTTCTAGCTAGTATCTTGAATTTTTCTTGTCTTTCCTCTGCTTTTCTCTGCACACCCAAAGCACTCGCTGAAGATAGGTTATCAACCCAGATCCACATGTCTAAGTGGAGAGTATGTGCAAGCTCCAAATGCAGGCTGTATAAAGACGATGAAATATGGTCCAGTTGAGCTCTAGTTCTGCCTATGATATACCTCAACAAAGATAAACTTTTCTTGTCAAAGATAGTTTTAGCACCTCCCTGCACAGAGTGTGTTTTATTGACACACAGGAAGGAAAGATCCATTTATCTCTACAACGTTTTAAGAAGGCCAGATCCATTGTTCTCCTTGCTAATTTAACTCTCATATCGACGCTTTAGATAGTCTCCCATGATCCATCATCAGGATGAGAAGACTAATTTGAAAACAATGGACTGGTCTTGTTTATAAAGGAGCGAAGTGTGGACAAGGGGTGAAAACAAGATTGGGCAGAAAAATTCAACCATTGTCTGAATATAAGAAATAAAATAAAATGAAAGATTCAATAGAAATCGAAATCAGAAAATTAAATATTTCAAATATTAAATATTAAAAGATTACCTGGACTGAAAATCCACGTGGAAAGGTTGTGAGGAGCAAAAAGGTGAACAAAGAAGATGGTGATGGGGGATGCAAAAGATGAAGAGAGAAGGGGCAAAAAATTAAAACTAAAATAATGGTAATAAAGACAATTCAAATTAAAAGACAGGGTGGGGGTTAGGGGGTGAGGCTTAAAACAACCTAAGACAACCTCAGGAAGGCCCAGCATTATCTTTTCTACCCTTGAAACTCTACGCCTCTTTCTCCAAGGGCAATATTTTATGAGAAAGTGTTCCAGCCATATTAGTGGCTACTTGCTGCTCAATAATACAAGAATAGAAATCTTCTTTTTCCTTCACATCAACATCCCTACTAATGACGACCATATTAGCTAAAAACATTAATAGTTTATACTACTCACTATAGTCAACAAAGAAATATTTGGTATTTTCAGAATCTAACTTACTCTTCTTGTTATTTGGAACTAAAATGTAAGCAGCTGAACCAAAGATGTGGAAATGTTTTGCCTTTGGTGTCCTTCCTGACCACGATTTTTTGGGATTAACATTCTTCTAGGCTTGCACGAACTTCTATTAAAGAGATATACTGTCATATGAACAGCATTACCCTGGTATATTATAGCACACCTCTGATGTGTATCATGCCTCCAACCATTGTCCTTATAGTCCCGTTCCTCCTTTCAACAATTCCATTTTGTTGAGGGTGTATGGAGCTGACAATCACCCCTGAATACCTTTCGTTTTTTCAGTAATCCTTGACCTGCTTGAAGTAACTCTCCGTCATTATTTGACTTTAGAGTTTTCATACATCTACTAGTTTGTTATTCTACCAATGCTTTGAATTTGTCAAAGTCACTAAAGCATTTAGATATCTTCTTCAGAAAGAAAACTCACATTTTCCCATGAGAAATCATCACCTAAAAGAAGACAATACCTTGCTACTAGAACAGTTGGCCATTTCTTAGGTGGTTTGCCTAGATCTGCATGAATGATATCAAGAATCCCTTTGGCACGCTGCACACCTTCAATAAAAAATGGTTTTCTTTTCTTTTTTCCAGCCATGCATCTTGCACATATGTCTTGCTTCTCCTGTATAGAAGACACCCCTTGAACCGTATCAGTTCTGCTAATTGTGGCCAAGCATTGGAAATTCAAATAGACATACCTTTTGTGCCAAGGAATGCTACTATTATCCTTCGCAGATGATGCATGCAAATTAGCCGTGGCAGGATAAACTAGCCTGTACAACCCTCCTTGCCCAATTCCAAGGGCAATCAATCTGCCTTGCTTGACATCCAAGACAATACATCTATTACCACAGATATTATCATCAAAGTTAGGAGTATTTGTAAGTTGGCTAATCGATAAGATATTGCTGTTCATTTTGGAATGTGCATAACATCCCGAACTACGAATTTTTAGCATCATCAAAACATTGTAGACATCATCTATGCCATGCTTTCCACTCCACGTGACCTATCATCTCCCAGCGAAACAAAATTTATATAACTAGAATCTGTGGTGAATTCCACATACCAGTCCTTGTGGCAGGTTAAATGTTGTGATGCACGTGAATAAGCGAACCAACAACTAGTAGCATCATGATTATTGACGTAGGAAGCCGTGAAGGCATATTCCTTTCTGTAATCATGCTCTGTACCAACTTCTGCCACAATTGCTCGAGTCCATGGCTTTTTAATATGAGATAGGTCCAATTGTCTTTTTGACAATCCTTTTTCATTTGCCTAACCTTATGATTGTTGTAGAGCACTGTACTTGTCTTTAGGTGAATATTCAGAGGTTCTTTTTCCTTTTCCTTTTCCTTTTCCTTTTCCTTTTATTGTGCAGCAAAAGCACTTTCTGAGTCTCTAAGACTAGATTCGATAAACTGTACTTGCTTGCATTCCATCTGAAGATGATAGGAATTGACCTTTTCAAATGTGAGAGATTGACTTTCGGACAGCAAGTTCAGAAAATCTATAAATGTTTCATAGGAAGGTGGCACTGTTCATTACCAAAGCAACTGTGTTATCGTCATCCACTTTTTTGGTGACTGATAACTGATATCTTAGGTATTTGAACCTAAGCAGGTGTTTTGACAGTGACCCATCATTTTTGTTGAAAAAGCAGGTTTTTCATGTATAATGCATGACCTTTTTCAAATGTCTGGTACTTGTTATTCAAACTTTTCCACAAATCTCCTGCAGAGTTGCATTACTGATCTCCGGGATCAGATCATCGAACACAAAGTTTCGAAAGAAGGGCTTACTTATGACGTTTGTCATAACAACAGCTTTTGTGATTCAGGCAAAACTGTTCTGAATATTGGCCATGACTAATTTTTCCTAAATATAGGTCTGTCTGTCACACCAATTATGGGAGATTAATACAGACAGCTTTTGCAAGATAATTTTTCAGAGGTTTTATATATCAGACAGGTTTAGAATCTTAATAATACTGAATTTCTGAAATTTGCAGAGTTTAAACAATTAACAGAAATTTCTGCACCTGGTCTAGCAGAGAATGCCCTGTTCGTGCCTCTCCTCACTGGTTTTCCTCTGTTTGACGGCACCGTTCACGCACGCTGTTCATGTGTCTACTGTTACCTTTGCTTTAGGTGCTTGACCTTTCGAAGATATCTGGCTCTGATAACAAATGTTATCAGATGCATAGAATGAATGGAGGGAAAATGGGTGAAACACGATTGATATGTGTTCTTTTTAGTAACCATAGAGGAACTTACAAGTGGTTATAACCAATTAGATGACTATGACAACCAATTACTTGGTTGCAACCATATCAACATATTATATATTCAATAGAGTATACCCTAGAAAGAAGGCATGGTGGTTCCAATTGATAAGACATTACATTAAACAAGATGCACTAGAAGTCATGATGTTTCCAATCAATAAGACATTACAACAAACAAGATACATTAGAAGGCATGATGTATTGACGAAGGAAATACACTCCATTTCCGCCATCTGCCATTAATATCCCAAAAGTGAATCTCTGCTAGGGCATGAGATGGAATTTCAGACTTTTTCACGAGTTTTACAGTCGTGGAAGTGTTTCATTGTCTCAAACATTTCAATACTTCATAGCAGTTAAATTCAAGGATATTTTCGGTTTTCCTTCTTTGTATAGCAATTGAATTTTTACTCTCAGTCATATGCCTCTGCAAAGCCTGGAAGATATAATTTCAGCTCTTCTAGCTGAAGAAAAGAGAACAATTGCAGTCGATTCAAAAGTTAATTCTTCACATGAAAATTCACTATATTTCCACATGAGAAATGATCACATAAAATCAGATAAAGGCACTAGACAAGCTGACTATTATTATAGCAAGAAAAGAGGTCATACAGCCTGGAATTGTTGCGTTCGAGCTATGTTCTTAAGGGAAAACTCAAAAGATAATCCACAAGAAGCAAATGTGGCTTTGTTGACAATCCACCAGATGTTGAAGAAGATTTAAATGTACTCTAAAAAGTCAGTTTTTTGATGATAGGAAGGATTCCAGTGTAGGTAAAACTTGGCATGGATGGCTGTCTAGATAATTTGAGAGTCAGTGGATATCGGGAATTTACCCTTACAAGGGCCACGAGATGACCTGATGGAGCATGTGGGAGTAGCTCAACATGGTGGGTTGTCTAACAATTCGGGAGATTTTGTAATTCGGGAGTTCAAGGAGGTGGAATCCAAGAACTCGGGAATTTAGCTTGGGAACTACACCTTTATGAGGGTTATGGAGGCAACTTGATGGAGTTCTACTTGGTTCAAGAACTATTGTTCAAAACAAAAGCTTATGAAGATTGTAATTCTATCTTCTTTTCAGTGGTGTACTCTTAAGAGGGGCATTAAAATATAAGACTTATAATTTAGTATTTAGTTAATATTAGTTAATTGTTAACTAATAAATGATTGTTAGCTCTTCAACCATTTTGTAACCATCTCACACATAATAAAATGACGGACACACAATGATAACGTGTGCATTTCGGTTTCTTGTTATTTCTTCTTTTTGCACATTCTTTAATAGCTAGGATATAACCAAGTGTTTACTAGATATAAATTATCCCTTTCAAATTTTCTTATAACAATAGTGCACACTTAACCATAATTGTGACTTGATTTAAAACAATGTACGGATTTATACCTATTAAACTAATCACATCAAAGTTTTGAACCGCTCTATACAAGTTGGTATGTAAAGAATTACATATTCAATATAAGATAAACAAAAATAAGAACTAAAATATAGAATGTTGTGAAAGGATGAATAGGTGAAGTATGTATATGTACATGACTCGTCATCACTTAACCATTCAAGTGGTTGTCATTAGGATGTAACCAGTCATAACCAATGACATAATTGGGTCCATAACATGCTCTCCCATGTGGAGAAGGTTTCATCCTCAAAGCACAAATAGATGATGCTAATCGGTATGATTGTGACAAATCAACACTAACATCACATCTAATATAGACCAACCCAACCTAAATCATAGTTACCGGCATTGAATATTGACAAATTGAAGGCTACATGGGCGCACTGGTGTGGTTACGTAGCACCTAGTACGAGCTTCCAAAACTTGGGTATGTGGGTGCGATGGCGCGGCATATACGTAGGGTGCACACCATTAAATATATGGGCACGTTATGACATCAAAACTCAAACATCAAACTTGAAAACTGAAACTCAAAAGTTTAGACGTAATAATATTGAGGATGTATTAGACCTTGTCTAGAATTTTATCCTCGTTGAACACATACATGAACATGAACCTTGTGACTTAGTGTACAAGTAAATAAAAAAGAACTAGAACACAAAAAGCTGTGAAAAGATGACATAGGAACAAATATATATATGAATATAGTGTGTCTGTAGGAAGTAATAGTTCATAACTAATGAGATACTTAAAAATATAAGAGAAAAATTAAAATATGACATCAAATGTTGCAAAAGAGCATGAACAATTGAGTCAATGTAAAAGGAATATTGAGAAGACTCTAGCTAAACCAAAGCTCCATTAAATTCCACATAGAACTTGTATGCCTTTGAGGGAAGGTGGTTTATTTTATTTTATTTTATTTTAAGAGTTACATTCAATAGGTTTCTCAACTGAGAAATGTTGTAGCCATTCCCCAGATACCATGGATTGTTTGCAATATTGAAGAAAATAAATAATATTGCATACAGATTAGAACCGCCTTATAAAAGATTTAAGTAGCTCCTTGAAGAAAGCTTCAGCAAGATATGAGAACGTCCTCCATCCTTATGTGGAGGCTAAAGGAATTAAATAATAAGCTCACGATCTTGTCATAACACTAGAAAAAAGAAGGAAATATCTTATGGAGGAGGCTGCTTAGAAAAAGTTCATCCTTTCTGGACTCATCAAGGGTGATGAGTTTTTAAATTAAAGTTCAATGTATAAAATTTCATTACTCTACCATTCTGCCTTATTTTGATTCATGGAAGATACAAATGTTGTTTAAGTGTCCATACCAATACAATCGTTCTGTGGCCTTTTTGAGTGCTAACTGAGCTTATCGAGTAATGTTGTTATTCTGCCTTATTTTGATTCATGGAAGATACAAATGTTGTTTGAGTGTCCATACAAATACAATTGTTCTATGGCCTTTTTGAGTGCTAACTGAGCTGACTGAGTGATTTTGTTATTTTACAGGTACAAGAGGCGAAAATAGGCACACAAGAGGCAGAAGTGGAAATGATCGTCTTCGATTTTGTAACATGACTTCTCTACACCTTTAGCAGCACTTGTTTAGTTTCCCGGCTTTGTAATTACTGGCAGTGGTTGGCTTCAAGTACTTTTCTCAAGTAATCTGGCGACCTCCAAAGGTAGACATACAATAGGGATGGTTGGAGGTCATGCTACCGAGAGTGTAAAGCTTGTAATAACACCCATGATTACATTCTATTTATATTTCCTGCCAGAGTATTATTGTATCATTCTCAGGGAAAGACACATTTGTTGCTTTTGTATAATAATGTTTTGAGTCTTGACCTTTCTTTCACATTAAATTATCAACACTAGGAATATATAATAGCAACACATTACTTAAATATACCTTGGGTTTATTTATTTTGGCAATTCTTTGAACTTTATAGGTCAGGAAGCATTCAATTGTTTTTAAGCATATAAGCACAGTTTTTTTAGGTTTACTAGAAATCTTGCAAGAACTAGTAACTTCAATTTTTTGTTTAGCAATATCGAGTCATGAGTTTCTGGAATCTCCAGGGTTTGTTTCATTACATAGTTTAATTTGAATTTTTATTCTAAATATTTAATATAGTGAACCATATGGTTTTCTGGAATCTCCAGGATTTGCTTTGTTAATTACACTATGCTCCATATTTTACATTTGCTTCATTTTTCACATTTTAGAAGACAGCATGGTCATTTAGATACTGCACATTAATGAAAGCTTTTGTTGCTACTACATATAACTGTCTATGATAGATTATAATCATATTGTCCTAATCCAATCAGCATCCGAATGCAGACCCATTTTGTTTGTTCTGGGAGTAATCCATTAATAGATTTGTAGCTGTACATGCATGAAAATTAATTGGGAACATATTCCCATCATAAAATTAATTGCTGGTAGTTACGAGAGATCTGATTTAAGCAGTATGACCCTGAAATCTATTCGGAAAATATAGACTCATGAATAGACAAAATTGTTAAACAAAAATGTACATTTTAATAAATACAGCTGCCATGGAGGGTTCTATTGTGCTGTAGTATTTATCACCTTACAGATGCTCTTATGGCTGGATATATACCACACAAGATAATGCACATTATTGTTTACTACAGTAACCATATTTGGATTTAAGTCTTCGACTTTATGGCTATGTTGGATAAATGATTAGTAGTGGTGGGTTGCATCACATTTTGACACCGATGTATGACGAACTTAAATGTTAATAATGTTGATAATTTTTCAACATATGCATAAATTTAAGTGCATCCATACGAATTTGTGAATGCAATTTTTACTGATATATGAACTGGTCCTTAAGGCCATTGGAACTGGTGTATTAACATGCAACTTAATCACACTAATGTTAACTTCTATAATTTAAAACTATAAGTACAATGGTATAAGCTGAGTATGCCTGCATATGATTATTATGTCCGAATAGGATGGTGAGAAAATTTCGATGTGTAAAGTTTTTCTTTGAGTTATTTTAAAGTTGAAATTATATAAATATTGCATTAGATTCTCTATAGAGTAATCAAGATTTTGTTTTCTATTTCGATGACAAAATGAGACATGAATTGGGGTATATCATGAGGGCATACGCTTGTTACCAAGTTGAATGGTCTGATGGGTGTCTTTAATTTAGCTCTTGGCCTAGCAGCAACTGAAGTCTGAGTACCACTTCAGCCATGCTTTGCTTCATAAGGTCTGCTTGAAGTTTTTTCTAGCAAGAGCCATCCACTAAGAGAGGGTGGTTGAATTTTGACCCCAATAGAAGTCAAGGAATGAAAATCAAAGTTAAAGCTTTTCCGAAGCATCTATCTTCACTCCAATTATTCTCTCAAGTGGTCTTCACTCCAGTTATTTTCTTTCGAGTGGTCTTCACTCTTTCGAGTGGTCCTCCTATCATTATAGGAATACAATTAATGCTTGAGATTGATACAACCACCAAAACAAAGAAGCGTAATGGCTGTTGTAAATAATAGAAAAAGAAATACCAGTGTCCCTGCCGGCATAGCAACAATATGTGCATTAATCTTCAGCTAGCTTGGTAATATAGAAATTATGAGTACACCAAAAACACTTTTTTTTTCAAACCAAACTTGAAGCTAAATGTCTCCAAAGATTCTATGGCTATGCATTTAAAGAAGCAATTTATGAAGAAGAGCACGTAAAGGATAACAAGTTTATCTTTCTCTTCTTCCAAAGTTAGGTTGAGTGTTGTGATTGTTTTAGACCCATCATAAAGTTATCCTTGCAGGTATTATAGAGGTTTATGAACCCATTATTATGGTGCAATCTAGCTGCTAATCCTAGCCTAAAGGATCTCATAAGACTCACTTTGATGGTAAGGATAATGTGGTCCTTGAGCATATTATCTTGCATCCATTGATAGGGCGAGGTTAGATGTTTGATAGAACACCACAAGCTATACCAAGTTTTATACCTTGCGAAGTTATTTGTTAACACATGCTTATAAGAACAATACAGATTTTATCCTTTGCTCACACTTGAATTCACTCAAAACCACTACCTTGAATGAGTAAATACACTTGTATTTATAGTTGCTCCGCCCAAGGATGGAAGGAAAGGCGTAGCGAACCATTTTAAGAAGCCCAAACATTTGTAACGATTTGGATTTCTCATTTTGGCGATGTCGGGCAGAACCGTTGTTTGTAGGGGTGGTTCTGCAGTCGCCGTGGTGAGTACGGAACTACTACTCTATGAAGTGCGACATTTCTGCAACGGTCCCGATGGTTCCACAATGGTCCTGGCGGTTCCACGTTGTCACATAGTTATCACACGGAATAAAACAATAATGACTTTTTTCGTCATTCAACGGTGTCCGGATCATCGTTATCATGAGTTAACCATTTTCCAAAACAATGAACATGTTGAGGGTATGCACTACAAATTTCAATAAGAGAATACATAGAATTTGGTACTTCTAGATCCATTTTTAGATCATTGGCACCTAGCATCTAAATGAGCAAGCACTAAGAGCAATCATAAGCAAAGTTATTTTAAGACTCTCTTGAGCTCCATATATTATGCATACTCATTCTAGGGCGGTGATCCACTCATTTGCAAAATATTAGAGGTCCAAATTCCAGAATAAGAAGCAATGGGAGCACAAAAAGTTGCAGAGGTGAAAGTACAAAGACCAAAGCGTATAGAAAGGGCCATAGCAAGTACGCATTGGGCCATACCATGTGTAATGTCCCCTTTCCTATGCCAAAGGCCTAAGGGCCGAGTAGAGTCCAAGCCTTGGTCATACCCAAGGAGTTGTGGACGCTGAGAGCTATTGGGAAGGAGCCACGTGGTACTAATATTCAAGTTTTGCGTTTGGGGGTCACTTTTGGACCATGGCGACTTAAAAAGGAAAAAGTAACTTTAGTTACTTTTATTTTATCGGCCCTTCCATGGAATGAAATGCGTCTAGGGTTTATTGGGGCTCTTTTGCCTTGGAGAAATATATAAGGAGGTTGGGGAGAAAGGAAAAGAGACTTTTGCATACATTTTATTTTCCTTCATGTGCAACTGTTGTTTGCAAATCTACAACTTGTGGAGTGAAATCTCACAGGACCCTAGCTTCGGTGGTGAGAGATCCATCCCTAGCTAGCAGGGCATTCTTCGGTAGTGAGAGATCTACCATAACTGTCATTTTGGAGTCACTTTCTAGGCTGTGTTACATAGATATTATCAGAGGTTTCAGAGGAAGGATTTTGAGGGTTTTGGGGGCATTTGGGGAAGATAACCAGAGGGATTTCAGATCAGATTTACGGCAGCCATTTGGGTAGGGCTTAAGCATCACTTTGAAGGCATCTTCATCAATTTCCAACCCTTTTTCCAAGCTAGGCGACTTGCAACCTTTATTTGGAGGGTTTCAGTTGGCCATTTTCAGATCTGAAGGTTGAAATATCATTTCCTATATTTGTTAATGTTATTTCCAAAGTCTCATAATTTTTGCTCTTGTATTTAGAGAGTTATGAATTTTAGAAGAGTTCTATTTGTCTAGGCACGTTGTAATTTTTACGCAGCTTTTAATTTTGTAAAATTCCAAAAATAATTTTCTTATGTCCTTTATAATAATAACAAGCTCTCTTTAAATTTTCAAGTAATTCGGGTGGATATCTTGGGAGATATTAAGTTTCTTTAGTTCACTACCCTAACTGTAAAAATGCAAAAATCAATATTTTATTTGGCTGCAAATTTTCAACATTTTGTGCATTTTTAAGTGGTATCCCACAAGGGATATTTCAGTGGTATCAGAGTAGTTGTTTCTCAGCTGTTGGGATTGAAAGATGGGGGACAAAGACAAGTGAGGATATAGGTGTAGATATGATGAAACAATTGTTCACCAACATGGTAAAGCAACAAGAGACTACCAATCTCTATTTGAGCCAGCTCACTGAGAGATTAGCACAGGACATGATTGATACTCATGCGGAAAGAGGAGAAAATAGCAATAGGGGACAACATGGTCAAAGAGGTGAGGGTGGACATTCAGGGCAGCGGTCTCCCCATTCTTCTACTAGGCCTTTGGGGTTTCATGAACCTTCTTTCTTGAAGGATCTGGAAGTTTCACATACGACGGCTGAGTGGATATTGTAGATGAGGAGTCTTGTTGGGAAAGGTACCAGACCTTAAGTGATGGCTTTCGTGACAACATGCCATTCAGGAATATTGCAAAATGAAGATTGGTAGCAAGCCTAGGAGAGATCACCAGTGTGCACAAGTACCGAGAGATCTGCAAGGAGGTGGGGGACATTATTGTTCCACACTTTGATGGTTCTAAGAAGTGTACTGCACAGTCTTGGGTCCGAAGTTGAAGACATACTTTGACTTGAATCCTATGCGTGAGGAAGATGCAATTAAGTTTGCAATCTTACATCTAGAGGGAGACGCTCATGATTGGTGGCATCATGGGTTGATTACACAGGGACACATATACATCATGACTTATGCAAAGTTCACAAAGAGGCTAGTGAGCAGATTTGATAGGAGGGACCCCGACAAGTATTTTAGAGAGTTGACTCATTTGAGGCAGACCGGTTCCTTGGATCAGTATATCACAGATTTTAGAGACTATCAGTCATGGTACCTGATGTTATAGAGATGAGGTTGATTTCCCTATTCACAGTAGGTTTGACAGACGCTCTCGTTGGATTTGTGAAGGCATTTGAGCCTTCTTCTTTGCATGAGGCTATTAGGAGAGCTCGTGACTTGGAGTTATCCACTCCTAAGTTGAGGTTTCCACCTCGAGTGCAGCCTAAGGGTTTCCCTTCTAGAACCGAGGGTTCGCAGCCGAAGGTACCTCCACCTAGGAAAGATACAGCCTGGAGACCATTCGGATCTAGAGAGGACAGAGAGGAATTGAGGTGAAAGAAACTATGTTTCGATTTCCGCACACCTTGGGTTCAGGACATGATTGCAAGGGTAGAGGGAGGGCCCAATTCATAGAGGTCTTTGAGGAGAGTGATGGTGATGAGGAGTTGGACACACAGGGATTAGAGGATGATGATGATGAGGCATTAGATAGTGCGGGTGTTGAGTAGGATAGCGAGACTTTTCCCTAGGAGACTATCGCCACCTTGTCTAGTACCCCGAGGTACAAGGCATTCAGAGTTAGGGGAGTTTTGCAGGGACAACGAGTAGTGGTACTCATTGATAGTGGGGAAACCCACAACTTTATTGATGCCTCATTGGTTGAGAGGCGAGGGTTATAGACAGAGGAATTTGAGGGCTTCAACGTGGTTGTAGCCAATGGAGATTCTATGAGATGCACACGACGGGTTCCCAATTGAGCATCACGATGGGTAACTATACAATTACCAATGATTTCTATATTGTTGGTATTATGGAGAGACCAACATAGTGCTTGGAGTACAGTGGCTCCATTCCCTTGGTGAGTTTGGACTAACTTCCAGATGATGGAGCTGAAGTTTAAGTCGAAGGGAGGAATGTGATCTTGAGGGGCTTATCTTCAGAGGCACCCGAGTTGTTATGGCTAAGAGGATCGAGAGGATCTATAGGCACAATGGGGTGGATTGGGCAAGTACATTGTTTGGTTTCGACCAAGAAATCAGAGGATGGACAACAAGAGTATCATGTGGATATATAAGGCTTATTGGACAAACATAGTGCGGTTTTGGTGACATACCTCCAGGCATACCTCCAGATAGGGGATTTGAGCATGTGATTGAGCTCGAGGATGCTAGACTAGTGGTTACTTCTCCTTACCATCACCCCAAATGGTTTAAGGATGAGATCGAGAAGACTATACATGAGCTCATTGATATGGGGCATATTAGACCGAGTTCCACCCTTTTGCTTCTTCGGTGGTATTGGTGAAGAAGGATGGGACCCTATGGATGTGTATGGACTACTGTGCCTTGAATAAGAAGACAATAAAGAACAAGTATCTCGTACCACACATTGATGAGTTCTTTGGACGAGCTACATGGTGCAATCTATTTTTGAAAATAGATTTGTGTTTTAGATATCATCAGATCAAAGTCAGGGAGCAGGATGTGCATAAGACAACTTTCAGATGCCATTACGGTCACTTTGAGTTCTTGGTGATGCCTTTCGGATTGTCTAATGCTCTAGCTACATTCCAGTCTTGCATGAATCATGTGTTCAACCGCCACTTGCGGAAGTTTGTATTGGTTTTCTTTGATGATATTTTAGTCTACAACAGGACTTGGGAGGACCATATCAGGCACCTGGGTGAGATATTGGGGATATTAGAAGCTAATTCGTTATATGCAAAAGCCTCTAAGTGTGAGTTCGGCATGACCGAACTTCTATACTTGGGATATGTGATTGGTGGGGGTACAATGAAGGTGGATAGAGAGAAGATACGGGCAATTCTGGATTGGCCGCCACCTAGGACATTGACACATTTGAGAGGATTTGTGGGGTTGTGCACATACTACCGGAGGTTTGTGAAGAATTTCTCTCGGTTGACTACTCCATTGACCGATTTGACCAAGAAGGGGGCTTTTGCTTGGTCAGATGCAACACAACAGGTTTTGATCACCTCAAGGAGGTGATGAGTTCATGTCCCATCCTCGCATTACCAGATTTCTCCCGCCCATTCATTCTAGAGTGTGATGCATCAGGAGAGGGTGTTGGGGTAGTTCTCATGTAGGATAGGCATCCCATCACCTATGAGAGTCGAATTGAAACCCATGGAGAGAGGGTATTCAATTTACGACAAGGAGATGTTGGCCATTATGCATGCTTTGGCCAAATTTAGATAATACCTTGTGGGTAGAAAATTTGTGGTTCGTACGGATCACAATAGTTTGAGGTTCTTCTTAGGACAGAAGGAGCTCAATGATCACCAACAAATATGGGTGAACAAGGTACAAACATATGACTTTGACATAGAGTACACTAGAGGTAAGAATAATATTGTTGTTGACACTTTATCTAGGAGGCCTTACCTCACTTCTATGCTTAGTTCTATGTTTGAGATTTCAGCAGATTGGAAGGCTCATATACTTGTTGAGTATTCCAAAATCAGTTTGCATGTGAGATCATGGATGGTATTATACAGGATGACCGATACAGAGTAGTGGATGATCTCATTTTCTACAAGGATAGGATTTTCCTTGTACCAGGATCCAAAATGAAGGAGAAGATCCTTGAGCAGTACATGATACACCACTAGTTGGACATCCTGGGTATTTCAAAACATACAGGTTTATCAGGGAGAGATTTGCATGGAAGGGGATGAAGGACAATGTCCTTAATCATGTCAGAGAGTGTATGGTTTTCCAACAAACCAAATCCGAGCAGTCTTTTCCAATAGGATTACTTCAGCCTCTCCCCATTCCCGAACAGAAATGGGAAAGCATATCTATGGACTTTATCACAGGCTTCCCTTGGTGCATGGGCATAGTTGCATTTATGTTGTAGTTGATCGGTTAACTAAGTATGCTCATTTATTTTCCCTACCCAAGGGGCACGAGGTAGTGGATGTGGCCGGATCTTCTATACCGTATTTTTAGGCTACATGGGTTGCCTAAAAATATTGTTAATGACAAGGACAAGATCTTCATGAGCACCTTTTGGTAGGAGATCTTCAGACTAGCAGGTACAAAGTTGACTCCTAGCACTAGCTACCACCCACAGACAGATGGGACATAGATAGTCAATAAGTGGATAGAGGGCTACTTGCGGAGTTATGTGACAGGACATCAACGGGCATGGATTAAATGGTTACACATGGGTGAGTATTGCTACAATACCACCTACTAGATGAGCATAGGTATGACTCCTTTCCGAGCCTTGTATGGGTACGACGCTATGACATTTGTGGATTTGGTATTACCAGATAGCCGAGCTCCCAAAGCTCGAGATTGGTTACTGAGAGAACCAAGATATTCTAAAGGCTCTCAGAGAGAACCTTCAGAAGGCACAGAATCAACAGAAGGTATATGCAGATCGGCACATGATAGAGAGGTATTTTGAGGTTGGGGATCTAGTATTCCTACGTTTATAGCCATATAGGTAGTCCTCACTGAAGCAAGAAGGGTGTAGAAATTGAAACCACGGTTTTATGGTCCGTACCGGGTAGTTCGTCGAGTTGGGGTAGTTGCATATGAGCTAGAGCTATCGAGAGCATAGTAAGATACATAATGTCTTCCATGTTTCATGCCTTAAGAAGGCACTCGGACAACATATTGTACCATCTATAGAGTTACCGCCACTAGATGAGGAGGGAAGTTGGTGTTGGAACTAGAATCCATTATTGAAGAGAGACAAGAGGGGGCTCAAGAGCAGAGTAATCACTGAGTATTTGGTGCGATGGAAGGGACTGCCACTTGAGGATGTTACTTGGGAGGGAGAGAAGATTTTGTAGCATCCTAATTTGCATTTTCTTGAGGACAAGCAAAATTTGGGAAGGGAGGATTGTAATGTCCCCTTTCCTACGCCAAAGGCCTAAGGGCCAAGTCGAGTCCAAGCCTTGGTCATACCCAAGGGGTTGTGGATGCGTTGGGAGCTATTGGGAAGGGGCCACATGGTACTAATATTCAAGTTTTGCGTTTGGGGTCACTTTTGGACCATGACGACTTAAAAGGAAAAAGTAACTTTAGTTACTTTTATTTTATTGGCCCTTCCATGGAATGAAATGCGTCTAGGGTTTATTGGGGCTCTTTTGCCTTGGAGAAGTATATAAGGAGCTGGGGGAGAAAGGAAAAGTGACTTTTGCATACATTTTATTTTCCTTCACGTGCAACTGTTGTTTGCAAATCTATAGCTTGTGGAGTGAAATCCCACAGGACCCTAGCTTCGGTGGTGAGAGATCCATCCCTAGCTAGCAGGGCATTCTTCGGTAGTGAGAGATCTACCCTAGCTGTCATTTTGGAGCCACTTTCTGGGTTGTGTTACAGAGATATTATCAGAGGTTTTAGAGGAAGGATTTTGAGGGTTTTGGGGGCATTTGGGGAAGATAACCAGAGGGCTTTCAGATCAGATTTACTGACAACCATTTGGGTAGGGCTTAACATCACTTTGAAGGCATCTTCATCAATTTCCAACCCTTTTCCAAGCTAGGCGACTTGCAACCTTTATTTGGAGGGTTTCAGTTGGCCATTTTTAGATCTAAAGGTTGAAATATCATTTCCTATATTTGTTAATGTTATTTCCAAAGTCTCATAATTTTTGCTCTTGTATTTGGAGAGTTACGAATTTTAGAAGAGTTCCAGCTGTCTAGGGCACGCTGTAATTTTCTGGCAGCATTTTAATTTCTGTAAAATTCCAAAAATAGTTTTCTTATGTCCTTTATAATAATAGCAAGCTCTCTTTAAATTTTCAAGTAATTCGGGTGGATATCTTGGGAGATATTAAGTTTCTTTAGTTCATTGCCCTAATTGTAAAAATCGACAAAAATCAGTATTTTATTTGGCTGCAAATTTTCAACATTTTGTGCATTTTTAAGTGGTATCCCACAAGGGATATTTCAATATGTTGTGGGGCAAGGAGCTGCTCGAGATCACAACTTTGGTAGTGAGGCTCTGTCGGCTTATTTCCGGCCCTTTCCGGTCATCAAACCGGCCTTAGATCAACACACGTTAAGGATATCAACTAAGTGATCTCCTTTTCATTGATAGTACTTCATCTCATTTTATCTATCTTGTTTCATGTATTATCCATTAGAAGTATGCAATTAGCCTTGGAAACTAGTTGATTATGATAATATTCACTCATTTACTACCCCCTAAGATATTAACCATTTAGGTTAAATAAAAAATCCATCAAGGCAACTTGCATCCATGGTGGATTATATTCTCATAGAACTAGAGCTTCCAAATAAATCAATAATGTCATTAACACTCATGTGATATGCCTACACATGCACATGTAAAGAGGGATGGAGGAGGAAGCGAAAGATGCGAATAAATGAGGATGATCCAAGAATGAAGGTGGAATAGAGAAGACTTTCAACAAGATCTTGAAGGGGCATAATGAAAAGACCCTACAACCCAATGTGCCAAAAAAGAAGAGAAGCCCAATACAATCTATGAATCTCATGAAAGTGAGAAGAGATCAAAGCAATCAATGACGATGTTAGAAGATCAAAAGGAGGGAAAGAGAGTCTTAAATTTGGTCGAGTCTATGTAACAAGAGAGCCAAATCAATACACATAAAGCATAAAGAAACACAATATAATAATATATTCAACATATATTCGAATAGTACATAGGCTATTATATAGCCATGATAAATAAACAACTTCCTACTAAATAGGAAGACATGCTAACAACTAACCCGTTAATAGATTTACAGGTATAACCAACTAACCTAGGTGAAGTAACAAACTAGTAAGAGTTATTTGCCACACGATAAATATGAATTAGCTCATATAATGTGAGCACTAACCTATAGTTTTCCTAACAATTTTTACAAAACACATAAAAATAGAGAAGTGGGTAAAGAGATTAGAACTACCAAACTTTTTTCAAATGAATTAGGAGGAAAAACAAACAAATTACCACTTTTGGAGCAAAAGTGTCACTTCAACATTTGAAGTGCCATTGACACTTTCTCCAAAGCCCCGGTGGCACCTAGCTTTGTTTCAATGTGCACGACTTGATCTAGAATCACTAGTAGAGTAATGGTGCTTTGGGTTAAAGTGTTAGTTGAAAATTAGCACTTAGGACCAAAGAATTGGTAGTCAATTGGCACTTGAAAAAATGTGTCAATTATGAATGGGCACTTTGACCCAAATACTTTGTTGTCCCTATTAGGGTAAGGAAGGTGAAACATGATCTCCAAAGTTTCTATGTGTGTCAAAAAGAGGTCGAGAGCGTAAAATTTTGGTTCCACGGTTATGGATGGAGATCTTGGAGTTAGTTGTCGCAAAATGTAACCATAGGCATTGTTGGGATGGTGTAACCCAAGTCACAATGGCACATGTACATCCAAACAAGCATAAAATGTCAAAAGATACAAATGCAATAACTCATTCATGGTTACTCAAAACCAAAAAAGAATGCTAATAGCGTGTAAAACACACACGACGAGATTTCAATAGAGATAGAAAAGTAGACCAAAACCAATAGCTATGATGAAAAATCACCAAAGACCAACACTCAAGAAGACATGTCAAAATGCATCCAAAGTGGGGGAAATTATTAAAAATGTATAAAATGACAATGTCTAACATCCTGAAAAATTTCAAGGGAAACTAGGGTGTCTATAGCAAAAGGATACAGAGAATAAATACATCAAATAACAACAAAGAAACTAAAGAATAAAAAATCACAAATAGAGAGGAGAAAGCAATGCAAATAGCTACAAAATTCATGATTATTAAATTGTTCTTTTAATAAATTGGCTGGTTAATCATCATCTAATAGTATAATCAAGTACCAAAATATAATATCTAAAACACATCCTTTTGAGGTGCATATAGGGAGTTCCTTATATGTAATGAAAGTACACGAAGAAAAGATTGTGATTTCCTTGAATTTTATGCAACTTGTCCTCGTGAGTACTCCAAATTACTAGAGAGAATAGACAAAAAGCCCATTGTATAAGTGGTTTGTGGTTACCGTAGAGCGGTTGTATGCTAAACCCAAGTTGAGAACATGCATTCATCCTCATTGTTTCGTATCGAGCTTGATGGGAAGGGTGATAAGGCCAACTACACAAATCTTGATCTTTTTAATGTGACATATTTGATTATGTACTAAATATCAATTGGAAAAGATAAACCTCAAACTTGGTTCTACATGAGTGACTAGATGATGGAGCTCTCATAAGTACACCTTAAATTTGTGTTATCCATTTTTGCCCAGGGTAAAATGGAAAACAGGGACAAGATAGGCCCGAGCACCAGAACGGATCCCACACAGATGATCTCAAGTGTACAGGTCAAAATTAATATTTTCGGGACATTTAGAGGTGTTTTGGTAGCTTGGAATCATCTCGAGGAATTTTTCCTCTTCTTGGTCTTGATCTTTGAGGATCAACTTAAAAGGTGAAGAAATGGAGCCCCACGGTCCCATTTTTGGCTCAAAACAGGCAAAAACGACCATTTGGGGAAGACACAATATTCCCAGCTTCAGGAGCCCATTGCCCCTCTCTCAACTGAGCAAAATCGAAAAAACCCCAAAATTGTCAAGATTCGGGAGTGAGGCCAAAAATTTGTAAAGCTTTTGAAGGCACCGAGCTAAAAACATAGCTCGCCGAGTCATAATAAAGGCATAATAGCTCACCTTAGCGAGCTCGATACAAGAACAACCTGACATGAAAGTGGGGCCCAACTCGGCCAAAGTGGGTGTAGCGAAATACACTTGGTATAGAGCTCAGAAAACAACAACTGAGCTCAACGGGGAAGACAGTTCAAGGGCATGGTAGGTGGCTTGATATGGTAAGCCCGAAGAGATCTTGGTCGACCTGAGTTGGCCAAGTTAAGATAGTCGTGGGCAAGGAATAGCTCGAAACATCGAGCTCAATGATGGCTTGAGCATATATTGGAACTTGGCAGGGAATATGTCCTTTTGAGTTTGTTACAACAGGACATATGAAAGGGTTGATTCATAAACTCGACTCGAGAATATGGGGCACGCAATGCAAGAAGAAGAACGGCTCATTAGATAATAACGTGAAGCTGCAGGAAAAACATGGCACGTCGGGGTGAGGAGCCAATGCAAGAAATCGGCCATGGAGAACAGTGGGGATGACTCAAAGCCAAGGGGTCAATATTGTGAGAAACTTGAGCCACATTTGGGATAGCTTTGCATGGGTCATTGTGTTTAGGATGATAGATGCCGATTAACTTGACACGTTGACAGAGATCTCGCACAACCATAACAGGACAAAAATATAGTGAGAACCCTGTTTAGTTCAAGGCTTGCAAGACATAATGTACAA
Organism: Taxus wallichiana var. yunnanensis; assembly: GCA_018340775.1. Classification (NCBI taxonomy): domain Eukaryota; kingdom Viridiplantae; phylum Streptophyta; class Pinopsida; order Cupressales; family Taxaceae; genus Taxus; species Taxus wallichiana. The sequence goes on from CM031236.1 coordinate 531,368,172, forward strand.
GTCGGCTTGCGAGGAAAGTATGGAAACTGAGTTAACAGTAAAACTTCAGGCATGGAATGCACAGAGGGTGGAGGCCTTAGGCACAATCCACAGATGATAGGTGAGGCTAAACAAGTCAAACAAGGCACTCAACTCTTGCAATTTAAGGGACTCGATGGAGGGTCGACACGAGCGCAAGGAATAGGGTGAAATAACGAAGCCAGGGCATAAATTGATACATGAGCTCGAGTCAATGAACTAAGAGAATAGGCGGGTGGGCTCATCAAGTGATCTCGAATGTGTGATGTGGGATACCTTGTGAACGAGAAAAAGGCTCGACAATAACGAGCTAGGGGAGATGAGGTCGAGTTGGTCAGTCATGACCGACCCAACCGGAGGGAAAACACAGTGGGAGAAACACAACTGGGCAGATGGATGGAGCCGAGCCACTCGACGACGAGGACAAACATAAACAAGGTGCAGGGTCTGAAATCCGTTTCGGGCTTCGAAAATTTAGAAGTTCGGGGACATCAAAGGGGGAAATGAACAATACCATTCGGAGGTGAAGGAAAATCCGAAGAAAAAAACTTCGAACCCTGAATTTTCAAAGTTCAACCCGAGTCAACGTCGGATTTTGCATCATCATAAATTCAGAATATGGGGTATGCTTGTGTGAAGTACACATGTTGAGTCTCGAAGTCCTAAACTTTGATTTTTTGATTTTAGACTTTGGCATTTTAGAGAAATCATGCGCTAAGGAAGATGAACAATGTCACCCCTCCGAAGTGAAAAATTTCCAAAACGTCAAACTAAAATGCTTGAAACCACAATGTGTTGGAGACTGCGCTGAATTAGGTGAATGGGTGAATGACATGTCAAATGGTAGGTAGGTGCGTGGGTAACTTGGTTGTCAAACCGAAGAACATTTTGAAGAGGCTCGTGAGTTAGCCTGATATGGAAACAACATAAAGATAAACAACACAGTGGGGCACAGATCCATGCAAAGTGGCAAGGGTTGGGAATTAAAACATCAACTTATGCGATGCAGAGAGACTCTGAGTTAGCCTAAACAATACGGTAAGGGCGCGTAGTAGTGGCCCAAGAACCAAGTTTTCACTAAGCACGTAGCACATGGAAATGAGGAGATAATGAGGAGACATCGAGGAAAATGGGGATCCCACCCAATGCGCAAGTGATAGGTGGTTTCAGGGGGACTCACTCACTCAACACATACAATGAAGAGAGGCTGATGTAATAGGGATTTGAGCGAATAATTTGGAGGTGGGCAAGGTGGCCTGCCTATGTCCGATGCAAAACGGTCAAGTAGGCCAAAGGGAAATCCAATGCAGCGATAAGGTAGGGTTTCGCATAGCAATATAAAGTTGAATCAGCAACAAAGATCTCGGAGCTAGTGAGGCAAGATATGAGCTGAGGAGCTCATTGATGGAGATCGATGAGACCATGCAAAATGCGGGAATTCGTAGATAGTCGGGAAACCATACAAAATATTCTTAGAGCTCGATAGACATGCAACAGATGTGAAAGAACTTGCCCAACTCACCGAGTAGCTCGGAGAGCTGGCTCACCCCAACTCCATGCAATGCCCAACAATGCAAACCCCCTCCACACAGAAATAACCATTTTTGGAGCTCCCGATCCCCGATTCACGAAAAAATGTAGTCATTAGAGAGCTGCGAAGAAACTTGACATCATGGAGGCATAAAAATGGGATTTTATGAGGTTATTAAAACCTTGAAATTGGTGAGGTACCCAAAACCCCAAAATTGCATAATTTGGGCTAAGAATGTTCATTTTGCACAAGAAACCAGCCATTGGAAAGGGGAAATACCTACAACATGGAAACATCGAGAATTGGAATTTTAGAGGTTTTGGAATTCGAAGTTTGTGGACAGTGAAACGATCTTGTGGTAGGTGAGAGGTCATCAATGAAGGTATGGGCATGTTTTCTTCTTCAAAAAGGCAAAGTACAAAAGGTATGGGCTTTGCAAACTTGCCCATCACTCTTGTAGGCATCATGATGGGTTTTACATGTTTTTGGAAAGGATTTTGGGTTTCTCTCTCTCTCTCTCTCAAGATTTCTTCTATAAATGTAAAGGGGTTGCACAAAAAAGGGAGTTGGTCATTTTTCCTCCTCTACACCCTTATTCTCCATTCCTTCAGATTGGGATGTTGTGAATTTCATGGGGCTTAAATCCTTCACACTAAAAATTATAATGGCATTCTTGCCTTCCATACTGTAATGTATTGTGTAAATTCATATGGAGCAATGAAACTGTGTTTATGTTAAATATTTTAGCCTTCATGGTTTGATTGTTCTTTCTTGCCTTTTATTGCTATCAGGTGTTTTGTGCAAACTTGTGTTTCCATTGTAGGGATTTGGTGTTGATGTGTTTTTTTGGAAATGGTGTAATGTGTGCATCTTGGTTTGTGGTGTATAACCACCCTCTCCAAGTGCATTCTTCTTCATTTTATAGGGTAGGGAATTTGTCTAGCACTCCTTTTCTTAGTGTATCACCGCTCTTAGTGTAGGTTTTACTTTCCATGCATCTCTCTCCTTGTCCCCTTGGAAGCTTTATATTAGGTTTAGTCAATAGTTTTCCTTGCATTAGGAGTACTTTGTGGCTAGGTAGGATTAGGAGCAGGAACCGACCTTCTGGAGAGCTATCCCATTTCACAATGTCCCACACTTAGGATAACTCAATGTTGTGTAATCACGCCAAATGCCTCATTCTCAACTTGACCATTCGGGGGGGGGGTGTTGTGATTTTGTATAAAAAAAATATTTATAGACAACATAATTCTTCATTATTGAGGATTGTAAGCAAGTAATCCAAGTAAAGGAGATTGAATCATTTTGAAGGCCCATTGGCAGTAAACTTGTGTTGTATTAGATATTTACATAGTGAAAGGGGAGCAATTGCTCACCTAGCTAGAGTTTTTCCCAAATTGGGTTTCTCCAAGATAAATTTCTTGTCTCCTTGTCTTTCATCTCTCAATTTTAGTATAGTGTGAATGTTTCTTGCATAATATATTGATAACAAGAATCTTAGTTATCTTATCATTCATTATCACTAAGATAAGATCTGTTTTTATTATACAAAAGAGACAATTTATAGATCAGATTGGTATCAAAGCAATTAAGATCAAATTGTTTTTGTGTGGTTTAACTTGTGTTGACATTTTTAGTTAGATTCCCCTCACCTGGAAGGGTAGTGAAAGCAGTGAAGGTATCCTCATTCCTTTTGAAGTAGAGATTTCCACCAAGAAGTGGAAGTAAGGAATCAAAACATGGCTCATGGTGAAGATGCATGTGAGACTGAAGAAGAATGTTTTTACAAGTTGGAGGCGGATGTGGAAAGTCTATCCAAAGATGTGGGTAATATTTCCTTGTCTATGGGAAAGTTGGAGTCCATCATGGGATTGCTCATGGAAAATCTTGGTGTTCCAAAATAAGCACTAGGAGGCCATAAAGAAGACCTCGTGAGTATGAGGAAGAGAAACCCCATGCCAACCTTACTCCTCCATTCAAAGCAGAGGTGAAGATAAAAATTCAACCTTATGATGGGGATGTGAATGCCGAGAAGCTAGACCATTGGCTAGCTCAACTTGAGGTATATTTTAGTTTGCATCAAATCAATGAGAGTCAACATATTTCATTTGCAAGGTTAAAATTAACCAATCATGATTTAACTTGGTTTGAAATCTATGTTCATTCTTTGGTTGTTAAGAAGCTTCCTCTTATTTTTAAGTGGGATGAATTTAAGATGCTAATAAAGAAGCAATTCTATCCTATTTGTTATGAGGAAGAGAGGTCCATGTATTGGCAATATCTCACGATAGAAGCAAGGCTAAAATGTGCAAGAGTATACCAATGAGTTTTGAAAGAAAGTTGTCAAATGGGAAAAGATGTAGTAGATCGAGACATTTTAATGAAAACATTGGTGGACTCCATAGCCACTTGAGGAGACCAATTCTCTTGGCCAAGCCGGTAAATGTAGATAAGGCTTGTTCTCAAGCCCACTATCTAGAGATGGACAAAAATAAGAGTTCATCTACCTCTCAACACACTTCAAACAAACAAGGTGACACCAAAAAAAGGAGAAAGGAAAAGGTAAAGGTAAGAAGAATGCTACTTCTATTTAAGAAGGATACTAAAGTTCATTGTGGTCATTATGATGTTGAAACTCATTTTGAGGATAAATGTTGGAATCTCCACACGGAATTACATCCCTTCAAGAATAAGAAGAATAAAAAGAATACCATGATTTCCCTCCAAAGGAAGATATTTTGCAATGAAGAGATGGATGAGACAATGTGTTGTACCTCCATCGTAGAGAGTATGTTTGGGTAATAATAATAATTTTCAAGAAAATGAACTTACTAACCTTTTTTATATAAAAATCCAAGTGAAGAAAACCAAAGTGGATGCTCTTTTTGATACTTGTTCTCAAGCTAATTTGATAAGTAAGGAGTTAGTTGATAAGCTGAAATTAGAGACTTACAATCATCTGAATTTGTATTCATTGGGTTGGGTGAAGAAAGGCGTAGACATCAAGGTTACCAAGAAATGCAAAATTATGTTTGGTATTGATAAAAAGTTCATTGATGAAATTACTTTGGATATTTTTCCTCTTGATGTGTGTGGTGTAGTGTTTGGCAGCCATACTTGTATATCAGGGATGCCATCTTCATGAGAAGAGCCAACCAATACCACTTGGTGAAGGATGGTAAGAACTACCTCATTTCAGCCTTTACATGAGACTCAAAGATCTCTTTGGTAAGTGCCTCTAAAGCTAAGAAGCTTATTAATGCTAGTGGGAAATTTGCATTACTTATTTTGAGAGATATACAAGAAGAGAAAGTTGTTGCATCTAAAACCACTTGTAGCATGTTTACTAACAAAAAGAGTAGAAGCAAATGAAAGAGTTGGTTCAATAGTTTTAAGGAAGTTTTCTAAGAGCCTATGGGGCTGCCTCCGGTTAGGCCAATTGAGCATGAGATACAATTGCTACCCGATAGTCCACTTCAAACTTGGGATTGTACAGAACATGAAGGATGCCAATGAGGTAAAACAATGTAGTCTTTGATTAAGTAAGGTATAATCTATCCTATCACTTCTCCATGTGGTTCTCTATTGTTTTAGTACCTAAGAAAGATGGTTCATGGAGGATGTGTGTTGATTATAAAGCACTAAATAAAATAACCATAAAAAAATAGGTACCTTCTTCCTCGAATTGATGATTTGTTGGATCAATTACATGCATGCTAAATATTTTACTAAGCTTGATTTGAAATCTGGGTATCACCAAGTTTGGATTAAGGAAGAGGACATCTAGAAAATATGTTCAAGACTAGGCAAGGGTTGTATGAATGGTTGGTCCTTACCATTTGGGCTATGCAATGCACCAACCACCTTCATGAGGTTGATGAATGAGGTAATGAGGCCATTTATTGATTCCTTTGTCATTGTGTACTTGGATGACATTATGGTTTTTAGCAAAAATTTTGAGGAGCATATTAACCATTTGCATCAAGTTTTACAAGTTCTAAAGGAGAATCAAATAGTGTTGAATGAGAAGAAGTGTGAGTTTGCTCAACAATCATTTGTCTTTTTGGGGCATGTGGTTGGAGATGGAGATTTGAGGATTGATCGATTAAGATAGAGGCCATTTTGAATTGGCCTACACCATCTAGTTTAATGAGACCAAGAGTTTTGTTGGTGTAGTTTAGTATTTGAGGAAGTTCATTAAGAATTCTCTTCCATAACAACACCTCTACATTTTGTGACAACAAGTTGGTAAGGTTTTTAATTGGGGTAAGAAACAACATGATGCTTTTGAGTCATTTAAATACAATATTAGTCATGCTCAGTTTTGGCATTACCTAACTTGCAACTTCCTTTCAAAGTAGAAACGATGCTAGTGACTATGTTATGGGAGCTATCCTACTTCAAGGAGGTAGGCCCATATGTTATCATTCTAAATTTTTTAGGAGCAATTTTGAATTATTGTACATATGATAAGGAATTGTATGCTCTTGTGTAAGTGATCAAGAAATGGAAACATTACTTGATGGGTAAAGAAACTATCATACACATAGATCACCAACCTCTTCAATATTTGTAGGATCAAAATAAACTTCAACAAGCTAGACACTATAAGTGGATGGGTTTCTTATAATAGTTTCATTTGATCATAAAATATAAGAAAGGTGTGACTAACTAGTTAGCTTGATATGTTGTCTAGACCTCCTTTAATTTCAGCTATATGGGAAATTTAACTCTTCTTGAACCTTTTGTATGTGAAGCATATCAGGAAGGTTATGAGCAAGATCCAAATTTTGGAGAAATATTTCAGCAAAAACCTCCAAGTGAGGGCTTTGCACTTAGGGGAGAATACTACTTCCAGGATGGGCTGCTCTACAAGAACGAGAAACTTTGTGTGCCTAAGGGGGAAAGAGTTCAATTGATGAGGGAAGCACACACTTCTAAATTGTTGGTCACTTTGGTGTGAAAAAGACTGTGGCACACTTACAAAGGTATGTTTATTGGCCAAACATGCAAGCAAAAGTTGCCAAATTTATTAGGGGTTGTGTTTTATGTAGTACAAACAAGCCTAGTAATAGAAAGTTGGGTTTATATATGCCATTACCAATTCCTTCTGGCCATGGGAAAACATCTCCATGGATTTTTGGGCAATTTTCCTGCTATAAGAAAGGGTATGATTATTTTTTTGGTAGTGGATCAATTCAATAAAATGTGTATTCTCATTCCTTGTAAGAAGACCATTAAATCTAGTGATGTAATTGAGTTATTTTTTTCTAATGTGTGGGTTCATTTTGGTTTGCCTAATTCTATTGTGTCAAATAGGGACTCATGGATTCATAGGAAATTTTGGTCTAATTTTTGGGAGAAGATGGATACTAAGATGAAAAGGTCTACCAATTTTCATCCACAGAATGGATGGGACAAACAAAAGTGGTAAACCGTACCTTGGTTCAACTCTTGAGAGGGTACAACAGGAAACATCCTAGGACTTGGGATGAGAATTTGGTGTATATCCAACATTCTTATAACAGGGTAGTTCATGCTTCTACTAGTAAGACTCCTTTTGAGAACATGTTTTGGTTATTTTCCTAAGAGTGCATTTGATGTTATTATGAGACTACCATGCAGAGAAATGGGAAAGTGGATTTGGAAGTCCAAAAAGATGAAAGGTTCATTGAAAAATTCAACAAATACACCTCCAGTACATGAGAGAGGTTGAAAGAGTCACATGCCAAGTACAAAGCAAAGACATGATCAACATAGAACTGAACATTATTTCCTTGTTGGTGACAAGGTATGGTTGTACTTGAGAAGAGAAAGACTACAAGGTAAAGATAAGAAACTCAAACCTCTTTGATATGGCCCATTTGAAATTTTGGAACAAGTGGGTAAGAATGCATTTCACTTGGATTTTCCTCCTTATATGAGAATATATTCTAGTTGTGAATGTTGAGAATTTATGTCTCTTTGAGCCCTCCATGTTGGATCAGGAAGAAGAGGGATTGTTGCTACCATATATTGAGGATCTTACTCCGAAAGTCAAGTCAACTGGAATTGGAGGAAGATGTGGTATTATAGTGGAAAGAGAGGACAACACAACGAGGAGTGTAAGACATGTGGTTGATTGGGTTGAAAGGTCAATTGCCTACCAAGGCCAAGTGGTATTCAGAGAAGATGTGGGGAAGAAATTTCCTCACCTCATTATTCCTTAAAGCTTTTAAGGACTTAAAAGCCTCAAATTGGGGAGGTATGATCCAAAAATGGATCTAGAAGTACCTAATTCTATGTATTCTCTTATTGAAACTTACAGTGCATACCCTTAACATGTTCATTGTTATGGAAAATGGTTAAGTTAGGTTGATGGTGATCTGAAACACCTTGAATGATGAAAAAGGCCACATTATTGTCTTATTTAATAAAATAACTATATGACGATTGTGGAATTGTTGATGGTTGTGGAACAACACTTCTTCAAAATTTAGTGGTTGTGAAACCTCTGTGGTGATTGCGAGATCACTTTGCAGGCATCGGGGTTGTGCAACCGTCCCTGTAGATAACAACAATTCTTCCAACTGTAGACAAAACTAACGCCAAAATGAGGAATTTGAAAAGTTGTAAATGTTTGGGCTTCTCAAAATGGTTTTTTTCACCTTTCCTTCCATCCTTGGGTAGAGAAACTATAAATACAAGTGCATTTACTCATTCAAGGCAATGGTTTTGAGTGAATTCAAGTGTGAGCAAAGGAGAAAGTCTGAATTGTTCTTGTTATTTTGTTCATAGACAATTGAGTTCTTCATTATTGAGGATTGTAAGCAAGTAATGCAAGTAGAGGAGATTGAATCCTTCTTGAAGGCCATCCATTGGTAGTAAACTTGTGTTGTATTGAGATATTTACATAGTGAAAGGGGAGAAGTGAAACCCATAGATGGAGTTTTTCCCAAATTGGGTTTCTCAGGATAAATTTCTTGTCTCCTTGTCTTTCATCTCTCAATTTCAGTATAGTGTGAATGTTTCTTGTAAAATATATTGATAATAAGAATCTTAGTTAGCTTATCATTCATTATCACTAATCACATGTGTTCTAGATCTAGAAAACTTGAATAAGGCCTGTTATAAGTGTACCAAAGGAATTCAAATGAAGAAAATTACCATTGGAGGAAATGGAACAAAACAACCATGTCAACACATAACATATGGGTGCTATGTCCCTTCTTGTCCACTATGGTCCTAGATGCATGTGCGGGTGATCTGGAAGTTGGAATTGTAATGTGTAAGGGTATAGCCTGATTTGATGGAGTAATATGATCATTATGTGAACAAATAGGTTGTATGTGCAAGTAAGAATTAACGAGACATAACTAGGGATATGATAATGTGTCAAATTGAAGCGAGTGTGGGCTAGTGCAAGAGTGTTGTACAATTTGTGTTGTTATAAGAGATGAATTACCAAAATGTGTGTCTAAAATTTCATACATTGTCTACGTTAACCTTACATGCACTTAATGTGGTTTAAGATTATTGGTCTAGATTCAATATCTTATTTTAGATTTATGCATCTCAATAGGTTTTAAATATCTTTTTGTTTCTTTGTACATTTAGAAGTGTTTTTGCAATTTTTAAAACATTAAAAATGGAAAACTATTTGTGGGTGAAATTCATTTCAATCTCTAATATTTTATAGGATAGGTAAATGAGATTCATTTTACAATTTCACTTAGGTTTATGTTCAAGTGGGTCAACAACGTATTTTAGATTGTTTAATATTACATGTATGAGAAGTTGATTTAATGTTATGATTTAATCATGTTTCATTACCAAAGTTTTATTTTAAGGGATTGTATTTTTAATTCCGTTTTGGTAGTACACATATTTTTCACACTTTATAATATTTTAAGGTGTATGTAGTTTGCACTTGGCACATTTTAATTTTTCTTCAACTAAGTTGCTACATTGAACTTTCCTTTAATTTTTCTAATAATACCAATCTTACGCTACACTTGATAAGGGCCATAATACTTAGGTGAAAGATAATTATGTCTTCTATTGTTTCAAAGGCATTTTCTTACATGGTTGTAAACACAATTTACAAAAAAACCAATCATCGACTTTAAAATGAATTTCACCGTGATGTTGATAAGCTTTGCCGATTCATGTGGTTTTTACCATGGCCAAGTTCACCTCGAGACTAGAAATTACCTCTTACTAGTGGTGAATGTTCTCTTAAATTGTTCTAACCCTTTCTGGCATCTCAAGGATGAGGGGATGGGTAGTGGATGGTACCCATATATTGCCAAAAAAGGAGACATTTTAGATGAAGTATGGAAGGAAGTGTTATACCACCATTTTGCAAGTGGAAGCCATTGAAACCATCTCACATGCTTATCTACGAGGTAAAAGAACTAAGATATCCTTCCAAGCACTTGTTTACCACCTAATTTTTCCAATCGGACCGGGGATGATAAGAAGAGCTAGAGTTAATTGAGTACCCAAACATGAAAACAAATCAATCTGAAAATTACTAGTAAATATAGGAACTCGATCACTTACTATAATATTTGGTGTCCCATGTAGCTTGAATTGTATTCATGAAGGATGATGCTATTATTGTACTTGTAACAAATGGCGTGGTAAGGCACAAAAATGGGCATATTTGGTGATTCTATCCACCACTACCATGATTACGTTTTCCTCTTTTGATTTAGGAAATCTTGTGATGAATTCCATGGAAACCTCTTCCCACCTTTGGATAGGAATAGATAGAGGTTGTAAAATACCTGGGGACTTAAATTGTTTCACCTTTATTTTGCTGAAAAACCATGCATTCAACCACAAATTTTTAGACATTCCCTTTTAGCCCTTCCCAAAAGAAATCTTTCTTCATTCAATAATAAGTATTAAAGAAACTTGAATGCCCTCTATTGGAGAAGCGTGGAGCTCAGATATAACCCTATTTTTAGGGTTGAGTTCTTACATAGGTATAATCTATCCTTGTACCATAAAGCATCCCATTTCCATACAAATTTTCTTGACATGCTTGGATTGTGTTTGAGATTCGAATGAGATTCTTTCGGTTGACTCATATTTTTGAGATAGAACATCAGTAACTACATTCTCCTTCCTTTTCTTGTAGATTATCTCAAAATTATACCCCAAAATTTTGAGACCCATTTTTTTGTTCTTTAGATGATAAATGTTTCTCTAAGAAGTATTTTAAAGCTGTCATGGTTTGTCTTCACTTTGAAGTGTCTACCCATTAGATATGGTCTAAATTGCTTTAATGAATGAAGTATGGCCAATATTTTCTTCTCATAAATTTGTTTGACATATTATTCCCTTTGAATTAAGGGCTATCAAATGCAATGGGATGAAGCATCACATTCAACAAATGAATGTTTTGGAAAAATTTGGCGTAGCTAGAATTGGAGTGGTTCACATGGCTCCTTCAACTTCTCAAATTCTTTGGTAGCTTCCTCCTTCCAATAAAAAGAGTCCTTCAATAAAGCTGTTAGTAGTCTTTATGCTACCATAATTCCTTACAAATCTACTATAATAACATGTAAGCCCCAAAAATCCTCGAATATGCTTTAGGGTTTTTGGAACCTTCCACTCAAGCATAACCTTTATCTTGTTAGGATCCACTTTAACACCTTCATATGAGATAATGTGACCAAAATATTTAACCTCCTTCACTCCAAAAGAACACTTAGGGGTTTCTATAACACTGATGTTGTTCAAGAGTTTCCAACACGTTATTTACATGATGCAAGTGTTCCTCCCATGCTTTGTTGTATATTAGTATATCATCAAAGAACAATAAAACAAACTTCTGCAAGAATGACTTAAAGATAGAATTCATAAAAATTGAAATGTAGAGGGTGCATTTGTGAGTCCTAAAGGCATCAATAAGAAGTCATAATGACCTTCATGTGTCTAGAAGGCTATTTTATGCACATCCTCATCCTTGATTTTGATATGATGAAATCCGAGAATGAAGATTAAGTTTTGTAAAGTAAAGCGACACCATGAAAATCATCTATAAAATAATGAATTATAGGAATAGGAAACTTATCGTTGACTGTACTTATTGAGTTCCCTATAATCGGGACACATGTGCCAATTGTCATATTTTTTACACACCAAAACTACTGGAGAAGAATAAGCACTTTGATTATGAAGGATAATTCTTGCTTCTAACATCTCTTGTACTATCTTATAAATTTCACTCTTTTGCACATATGGGTACTATTAAGGTTTGATGTTGGGCGGTTGGCTCCCTGGTACTATCTGGATGACATGGTCATGGTCTCTTTTTGGAGGTAAACCCTTTGTCATATCTCCAAACACAACTAAATGCTCATCTATAACTACTTGCATATATCGATGGTATACCTACATTTGACATATGTGCTTCCAATGAAAATAATTTTGCAACGAACCCCTTTGCACCTTTTAAAGATTTTTTTACATCTTGGTGAGATCTTACCAATTGTGGGAGATTTTCTCTTAATCCTCTTAGTTAAAAATTCCTCCCTTTTGGTGAAAAACACATGAATAACTCTTGGAAGTTCTTCTCAATGGTTCCCAAGGTGGTAAGCCATTAAACTCCTAGCATAATGTTTGCACCTCCCATGGAAATGACATACATAGGGATATTTAGTAGGTAATCTCCATGATGAGTTTAATGTTATGGAATTTTCCTAAACAACTAACATTACCCCATCAACGATTTTTACTTGAGTTTCGGGAGTTGGATAAACGAAATAGTTCAAATGCATTACCAATTTATGATTGATGAAGTTATGAGTACCTCTCGAGTCAATTAACACTTCTACCATACATTTTAAAAATCTAACCACTTTGAGGGTTTGGGGGTGCTAATACCTAAAATTTTATGACATTAGATCGTTGGTTGGGGATTTCCTAACTCCTCCTTTAGCTTGACAATGACATCTACCTCTTTATCTTCTTTCTTATCTTCTTCTTCATTGGGCACCTCAATGTAGAACAAAATATTTTCAAAACATTTATGTCTCGGTCCATATTTGTTATCGGTGTTAAAACATAGCCTTTTTTCTCTCTTTTCTTCAATTTTTCGATGTGTTTTTCGAATTGGCCAAGGGAATGATGGTGTCGGTGTGTTACAAAATTTGATATTAGTGAAAGTCTACCTCCTATTAGAAATAAAATTTTCCTCTTCCCATGATAATAAAATCAGAGACCTTAAGTGGATTAAACATACACACCTCATACTTAATGTGGTTCTTAAGATCCCCAAGAAATAGGTCATTCAGATTCCCTTCTGTAATATTTTCCACACACAAGGATAGGTTTTATAACTAATGAACATAATCCTTGGTGATCCTATTTGTTGTAACTTTACTAATTGACCAAAGTAATTCTATGACACACTAGAACTATAGTGCAATTGTAACTCTTCAATTTTTTTCCAAGTGACACGATACCATTCTTCTTCCTTTGAGCACATAACCATCACTATTAGATGAATTGGTTAGGTTCAAGATACAAGGATGCGATGGCCACCTTTTGTTCTGATGGGATTCAATGTAGATAAAAGAAATTATCCATTTGGTTAATCCATTTGAGTGTATCATTTCCATAAAACTTATGCATTTCCACTTTCGGCATCATGTTATGGGTTGCGTACAATATTTGGATTTGGATTGGGTGGGCAAAAGCTCCACCTTAAATAGGTTATCCACTATTTTTACTTGAAGATCCACCTTGGTTGATCTGAGTATGATTGAGTTGGGGATGATTTGGAAGATAATGATGAAATTTTGAATTTGTATTGAGTTTTTGCATGATATCATCTAATTGGTGATTGATCTTGTCTACATATCCTTTAAAACTAACAATATCAAATTGTAGGATTCACAGATCATACTCAAGTTGTCTTACCGTATGATCCACCGAGGTAAACCCTTGCACTAAGGATATCATAGTTACCTGTTCTAACTCCAACTCCTCATCTATTACCTCATCCTTGTGCGGGATTTTACCGAATGACAAGATTATTTTTTCTTCTTATGGAAGGCCCTGCTTTATGATGCCCAAAATAGTAGGACTTAAGGTCATAATTTAGGGTTTGGAGTTTTGAGATAAATTCTACCAGTAATGAAAGAAATGAAAGAAAATACTCAAGAAATTTTTTTATCCTCTTTTCGAAAATGTAAAAAACTAGGAAAAATTCCACAATTTATCGCCTAAGAGCAAATTTATGAAAAATCCTAAAATCACTATAAATTTTGCAAAATGGAGAAAACAATTTTGAATTTTTTTTTTAGAGGACCTTACTTGGAATGTGTCACACCTATGGTAAAATAATTATAGAAAAATTTGCTACCATTTTGGAGATATAGATGAATCTTCACAATTAGGGTTTTGACCTAATTTTGGCCAAGATCGCAGCTCTGATACCACTTGTAATGAAATTACTTAGATAGATCTGAATATTAGCAGCAATATAACACCAAATAACACCAAAATGTAGATAAATGATCACAAGATGCAAGTAGAATAACTTAGCCACTTCGAGGGGCAACCTCCAAACCATACAATAAGACTCAAGTACTCAATATGATGATCAACTACTACATACTAACTCCTATATATACTATTCCTATGTTATGGCCATCACCAACACCAACCCATTAATGATATTATAACATATACGAAAGAGATACAACATGATTAAAATTTATGATAGCCACACATCGGCCATACACATCTAATATAAGATATAAGATTAAGGGCATAGTATTTTCCTCTTTCCCTTCTCTTTCATCCATTTTTTATAAGAACAAGTGTAGAGATATCATAACATTGTTTCCAAGGAAATCCTTGACCCATTCTTAAGCTTGTTTATATGACAATGCTATCCACTATGGACATGTGCATTGTTGATGGATTTCATGTAATGGAAACCTTCATCTTACCCACTCTCAATATGGTCTAAGATTATTGATCCACATTAAATATCTTATTTAACATCTCCATATATTAATTTATTCAAAGTTGGAATTATATATAGTTTTTTTTTGCGTCTTTCTCGCATTTAGAAGTGTCTTGTCAATAGTTGAAACATTAGAATTTGATAAATATTTATGTGGGTGAATTTCATGTCAAACTTTATTTTTCTTTGGTAAAAACTTGGTAAATAAGAATCATTTTATATTTATTTTGTAAATTCACTTAGCATAATGTTCAAGTGTGCATGCAGAATATTTTAACTTGTTTAGTACTACAATTCAAAATGTTATCATGTTTCACTACTAATGTGTTGTATTAAAGGCTTACTATTCTAAGTCACTTTTTACCCTACACACTTTAGGCACTTCACTTCATTAATCTTGTATGCAATTTGTATTTATAAATTTGAAATCTTAGCTTTTGCTTATCTTAGTTGGTACATTGCACTTGTTTTGAGTAAATTACACTTTCATGCTAGATAATAGTCACATATAGAGATTCATTTTCCTTTTTTGTTCGATTGCCTATTTCAAAAACACCAAAAACTAAATGCACAAGTCTCCTTTTATATTCTTGAAGAGCATAGAACATTTTGCTTATTTTCACAATATATGGACACTTGGTTAACATTATACCTATCAATGCTTGTGTATTTTATATAATTTCAAGTGTTTTTAGGCACATGAAATCAAATTTTACAAATTCATTGTATCAAGATGTTTTATTCAATTAACTAAGAAATATTTATACAAGGTAATGTTTGTTGTCATACAACAAATATATTATTATCATTCAACCTCTATTCTATTATATATAAGTGCTACAACAATTACCCAACTTCCTAATCTACATTAATCCCTATTCTAGTGGTGGATTGTTAGCACAACTCACCTACACTCCCAATAACAATAAATAATACCATAATTAAATACATCACATATTATGTGAGTACTCACATACATATTTCCAACATTACCCTTCGTAGTATGAACATAGAGAAAATGAATCACATTTTATCGGCATTAGGACAAATCACAATTTGAAACCAACTTTTGATGGATAGGAACATCTCACGAATCCAACAAGAAAATATTGATGAATGGAAATACATCTCCAATCCAACATGGGTAGTGGGAATGACCTCACTACAATTTTGATCAAGAACACATCACTACCCAAAATATTACATCAAATGCGGATAACAACTTATCACTATCCAATCTCTCAAATTGTGGAAAATGTCACACAATTATTCACACCACAATCACTAAGAAGCAAAAAAGAAAAAAAAAACACACTATTCACTACAAACATGACATGAACG
The DNA here is from genome assembly GCA_018340775.1 of Taxus wallichiana var. yunnanensis. Taxonomy (NCBI): domain Eukaryota; kingdom Viridiplantae; phylum Streptophyta; class Pinopsida; order Cupressales; family Taxaceae; genus Taxus; species Taxus wallichiana. Next base: position 531,384,032 of record CM031236.1, read on the forward strand.
TCCACTTCTCTTCCATCTGCTACTTTAAGTGTGACATGGGCCTCCACTTATCTTATGTCTACTATATCATGTTTGGCACGAGCCTCCACTTCAATTTTCAAATTTATCCTCTTATTGGTTGGGCCTTACCGAGCATGTACATATTGAGATAGGGGAACCTAATCCTCACTACGCCTTCAATGGGTGCTGGCCACCTTAATGAACTCATGATTGAAGAAACTATAGGTTATTGTTTTTGTTTGATCACGAATGACCAATTGATCACCATTGTATTGGTCACCACCCTTGGATTTAGTCTTTTTGGCCAATGTAGTGGTTTGTAACCTTTGAGTTAGTGACGAACTCGAGATTGGATTGGGCTTCCTTCCTTTGTTTCCTCAAACCTCATATGGAATGTTTCTCACTCAACAATATGGATATTGAAGTTGAACAATTTTGGCATCACGTTTGAATTTTTCATGAACTCCCTTCCCTAGGACTACCGCACCCCACTCCACCCCTTGCCCCCTACAAGCAAAAATATGTGTATGGGTATTGGGTATAACCAACAATGAACCCATGTACAATTAAGTATTTTTTGTTCACTTTTTATGAAAAAATAATTTGTTTTAGAGAAAGTGTTATAAGGATAAATCCTTTTGTTAGTATGATTAGGGTACATTATACACTATGCGACAAAATATCTCCTAAAACACACTATTTGTTTAGAAGATATACTACTTTGCTTCGTAGATTAACTTTTAGAAAATATTTCATTTTATCAAGTTTCAACTATAATTTTGTTTTTAAAAACTTTTTGAAAGATTTTTTTATAGCTCTAAATTTTGAAAGCTAAAACTATAGAAGAAATGTTACAATTTTTTTTTTTTTTTTTTTTCTGAATGCACTTCTTTTTGGTGGGCAATTCTAATGTAGAAAACAAAGAATAGAATTAAAACATGGAAATTTCATAAAATTTTTATCACCTCCTTTGCTATTTGAATCTCCTCTCCTCACATTTTTTACTTGAAATTTCTTTCATGCTCTGTTGCATGCATATTTGTTATTTTAGCAATCACACAATAATTTTATCATATATCTACACATTGAATTGAAGGTGATTGTTAGAAATATATGTCTTAGTACTCACATTAGTATTTAATAACTAGTGTTGGTTTAGTTGTTGAGAGAAACTCACATATAGAGTAAAATATTGTAAGATTATTATTGTGTGACTTATTATGGATCAAACACAAATTTGTGGAGAGAATAAAACTACTTTATCACATAATACTTTTATTAGTCTTGGATCGTATTTGTGATATAATTTCATGAAGGTTTAGATGTGGTTAGTAGTACCTTTGTATTATAATGTTTAGGAGACATATTTGGATATATTTTGTTAAGGAATAATTCCTTAAAAATATAACTCATGACTCCTATATAATTCTAAAATCTACTAGAGAGTTTTACTACTATATTATTTTCTCATAAAACTCACACTAAATCACCATTTGGTATCAAAGAAAGGTAATATTTGATTAAGGGGATTCTCCAAGTTTATAGATGCCTCTCGATAATGAGAGAACTTAGATGTGCAATTTTTTTAGTGTAGAAATAGTTTTCCATAAACAATTATGGTAGTAGGGTTGGCTTTGTTTAATAAAGTGACTTGGGTTAAGTTTCAAATAAGAATTTTGCATTTTCGTATATAAGTGTGTCCCCCTATTCATACCTAGATTAGTGGTCATTTGGTGAAAACCATTTGTGAAGGTTGAACATATGTAGAATTCTTGTTCATGGCTCCCACATTGGTCTCCAAGTTAGATGAGTTCCCAAAAATGCATCCAGTTTGAGTTGTAGACCAAAGATCGGGAGCAAGTAGAGGTGACAAGTTGTAGTAGCATGATTGTTTTTCTACCATGTTTTTGCGTTAAAGGGGGAATGTTAGAAATATCCTGTGTTAGTAATCACATTAGTAAACAATTATATTTAATAATTAGTGTTGGTTGAGTTGTTGAGAACAACTCATGTATAAAGTAAAATATTGCTAGATTATTATTGTGTGAGTTATTATGGGCTAGTCACAAATTTGTTGAGAGAATAAAATTAGTTGATCATATTACACTTTTATTCATCTTGTGTTGTATGACATGATATGACTTCACCTATATTTAGAGGTAGTTAGTCATACTTTCGAGGAGAGATATTTGGAAGTGGTTAAGGAATAACTCCTTGAAAATGGGACTAATAACTCCTATATAATTATAATGTCTAATATAGATAATGTAATGAGAGTTTTATTATCGTGTTACTTTCTTGTGAAACTCATACCATATTTAAGTTGTACATATTTTTCTTCTCTCCAAAAAAAAGAGACCTCAATTTGAGATTTTATGAATAAATTACATCCATTTTATTAAGAGATTTCTTTTGAAAATTTTCCAAAATGTCTCACCCTCCTTTGTTGCTAAATTTGCATGAACTAATAATTATACAAAGACCCTAACCTAGATTATATTTGTAAGTCGTATTGATGCACACTCACATAAACTATCTACAACAAAGATACAAAATTCTAATATTCTAATCTATCATCTCATCTCTAAAACACAACCTTTCACATTAGCAACCAAACAATTTTTATTACCTTTACCAAAAAAAAACATTATACAAGTAGGTGACTGCTCTCATGGGAATACTTGCTCTAATAACAAATTAAATTTTACAATTACATCATATCAAGATGTTGTATTCAATTAAAAACTATTCATTGAAAGTTGTGTTTACTCTTATACAACAAAAATCCTAGTATATATCAACCTCTATTCTCTTCAATCACATGTTCACTTCATCACTTGTATATTTATTTTTAGATGCCTATTGATTTTATCCTCCTTTTTTTTTTTGAAGATGTCTATTGATTTTATCCTATTTGAATTTCATGCGCTCCTCAACTAGCTAATGTGGGTAGAAATGAGTCTAATCAATGCATCGTGCATGCCCACATTCTCACGAGAGCACATGTAAACAATCACGTCTACCTTGTAGGTTAGCATGTTTTTCCTTTTTGCTTGATAAACCTTTTATATAGTTAGTCCACACTAGATACTAAAGATGTGACATATACACCCCTAATGACATTTTTCAAATTTTATATGTCACCACATAGTTACACCTTATGATGATGTAATTCGAGTTAAAAGATCACGCTATAAAACATTACATCCCCATAGGGTAATCTATTTATTGGGCTAGTTATATCTAGTCATAGTTTAGATGAGCCATAGCTAATAATGATAACACTTAATTATATTAGGATAGACATCTCTCACACATACACTATGTGATAATCCATATTCAACTAAGTTGTATCTATTGTTTAGAGGAATATATTTCATATTTTTAGAGATTCACCCTCCAATATGGAGTTAATATTAGTTTTTATAAAAAAATTGATTGAATTTTTTTGCTAATGTCAAGGAAAAAGTATTACAGAAAAGAAATTTGTGAAATTTGTTCTATTTTTCATAATTTATTAGCTAACACTATCATTAACCGTATTCCTAAGCATAGACAAAAAAACAATGGTTTATCAAATTCTTTATCAATCTCTTTAAAATATGAGAAAAAAACAAATAAAAATACATTAATTATTTTATGCCATACAATTCACAAAGACGCTCCCAAATTAATATTAATATCAAAAAGTGTAAGAGGATCAACTTATTTAGTTTGAATGGAAATAGATCTAAAATACTAAAATACGTATTATTCATTTGTTATTAGGGTCATCTTGAAAACTTTCTAGTCAAAATATGCATTTAATTTTGTTTTACAAATTAATGGATGCTTCCAAAGAGGTATACATTACTATAAGCAAGAAGGGAGAGACTTGGGGAAAATATTAAGGAACCCTCTTGAAAAAAACTTATAGAAACCATGGCAAATATGACTGGAACCATATTCTCTAGGTTGACAAATTATATAAATCCAACATTCGTGGCATTAGAGAAATATAATATATTTTTGAAGGAAATTGTGGATGGAGGGATGAATGGAGCCTCAAATATTTTTATCCTTTTTCATCCACCTAACCTCACCAAAATCTGATTATGAGAATTCCAAAACGAAGTGCACAAGAAGACCGACTTTGTGCAAATTGGAGCTCTCTGGAGGAAGTTATCGCAATTTGAAGTTTTGCAGGTCGGGATGAACATGAAGTTGACATGTGGTGACTAACAAATTCTGTTTGGTAGCAGGGAGTGCCTTACCTACGTGTTTATTTCCTTTAATTTCCCACATTTCAACCTTTGATTGGTTGACGGGTCGGGCCCATTGATAGCAAGAGGGGTGGCGGACCCGAAACTCTATCAAATGCAACTTAATCCATGCACCGGAGTCTGCTAAGCCCATCACTTTGAGGTTTTGAGAATGACACGATGCGTCTCTCGGGAAAATGAGACCAAAAGGCGGAAGAAGGTTCCATATATTTCTTGTAAATCGAAGAATGTGTTGATGCGTAATCACAACACCCCTGAATGTATGCAACATGATGGGTTGAGACTCTCAGTGTGATTGCATAACATGGAGCTTTTCCCAAGTGTGGGACCTTGTGAATCGGGAAAGCTCTCCAGATGAAGGCCGGTTCCTATTCCTCTTTTCAGGTGCACAAATTTTTTTGCAGAGGGTTCACTCAAAAACCTAATCTAACTTGCCAAGGAGACAGGGTTGAGAAGATGCAAGAAAATAAACCTAATCTAACCAAGGTGATGCACCGAAGGAATGATGAACACCTGCTTTGCCAATAAACACAAACCATAAAATTGCAATACAATAAACATGCACAGGTAACCAAGGCTACAATGAGAGATCATTTGAATGCAATGAATATAAGAGAGGGTTGAAATCATCCACAGACTTAGTTTTTATTGCTCCAAATATTGACACAATCCATTACAATGGCCAAGAGGCACAACATGCATTACAGTTTGAATGGGAGGTCTGAACTCCACAAATCCACTTGCTAATAAGAGAAGAAGGGAGGGGCAAAACAAGAATGTCCAACCTTTTGAAAAATGCCCCTCCTTACAATTTATAGGAAGAAAAAGAGAGGGAGAAGAGAGGAATTCAAAATCTACCCCAACCACTTCCAGATTGCATTTAATTCATCTCATTATGGTGGTAGGTGAGAACCCTGGCAAACCCTAAAAATGGCGAACTGTATTTTGAATTTTTGAAGAACTTGTTCTCATCCAAAAAGTCCTCTCTTGCATGAATCCGAGCTCCCAGTTGAAAGTTATGGCCATTTGAAGGTCTGGGTGGCATACTATGAAAACTGGCCTGAGAGATCCGAAAATCCAAAAGCATGGAACCCCAAAACCTAAAATTCAGATTTTTGGACAATTTCATTTCAGAGAAAAAACACTGTTCATCACAAAAATTCCTTGAGATTTTTGAAACTCCGAACTCTGAAACCCCGAAGTCCGAAGTCTAAAAATTGAACTTCGGACTTCGGGATTTCGGACTTTTTCTTTCTATGTTTGGTGTGATTCCCAAGGCTGATTTTTGAAACCCGAAAACCCGAAAGTCCAAAAATTCGGAGACTTTTGGACTTGAATTCGGACTTTTTCTTTCATTGTTACGCCTTGTTTTTTCCGAAATGTCAAAATGCTAAGGCCGAAAACTTGAGCCTTTTCTCCATTTTTCCCTTCGAGCTTTGATCTTCCTCGATGTTCCCCTACCATTCCTTTGACGCCATTACATTGCCAAGCTCGACTGCAACTTGATTTTTGGAAATGATTGTGAGCTCGCATGGCGAACTATCCTCCATTCCTTCTGCTTGCAAGGTCATGTTGATCAATTTTTCCCAGGGGGAAAAATTGGACAACAAAATGTTTTAAAATCTTGTCCCATTGATCACATGATGATTTAATAAAAATATATATTGGGATTGGAGATCCGTTAGCTATTTACATGTGACAAATTATTGTTTGTGGAATTTTTGGGTGAAATGTGGTCATTGCCATTGTCATAAAAATAACCAAATTCATATTCCTGAATTCCTACTATTCACCAAATTATGAATATTCACCACTAAAATTTTCCATGGAGAGATTCATAAAATGTCACAATCTAATAAAGATTTTACATGTTACAATTGTTAATCCACAATATAGAAAGATCCCCATGCTTCATTGGCCCATGTTTCCCTAGGAAGAATACCTATAATTAAATTCTAAACCATTGACATGAGATAGCTCCAATTATCGATTGGATACTCAATTTCCATTTACAATAATTCATAAATGGATAGAAAAAAATAGATTTAAAATAATTTTTTATTGGTCTTCTAAATACCGTTTTTAATTCAAAACGATGGACCATAAACAATAATTGTCCTCACTAAGAATCTTTCAATTATTGGATATGTAATCAACAAAAATATATTGATGCTATAGATCCACATAAGAGAGTTGCACAACTAAGAAATATCATACTTACATGCATCATTGACCAATGAGATTACAAAGCGGGTAATAATATTGTAGATAGTTGCATTTTATTTAGAAGGGGTAAAGAATAAAAACCATGAGTTTACATAACACTTGGCATAATGATTGGAGGGCAAGTGCACAAAGATTGGGGACCAAAAAGTGGCTAAAAAATGACTTTTTGGTCATTTTTTCCATAACGTGCTTGCGTTATGGCTCGGGCGCGTTATAATGTGACAGGGAAAAGAAAGGTCACGTTATAATGCGAAGCGTGTTATGGCTCGGATTTACCAAGATGAAATGCGCTCGAGTTCCTGTTTGTAATGTGGTATATCATGTTATCCCTCCCAAATGGACATATTCCACATTGCAAACAGGAATGTGAGTGTGTTATAACGAGAGCGTCATCTTCTTTAGGTTTGAAATTCCCAATCCATAGGATTGGATTTTCTTGGATATCCAAACCTAAGGTTTGGACTATGTAATCTGTGAATAAATCCGTGTTTGACAAAAAACATTAAAATCTCATGTGTACACCCCAATATCTCATGCGTTATAACATAATATTAAAAAAATACTACGATGTCAAGCTTGGTTTTACCTTGGTGATGATATAATTCTTTCTAAAATCCGATTAGTTTAAGGATTTCATCCATAATTTATTTTACTAGTGCCTTCTTTTCTTGCCAAAACCTATGCATACGTTTTTGTACACAATTTATGATTTTTTCATCCAAATTAAAAAAAAACAGTTTGTCTAAACTCCATTCTACACGCATTAAAAAAACAAAAATTGACTATTTTTCTAAAAGTTACGGTGGTGTACACACAAATATTTCATTTTCCGGGATATGTGCACTTTGAAAATTAATAAAAATTATATATTCATCCAAAAATTATGAAAAATTAATGGGACCTCGTATATGGTCTTAGCTAACTTTCTACTAAAGGGATTTGAAAAATAATTTATAGAACTCAAAAAATGGGGGGCGCACACACAATAGGTTCTTATCTTTTTGACACAAAAATAGACATACTTTGTGTGCACGCCACATTTGACCCTCTTAATCTCCACCATTAATTTTTTTATAGAAACTATATTCCGAGCTCTACGGTACTTATTCTTATCACTTTATCAAATTTTGAGCATATGCATGCCAAATCCTTAGATGAAGTTCAGGTTTCGCTGATTTCAGGAAAAATATGTTTACTTTTGACCCCCTTTTGGTCCCCCATTTCCATGCACTTACCTGCACCCAACCTCCAAGTATCCTATCCATGTACTCATATAATTATATGAATAATGCAGGAACTCCATGAAAGGAACATGAATGACTCATACAAATTACTTAACGGTAAATGTCCCGAATAGAACGAACGAGTAACTAATACTCCCGTTATACAAATAAACGTAACTATCATGCCCTTTCTTCCCGAACTACTTAGTTCTTCACTTTGATAAACTAAGGTTCCCCAATAAATGAGAGTTAGAACAAAAGTCAGAGAAAAAGAGACATGAGCTGATATATGTTCTAGAGTGATTAATATCATGATAAACACATTTCTTATATTGCTTTTGAATATGATCAATGCTAAAAATATCGAATTTCTTGGTATGCCATCAATCATATCGACATAGATCGAACAGTGGTAGTAATTATACCTATAATTAGGTAATCCTATAATTATAGTATAGGATTCTGTATTGAATCCATGGTATCTTATTTCCAAGAATGCCACCACTCGGATTCGAACCGAGATGCTCTAGCACTGCTTGCTATGAGTAATTTTTCTACCACATTCACCTTGTGGCATCTTGATATTGTCCATTCACTTTTGACTATTTTCGAGAGATTTTCTTGATGAATATGTATAAAAGAGTAATTGGTATCAAAATGTTAATTCAAATATCAAATATTAAATGTGTTGTTAGTTTATAACAAATCATAATACAATTTGGTTAGGATGTCATCTTTGGGGTAATGGAGGTCGCGGGTTCAAATCCTGTTGCTCCGAAACGAACGAGCATACAAGAACGAATGGATTTAATATTAATAGTTCTGCCATTGAACAAATAGAATAACTAAAAAAAATGATTTCAATGGAATCAGAACAACAACATGTAACAACGAGAAAGGAGAAGGGTTTTGTATTATTACTTTCCCATTGTAATGATTCGGTCGGAAAATAACATCAATTTTGGCATAGATAAAACAAAGAAACTAGGATGAATTTAATTAGATATCTTTCCTATTCTTCTTTGATCAATTGTATTTGTAATTAGACCATATATATTACAAGGTGAATAAGGAGATAAAAATCCCTTTATCTTATTTATATGATTGCAAGAAAATATAACAAGTAAACTAATATTTAGCTATTATTTCCTATGTCTCCAAAAAGGGTCCTAGTAGAGATAGAAAAAACATAATTGTGAGTCATATTAAACAATTGAGAACTCCTTCTGTTTGACCATAAGGGTGTAGACACTCAAATTTGGTAGCTTATCTGTTGGAAATTAAAAGTTTAGCTTTGTTCCCTTGTTAAGACAAATGATCACATTCTAAGTTCAATCAACACATATCTTTATATCACCATTGAATTTCTCTTCAATGCACTCTAATTTTTCATTCATCTAAGAAATATTAATTAACCAAAGTAGTCATTTATCTCCAGGAACCATTCTCAAACTTCAGATTTTATCTCACAATATGCTTGGAAAAAAAATCGTACATCTCAAGGCCTTTGTAGAATATAATTTTGGTTGACATGTGTAATTCTTCCCTCTCTTATCACGTTAATCTATTTTCAGTTTGACTATATTATATGTGTTGTTTCATCTTCCTAGGGTCAACCTTAGCATGACATATCACATGCGAAGCCTATATGAGAAATTCAATATCAATTTATAACTCACCTAACACTTTCATAAAATTCTATTACAAATATCA